>JAJSOF020000023.1:31293066-31305566 GCA_025594305.2 Periplaneta americana | reverse complement strand
GGGGGTGAAACCTACAAAGTAGGACTTGTTTTACACAGCACGTACGGTCAGAAGACCCGTGCATGGGATTTAAGAGAATATTCTGATAATATAGTACATCTGTATATATAATATTGCTGAATAAATCCATCTATTAAATCCTCCAAGTAGGTGTTGAACAGGGTAGGTGATAAAAGACATCCTTGATGTACTGCTCTATCAATTTCACTTTCTTCTGATATTTCTTCTCCTATCCTGACTTTGACTCGTTGTTTCAAATGAAGATTACTGAACAGTCTTATTTCTATCCAATCCATACCATTTTCCTTTAGGATCCTAATCAGTTTATTGTAAGATAATTTTTATTTCGAAAAGTAAGCAAAAACGAACAAAATTGTATTAAAGTTGTTTTTGTTTGAAATATCTCGAACACCCCTATGAAATTAGTGACATTACTTAAGGTTCACCTTGTATAATTAAATTCTTGAAGTAATCTCAGAAATAAGAAAAGTTATGAACAGTAATCTCACTAGAGATTTTGATTTATCTAGAGAAAATCAAAACTCGAGTGGGATTTAATTGACTATTACACAATTAGATGAAAGTATACTGTATAAAGATTAGAAGTAACAAAGTACTCCAATACAATAAAATATTAATTGGCTTACGAAAATACAACTGTCTTCAAATGTATTATTGTACCATCTCAACATTACGCTAGATGGCACTAGTGTTTTATGATTGTTTTCTTGTTATCAGGTGTGCCAACTATGGAATCTTCATTGAACTCTGTGGACGGTTACTAGTCAAGAATGCTTTGTTGATTCAGTTTCATTTTTATTAAAACCGCTGCATTCGACTTCAATCACCCGGATCCCAGTAATCAACGTCACTTGACAGATGATTTTCAATAAATCTTAGTATTAAACAATCTCTGATACGTGACTATCCATAATACCATATAGCAGAAGCTATAACAAACATAACCTAAATAAAATAATAAAAGTTTTAATTAGGGATGATGAAATAAACAAGAAACGTTTTAATTAACGATGATGAAATAAAAAATAAACATGAATAATTTTAAAAGAAACAATTTTTGAAAGTACAATTTTCAAATTTGAATGTTTTAGTGGTTGGTGGCTCAGTTGATGTTATATTGGACGTATGCGTAAAAGAAGTGAACTCGTTGATGTACATGGTGTATCCCTCAACTTATTCAGGATTTCCGAATGGTGCTCTTCATATATGACCAGTGATCTTTATTAATTCTTGTTCTTGAATGCCAATGCGAGTCATATTTGAAAGTGCTGTGCATCGACTGGAGTGGTTTTTAACTTTCTTTTTTGACGTCCAGACCAGTGTAATTTTAAATGTTGGCAAACGAAGAAACAAATGCTAGGGTAGTGATAAAAATAAACAAATGCTAGGGACGCGATAAAATTGTGCGATAAGCAGCCATGATTGGTTGAAAGACGTCCTTTCATACCGTTTTATTGGTCAAAAGTAGTGTGACGTTGTACTGTAAAAGTGTAATAGTCACTGTAAAATTAGAATCTGTTTCTTCTTACTATGTAATTAAGTTCCTTTCCAAAGTGCCTAGATGTTGTTTTGTCGTAACATACAGTTAAATTCAGGATAACCAGAAAATCTGAAATTCTGCCACGAGTTGCATTCTCTTTACTCTATAATCTGAATTACCTGAGGCGACTGAGAGGCAGTATTCATAACGTGGTTAGAGAGCAACACTTAAGTGACAAAGTGTATGATTCCTTGCAGCGTGGGAATATAAGCGTTCTATCTTGAGAGTGCCGGCATGTGGTCCACGACCCCAATTAAATTACACCAGAGCACGCGATACTCCAGACGACTAATGGGTGCCTTATCCTTGCATGGGCTCGAGCCATTTGGACTGAAATAGATAGCTTCAATAGCGGAATAAACTTCCCTCGTCCACTCAATCTATTTCTTTTCTCCTTTGGATGTGTTGTCGATGGCGTGTGTGAAAATAACACCGAGTAACATTGCCAAGTCATGGGGAGGCAAAGTCCTTAAATCAATATTTTACTACATTCCAAATTGAGTTAGGATTCATAGGACACCTGTAGCTCCTAACCTGAATCCGTCATATTTCTTTGGGCACCTAGAAAATCGCTACACAGTGTCAAAGAAAAAAATATTTTTACAGGTAATGCTCCCAGTGTTAGATAAGAAACTGAAACCATTGGTGCATGTTGTAATTGACATAGTTGTTATTTAATAATATTAATGATAATAATAATAATAATAATAATAATAATAATAATAATAATAATAATAATTTACAGTCCTGTAAGAACTGTTGAAGTCTGCAAGAAATTTCCCACTCATCTCTTCCTAGGACATCCAAATAATCTTCTCCCATTTCGTCGACAGTGATAAATCGCCCTGTGGGTTCTGGATCTGTATATTATGTTTACATTCTGACGCCAGTTGTTCTGATATTGATATACGCAGTCCAGTATGTGTAACATAAATAAATTAATGAATGGATAGATGAATAAAAACATTGATGTATCAATGCATCAGTGAATCAGTGAATAAATAAATAAATAAGTGAATGAATGAATGAATAAATATATAAATAAATAAGTGAATGAATGAATGAATAAATAATTAATGAATAAGTAAATATAAGTAAATAATAAATAAATAAAAAAACAAACTAATAAATGATTAAATAAATGACTAAGAAGTATATAACTATATAAGTAAATGAATAAATCATGGAATGAATAATTAAATAAATAAATAAAATATAAATAAATAAGTATATAAATATATAAGTAAATAAGTAAACAAATTAGTAAATTATTAATTTAATAAATGATTGAATAAATAAATATGTAATTAAATAAATAAATACATAAATGAGTATATAGTTATATAAATAAATAAGCTAATGAATGTATAAATAACTGAATATATAAATAAATAATTGTGGTAGTTAAATAGCTTAGTAGCATAATAATAATAATAATAATAATAATAATAATAATAATAATAATAATAAATAAGTGAATGAATAAGTAAATATATGTATATAATAAATAAATATATACACAAATTGGTAAATATATAAATGAATAAATAAATAATAAACAAACAAAATAAATAAATAAATAAATAAATGAGTAACAAGAACATAAGCATATAAATACATAAGTAAATGAATAAATAAACGAATAAATGAATAAGTAAAAAAATGTACATATACATACACTGGTCAAAAAAAGTTAAGCATATTTCCAGTTTACCCTATAATACCTGATATTTATGTTTCTTTTGGTTTTATGTGGCACGTATTATGATTACTAATTCAAACTCTTTCATTTGTTTTATTCTGCATCACTAGGTAACGTCCAAATCACGGCTAGTAAACAAAGCCTGTAATTCGAGCAAAGTTCAATCAGTGTCGTTTTGCTTCATAGTGCTTCATAGTGCAGTAAACAAAGTCTGTAATTCGAGCGAAGTTCAATCAGTGTCGTTTTGCTTCATAGTGCAGTACAATGGCTCGGAACACCCTTACAATGGCAGACCGCATCAAAATCATCACTTTGATGGAACAAAACATGAGACAAGTTGATGTTGCTAACATCCTTCATGTGAATCAGAGTATTGTCTCCAGACTGTGGAGAAAGTTCCAGGAAATCTAGTCAATAGCAGATCGACCTCGCGAGGGCCGTCCACGCAAAACAACACCAGGTCAGGACCGGTATGTAAGGTTATCTGCACGTAGGAACCCTATAGCCTCAGCTACAACTCTGCGCCATGACCTGCGCGAAGCCACTGGTGTTGTTGTAAGTAGCCAAACTGTGCGCAATAGACCTCATGACATAGGGTTGTATGCTCGAAGACCACTCAAGACTCCAGCACTCCGTCCACATCACAGGGGTGCTCGTGCATGATGGGCTAGAGCACATGAGAATTGGACTCGAGACCAATGGACCAGAAATTTATTCTCAGACGAAGTGAGAATGGGCCTACACCCTGACAATAACTCTATTCGCGTATGGAGACGAACAGGGGAACGAAATCATCCCTCAATGACCGTGGAACGTCACCAACAGTTTGGTGGTTCAATCTTGTTTTGGGCAGGTGTCATGTTTGGCCGCCGCACACCACTGGTTTCAATAGAGGAAAACATGACTGCTGCCGTGTATGAGAACAACATCCTCCAACCCATAGTAAGTGGTTTTGCAGAGACTTTAGGAGAAGGGTTCACTCTACAGGACGATAATGCTCGGCCTCATCGTGCTCATAGTGTGCAGCGGTATCCGGTAGAGCATTGGATCCGAAGAATGGATTGGCCAGCATGCTCACCGGATATGAACAGCATAGAGCATGCATGGAGCTTTCTCAGGAGAGCCATTTCCAATCGTCCACATCACCCATTAACGATTCAAGAACTCAGGAATGCTGCCTTGGAAGAAGGGGTCAATTTGCCTCAGGAGAGCTTAGATGCGTTGGTACTGAGTATGCCCCGTCACATACAAGAGTGCCTCAGGGTTCGTGGAGGACCAACACGTTATTAAACAGGGCACTGAAAGCACCATTTCCTTTTCTTTCAACTTCCCTTATCTTTTCCGTTGTTTCCAAACAATGCAACTTTTTCATTTCATATTGAGTCCATTGTTAACAAATAGTGTATTTCTACTTTTAAGTTTATTCTGTGGAACCAAGAAACCCAATTATAACTTATCTATTTTATTTTAATTAATAAAAACCGTTATTTGCCTAATTATGCTTAACTTTTTTGACCAGTGTATATAAATAATCGTAGTAGTTAAATAGCCTATTCGTATAAATAATAATAATAATAATAATAATAATAATAATAATAATAATATAATAATAATAGGTAAATGAATAATCAAATTGGTGAATTAATAAACAAATGATTGAATATATAAACAGGTGAATGAATGAATAAATAAACAAGTGAAGGAATAGATATATAAATGAATGAGTAGTCAAATAAGTGAATGAATAAATAAATAAAGTAAAAATAAATAAATAAGTAAATAAATAAATACATAAATAAATATCATTGCAGTTAAATAGCCATGTAGCGTGTCTCTAGTTTTTTTCGGAAATAGGTACTCTCCAATCTTGTAGCATCACATCAAATTCTAGGAATGCATTTTTTCAGTTATTGTAATAGTTGCCCTTTTATGAACTTCGTGTAATGACAAAAGAAGGCATTTGTTTGCAGTCTCACTTCATTTGCTTCTCTTTTATTTGTGCGTCTTCTTTCACGCACATTGATTCAAGTCCATGCAATGGTAGTTCTCAAATGTAATTTAACTTTTATTGGGTTAGATCATATCGAGGATGAGCGACTACAGAACTGGGACGTCAGGAAGGGACGAAGTTTTTGTTACTGTTTTCACGCCGATAACCCTAGCTGTGAAAGTGGAATTCTGTTTGGCGACAGGTGGTCCACATTTCTACACAGTTTGTTTGGAACACTTTCTCCCGTCTTACAAATATTGAAAATGTGGCGTCGTGGCGAAACTTTGGGAACACAGAGTCTACAACTCTTATAAGCAGAATACTATTTACATGAAGCAGATGACCTGCTTTGGATTTCAGGGACCGGAGATTGAGTTTCAGGAACGTATGACTTGAGAACTTCTGTCGATTTGCAAGATGTATTTCCGAGATGTGTTGATTTATGTCACAGTCTATTTCTTTTTCCCAATTTCGTAATCTCATAAATTACTATCATATTTAATAATAAGTTCTGCTATTTGTTTCATATTATCCGTTAAGTTTTTATGCCGATATAGCCTATAATTTCACGAAAATATAGGTAGACAGTGAATATTAAATGCATATAATTCCAACTAAAGTTAAATAATAATAATAATAATAATAATAATAATAATAATATTTATTTACTTATTTACTTACTTACTTACTTACTTACTTACTTACTTACTTACTTACTTACTTACTTACTGGCTTTTAAGGAACTCGGAGGTTCATTGCCGCCCTCACATAAGCCCGCCATTGGTCCCTATCCTGACCAAGATTAATCCACTCTCTACCATCATATCCCACCTCCCTCAAATCCATTTTAATATTATCCTCCCATCTACTTCTCGGCCTCCCCAAAGGTCTTTTTCCCTCTGGCCTCCCAACTAACACTCATTATGCATTTCTGGAATAATAATAATAATAATAATAATAATAATAATAGTAATAATAATAATAATAATAATAATAATAATAATAATCCACAAACGATTAGGGAAAACACGGCAATTTTACTTGAAGCAAGTAAAGCGATAGGTTTGAAAGTAAATCCCCAAAAGACAAAGTATGTGATTAGGTCTCGTGACCAAAATATTGTACGAAATAGAAACATATAAATTGGAGATTCATCTTTCGAAGAGGTGGAAAAATTCAGATATCTTGGAGCAACAGTAACAAATACAAATGACACTCGGAAGGAAATTAAACGCAGAATAAATATGGGAAATTCCTGTTATTATTCTGTTGAGAAGCTTTTATCATCCAGTGTGCTCTCAAAAAATATGAAAATTAGAATTTATAAAACAGTTATATTACCGGTTGTTCTTTATGGTTGTGAAACTTGGGCTCTCACTTTGAGAGAGGAACATAGGTTAAGTGTGTTTGAGAATAAGGTGCTTAGGAAAATATTTGGGGCTAAGAGGGATGAAGTTACAGGAGAATGGAGAAAGTTACACAACACAGCAAACATTGTTATATTCACCTGACACAATACCCTACAGAACAGCACGCCCTAGCAAATCCAATGTTATTCAGTTCACCTATAAAAGAAAAACTGAAAATCAATCCATCACTCTACAAGGTGAAGAAGTATCACATGCTGAGTCAGTGCGGTACCTAGGTCTGTACTTGGACAGAAAATTGGCTTGGAATAGACATGTAAGCAACCTAGTGGAAAGACTCCGACATAAATTATATCAAGTTAAACATCTGTTGAAGGGTTCATCACCACTACCGCTACACTTGAAAAGACATATATTTCTCATTGATCAGACCTATATGGATGTATGGCTGTGGTATATGGGGATCTGCATCAAATTCCCAAATCAGACGAATTCAGACAATACAGAACCGGGTCCTTGTCTAATCGTGGATGCACACTGGTACATCCGCAATGACAACCCACACAAAGACTTAAACGTGCCTACAGTTGAATCCACCCTGCGCAGCTTCTGCATACGACTTCATCGCTCACTGGTTAACCATCAAAATGAACTGCTTAATACCATCCCAGAACAACTTCCACCGCCTCGCCAAATAAGAAGATTAAAAAGAAAAAGACACTCAGATCTGTTGTTTGAAGATTAACATTTTTGTTTTGTTTCACATATTGCCAGAGGATTGTCATAGCACTGCAACCTCCATACATGTTTCTTGTGTCCTTTTATGGCACAATATTTATAATTTTTAAGCATAATTTTATTGTACATAATTGTATAATAAAGTTTTCTCATGATTGGAAACCTGACATAATTAGGAACATTAAATCCAGACGTTCGAAATGGGCAAGGCATGTAGCACGTATGGGAGAATCCAGAAATGCATATAGAGTGTTAGTTGGGAGACCGGAGGGAAGAAGACATTTAGGGAGGCCGAGATGTACATGGGAGGATGATATTAAAATGGAGGGAGGTGGAATATAATGATAGAGGCTGGATTAATCTTGCTCAGAATAGGGACCGATGGCGGGCTTGTGTGTGGGCGGCAATGAACCTGCGGGTTCCTTAAAAGCCATTTGTAAGTTGTAATGTGACTTAGGTATTTCAGAAATAATTATATTGCACAACTTTTGCCTGGAGTAAATGTAATTTTTTTGACAAACATTGCATTAAATAAATTCATAAATGGGTATACATTTTCGTGTGAGTGGCTGCAAATCCCGTAAGGGACACCAGATCCGTAACGACGCAGTATTATAATGACTACACCCATGGGTGGGCAACTCGTGCTCTCAAAGTGTCAACACAATCACAATGCAGGTAGAACGGATTCTGTACTAGCTGTACTGTCTGTTTGCGGTTCTTTCAAGATACAAGTTCGATCGCGTCTGCAGTAAGTGGCGGCTCGTTTTAAGTGAAAAACAATATAATTCCCAGATCATTTCCTTTGATTACGAATAAAAAGAGAATTTTTTTTATTAAGAAGAGAGGTAAAGGTTCTATTCTATTACATTTTCTTACGCATGACATTTTATGTTACAAATAAACAGTGAAGATTTCAGTAAAGAAATGCTTCTGCATTTGCTTTAGAACAGCTAAAGGTAAAAATGAGATATCAACAAGGTGAGACTGATATTAAATATCATTAGCACGTTGTGCGTGCGAGTTACAGAATTGCACGACATATAATCGACTAGCTAAGAACATTTATGGATAAATTTGAAATGTGGCAGTATCATGTAGAACACAGACAACTTCACTTTCTTTGACTACAAACTATCTTGAAGAGTGATAAGAAAATATTCTTATCGAATATAAGATCCTACTTCAAGACCTACAGCAGAATTCACTGCTAAGTTTGGAGAAACAGTGACAAGTGACAAGGAATCAAAATTTTTCTGAAATCTTTTTGGCTTACGCCGATAGAAAATTCTGAAAATTTATAGCTTGAATTAATAGATCTACAGGACAGCACGCCACTCAGATTCCAGCAAAATCAGGAATCGAACTGTTCGTAATGCTGCCTAAGTAGAATTTCCAAATATACTCTTTGCTTCCATATATACTGTATGTGCTTGAGGCAGAGTTTAATACAAGAAAGAAGTGTAAAAGCTCTCAAAGTAAAGAAAGAGCTCAGAAGTAAGCTTATTTCATCTGCTGTGACATGTAAAAAATACTTCCTTGAATTTGTTATTTTTTGCGAATACAGTCTATTACCTTTCTGAGCACAGAAAAATACTCTTTAATGTATAGAGACTTGTAAATTATAGCGTTCTAATTTTCAAATAAGACATACTATAAGAAATATTAACAAATAGTGTAATAATAAATAAGTGTTGCAGCTATATTTGTCGTATCATGAAAAGGTTGTATTCAGTTTGTGTTTCCAGTACTAAACTAATTTACAAAGCTAGAAAATAATATAATTTTGTTATGTGTTGAGGTATAGTCTGTCTAAAATTACTATAATTATTGTACCATGCGTCATTCTGAAATTCAAATCATGGAATAGATATCACGATCATCTGCGTGAGCCGCCAGAGCGCACCGTGGCTTTTGCAGCGTAACTACAAACAACTTGTAACTGCTGCGGCTGGCTCCGTTGCCTTTCTCTCTTTCAAGGTTTTTTAGCACCTTGGGAGCACGAAATTAAACACAGAATAAATATGGGAAATGCCTGTTATTATTCGGTTGAAAAGCTTTTATCATCCAGTCTGCTGTCAAAAAATCTGAAAGTTAGAATTTATAAAACAATTATATTACCGGTTGTTCTTTATGGTTGTGAAACTTGGACTCTCACTTTGAGAGAGGAACATAGATTAAGGGTGTTTGAGAATAAGGTGCTTAGGAAAATATTTGGGGCTAAAAGGGATGAAGTTACAGGAGAATGGAGAAAACTACACAACATAGAACTGCATGCATTGTTATCTTCACCTGACATAATTAGGAACATTAAATCCAGACGTTTGAGATGGGCAGGGCATGTAGCATGTATGGGCGAATCCAGAAATGCATATAGAGTGTTAGTTGGGAGGCCGGAGGGAAAAAGACCTTTTGGGCGGCCGAGACGTAGATGGGAAAATAATATTAAAATGGATTTGAGGGAGGTGGGATATGATGATAGAGAATGGATTAATCTTGCTCAGAATAGGGACTGATGGCGGGCTTATGTGAGGGCGGCAATGAACCTCCGAGTTTCCCAAAAGCCAGTAAGTAATGTCACTTAGGTATTCCAGAAATAATTATACTCCACAACTTTTGCCTAGAGTACATGTAATTTTTTTTGACAAACATTGCATTAAATAAACTCATAAATGGGTATACATTTTCGTGTGAAGTGGCTGCAAATCCCGAAAGGGACACCGGATCCGTAACGACGCAAAATTATAATGACTACACCGCTTCAGTATATTTTTATTACACGAGCGAGACGACGTTGATGTAATGCGATATAATAGTAATATGCGTTACAAGAGCGGTATGTTGAAGTTTTCATGTTCGAGGAAAAGTTTGAAAAAGCGAAACGTAGTTGAGCTTTTTTAATTTCCGAAAATTGAAAGAAAACATACCGCTCGTGTATCGTACATTATTTTGTGCGAAGATCGTTTATTGCATACCTGAAAGACGAATTTCTAATTAGTTGCAATGAAATCTCCATCTTGGTTTCTGTTCAATGACGGCAAATTTGCAAAACAAAAATATCTATCTTCAACATTGTTGCTTTAAAATATTTTCTGTGTTTACTATACTCCAGCAGGCAGTAATATATGTCTGTTTTTTTCCCAGTCTATGATCAGTCTGAAATCTTGTTGATTTTTTCACGGCTTCCTTAATGTTACTTGCATCACGAAGTAACTTTAGTGGAGTTGTAGAGTTTACTTAATTTTTGCAAATATTTAAAAACATTAATTAACAGTGCAATTTAGGTGAAATTGCAGTGGTAAATTTCCAATTTATAATTATTACTATATTGAACGTCTCTAAAAATAATATGTTAGAAGCCTAAAGCAGTAAAATCAATATGTCACTTAAGCGGTAAGGAGAGGGAAATTGTTGTGTGTGTTAGATTGGGAATACTGAATGTGGAATTTTTTAGACTTTACGCGGATTGGTTTTGTGCGGAAACCAAGCAAATACGCACGATCTCGCACGAAAGCCATTTGTAAGTTGTAATGTGACTTAGGTATTTCAGAAATAATTATATTGCACAACTTTTGCCTAGAGTAAATGTAATTTTTTTGACAAACATTGCATTAAATAAATTCATAAATGGGTATACATTTTCGTGTGAGTGGCTGCAAATTCCGTAAGGGACACCGGATCCGTAACGGCGCAGTATTATAATGACTACACCGCTTCACTATATTTTTATTACACGAGCGAGACGACGTTGATGGAATGCGATATAAAATTTCTTGCGTGTGAAGTTCCATAATGATACGACACCAAAACTCCGTTCATGCAATTTATCTCGTGCGGCAGCCTACAAATGGTTGTGCCATACATTTATTACTCCTGCGAGCACGTAGTGTTGGGAGGTAGCGAATTAACAGGTTGATGCGAATGTACAGCCCAGCCCCCCTCTTGTGCGAGTTATTAGCGAATTCTTTAACTCGGGGCAGATATGGCGTTGCTGTGAACTCAGATTTATATGAGACGGGGTAACACAGCCCTTTTATACTCAAACTCTGCCCCATTCATCTTCAGAACTGCTGCAGAGTTCGCCGTGGAATGAAGGAGGACAGGAAGAACGTATGCGTGCGTAGACGGGCTCTTTCTGCTCTCTTTAAAGGAGGATCCAAAGAGCTTACAACGACCTCTCCGTGCTCGTAACTATCGTTAACGGCGAAGCAACGTTTACGAATAGATCTTCATAAAATTGTTAAAGTCCTCAGAAACAACAATAAATATGTGGACTGTCTATGAGGAGAGATAATTCATATTCCTCATTGTAAAATAAGTCCTTGTCTTATGGATGATAGATACAGGTACATGCTTCTTCACTATACGTTTTATGTATTTCGAAACTGCTACGTTGTCCTGGAGATTTTAAGGATTGGTGTCAAAAATAATCATGAGTTGTCCGAAAGAAGGTATTAGAAATAATACAATTCAATATTGTTAGGCCTATAAAAATATAAACATTGTAAAATATAAAACTTTATAAGAAAATTAAAAACTTTGAAGAGTGCAAAATGATTTTAAAATATAATAGGCGTGTACCTTATACAGGCAGGCGGTATCGTTTCGATACTTGTTTTGCGCCTTCATCATCGCCTGGTTAACTACTGCTACATCAACACGGCTTTCTTCGAGCTTCGGTGTTGTCTGTGGTGGGGAGAGGATGTTTTGGTGGTGGTGGGGAGTTGTTTGTGTATTATATTGAATAACATGTGTATTAAATTGTTGAGTGTTGAGTATATTTCATTGTTGTTTGTGTTGTTTAGTCATCTGTCAAAAGACAGGTTTGAACCTCGCAAGTACATTAATAAGGCATCTCTTATGAGGGAATAAAGTGGCCAGTTCCTTTCCCCTATTTTATTGTATGCTTGTACATTTAATATTGTTCTCATAGGGTTAATTGTGGACTTTTTGGTGTAATGTGTAGTATCTTCATATCTCATCTGCTCTCAAATCTCCCGTCTTATCTACTTTAAAATCTCACACATCGTAATACATTTTAATTCAATTTAATTCCATTACACATCTCATTTCATCTCATATATAATTTCATTTGATCTTACCTTATATTTCATCTTGCTGAATCTCGTCTATATGTTATCT
>JAJSOF020000023.1:30978066-31290566 GCA_025594305.2 Periplaneta americana | reverse complement strand
TTTAAACAAGCGCCTTCAAAATGACTGCGGGATGATGGATGGTATTAAAACACTTTTTATTGTTTACGATTTACGTCACGACGTTTCTGTTGCAGATAAAAATTAAAATCACCACTTTGACCTAATATTCGCCTCTAGAGAAGTATAACACTGGGAAATGGGGACAGCAGGTCTGCTATGATAGAGTACTAGTCTTTAGAATTGCTGTAGGTATAAGCGGAGTGAGGAAGAAGGAGGCATACGTCTCTTCAGATAAAAAAGAAAAAGAAACAGATCTGTGGCGTGACAGCCCAAGAAGAGCCAAGGACTACCAGCTGATTGTTGGCCTTACGTCTACATGCTTCAACAGAGGTGAGTGATCACACAACTAGTAACAGGGTAACATGTGGTTAGCATGGTCATCTTCATAGTCAGTATAATTGACTTGCTTACTTTGTCACAGTATTGAGTAGACATCGATCCGATACAAATACAACCGTACGGAATTTCGTAAAAATTTTTTCCCAGGAAGAATTTAACTATATTTCGTTCCATAATATTTGACAAGTGAGTAAACACATGCTTCAATAAATTCAGACGACACAATCACAACCTCATTTCTGTCTGCACTGCATCGTCAGAATCAAGCGACGGTCCTCTCAGTTTTCTTTGAGTTTTAGGAACAAATGAACATCTGATGGCTTCAGATCGGGACTGTACGGAGGATGATCAAAGACAGTGAAACGAAGTGTCTGCATTGCAACGTCAGAATCAAGGTGCAGTACTCTCAGGCGTTCTTTAAGTTTTGGAAACATGAAAATCTGATGGCTGTAGATCGGGACTGTATGGACGATGATCAAAGACAGTGAAACGAAGTGTCTACATTGCAACGTCAGAATCAAGGTGCAGTACTCTCAGGCGTTCTTCAAGTTTTGGAAACAGATGAATATCTGATGGCTCCAGATCGGGACTGTATGGACGATGATCAAAGACAGTGAAACGAAGTGTCTACATTGCAACGTCAGAATCAAGGTGCAGTACTCTCAGGCGTTCTTCAAGTTTTGGAAACAGATGAATATCTGATGGCTCCAGATCGGGACTGTATGGACGATGATCAAAAACAGTGAAAGAAAGTGTCTGCATTGCAACGTCAGAATCAAGGTGCAGTACGCTCAGGCGTTCTTTAAGTTTCGGAAACAGATGAAAATCTGATAGCACCAGATCGGGACTGTATGGACGATGATCAAAGACAGTGAAACGAAGTGTCTGCATTGCAACGTCAGAATCAAGGTGCAGTACTCTCTGATGTTCTTTAAGTTTTGGGAACAGGTGAAAATCTGATGGTACCAGATCGGGACTGTATGGACGATGATCAAAGACGGTGAAACGAAGTGTCTGCATTGCAACGTCAGAATCAAGGTTCAGTCCTCTCAGATGTTCTTTAAGTTTTGGGAACAGATGAAAATCTGATGGCTCCAGATCGGAACTGTATGGACGATGATCAAAGACAGTGAAACGAAGTTTCTGGATTGTAACGTCAGAATCAAGGTGCAGTACTCTCAGGCGTTCTTTATGTTTTGGAAACAGATGAAAATCTGATGGCACCAGATCGGGACTGTATGGACGATGATCAAAGACAGTGAAACGAAGTGTCTGCATTGCAACGTCAGAATCAAGGTGCAGTACTCTCAGGCGTTCTTTAAGTTTTGGAAACAGATGAAAATATGATGGCGCCAGATCGGGACTGTATGGAGAATGATCAAAGAGAGTGAAACCAAGTCACATCGTGCACAAAGTTTTCAGAATCCCAGTTCTACGACTTTCGACGTTGAGTAGCCAGAATTTATAATGAACAAAAGTAAGGAATAATAAAGTAGAGAAATAGTGGGACTGAAATCTACAATATTACGCAATATAACAGCCTAATAGTCAAGATGGTATGAGCAAATTATAAAGGGTGCAGGAAAATGGGATACTAATAAGTGTGTTAGAATGTATGTCACAAAGAAAGCGTAAGAGTGAAAGGTCAAAAATAACTTACAAATAGGGGTGAAAAATTATTTACATTTTATTGTTATAACAGAGAAGAATGGAGAAAGGCAATCGGAAGATAATATATATTAAAAGGTTGGGTTGAATGATTGATTAATTGAATGATTGTATAAAATATCATAAACTGTACCTAACGAAAGCAAAGTTGTCGGGCAAATAAATGGATGAGCAAGAATCTAACAGTTGATTTCCAAAAACTCGTTCTGTGTAGGGTACACTGGCGCACCTTAAGACATATCGTATTTTGTTTCAGTGTTAAGGGAAACTCAAATGATAAACTGTTTCATATACACCGGTAACTATAAACAAAATATCGGACTTTTCACATAGGGAATTTACATGAATTATTTTGAATATTAACCTCTAATTATACGCATAACATGTTCGTCGCTATGATGGCCGTTGTACGGATCTTCATTTTCATTTTAATAATATTGAGTTTCGCTCTGTTATTCAATACATATATGTAATTAATTGTTAAAATCGATTACACAATGTTAGCGACGTCATGAATTTCACAATATTCTGTCCACCATAATGCAGTTACATCAGACGGACAGTAGTAGCAATTTTGTGTGACCTAATAACCAATCACAAATTCATAATAATATTGTTATTTGAATTGCCTTATTTTTTCCTTCCAAAGTTGACCAGAAACTAAACTAATTGAATTAACAATAGTATAACTTACTTATATATACATGGTACACTAATTATGATAAGCTATAGGAAGAGGTATACAGTTAAATTTATTACATATCACAAATTTGTAACTCTGTGATATTGTAGTCTATAATACCTCTGATTGAGGTTCTGACTGATTCATGAGCAACCCATTGTTATAAATCTTAATTTTTATTTTTTAGACAAACCAGGTACAATCTACAGACTTTTCTGTCACTTTTTAACATAGTCTCCATTTCTTTGCACGCATTTTCCCCGTCGTTCTATAAGTTTGAAAATTCTCTTACTATAGAAGTCCGTTTCATCTTCCCGAAGACACTGACGCACTCCTTTCCGGATGTCCTCCAGCGTCTCGTAGCGTTGGCCTCGTAGCTGCTCCTTTACAGAATCGAAAAGATGATAGTCGGGGGGGTGCCAAGTCGGAACTGTAGGGAGATTGTGGAAGACTTTCCCACGCAAATGTTCCGATTTTCTCCACGGTAACACGATCAGTGTGAGGCCACGTGTTATCGTGTTGTATGATCTTCTTTCCAGGACGTTTCTCGCGCAATGCACGACGGAGCTTCAAAACTGTCTGAATATAGCGGACAGCATTTATGGTCTGTCCAGGCACAAGAAATTCAACCAAAATGCATCCCAGAACTCATCAACTCTTTCCTTGTTGCGTTCCGTGGAGGGAGTTGGAGGACGACCGCTACGAGGCTCATCTTGGATGCTCGTTTTCCCACCTTCTAAATGTTTCACCCATCTCCTAACACTGCTGGCGCCCATGCATACATCTTCGTATGCGCGCTGAAGTCTGAGGTGAATTTCAGCAGCAGATTTTTCTTCTTTAACAAGGAATTTAATGACAGCACGCTGTCGAAACGAGCCATCGTTGTCGACCATTTTGCAAACATTGCCTGTGGTCACATGATAGAAGTTAATGACGTCATAATATGTCAAGACATAGTGTAAAGTCTGTAGATTATGATCATGTAATCGTTTTTGGTACATTTTTTATTTATTTATTTTTTTGGGTTATTTTACGACGCTGTATCAACACCTATGTTAGTTTTTGGTACATTGTTGAAAATGAAATTATAGCAATGTGTTACTCATGACTTTCAATAAATCTGAAATCTTATTAGTGTAATATGTCCCTAGTCGGCGATGTTTGCAATGGAGAGGTGAAGGAACTGGCCATTCCCAATATCTCCTGGCCCAGTTGCATCATAAGTAGTGCCTTGTTGGTATCAATTGTGAGGTTCAGATCTGTCTTCGGGCAGTTCACTAAACAACAAACATAGTCTGCAATATATATTTTTGTAATTTATATTTTATTTCATAATTTTGAAACTGAGTTTTATCCACAAAAGATACAACTTTCCTGTAACAGGATTAGATAAATAGGTGAAATTGGTTGCTTAGATTATTGTATTGATTGCAATCATTATATTCCTTTCCCTAATATATTTGTCTCTCTTGTAGAAGCTTTTTGATATTTTTCTTCTTTAACAAGGAATTTAATGACAGCACGCCGTCGAAACGAACCATCATTGTGGACCATATTGCAAACATTGCCTGTGGTCACATGATAGAAGTTAATGACTTCACAATATGTCAATACATAAAGTCAGTCAACCTGTATCTCCTCTATCGGGACCTGAACTTCGAAGTCTAGTAACAATATTTCAAACCCTGAACTTCCCATGGGCATCAGACATATTTAAATTATCACACAGAATAACCACAGGCTTCAAATCCTAAGATATACTGATTGTAATGTATTTTATATCACTTCATATAGTTCTTCATTAAATTTTATAACATTCTGATTAAGAGAAACTGAAAGCTATGGTATAGATGTAATAAGAAAACCAAATAAAAATGACGTGTTGTTTTAATATAATTCACTATTAATTTTATTAATTTAATTAAGTTCGTTTAGTTAGGAATTATATATTTTTCTTACTTTCAATTACAGGAAACTTATGTTAATGTTCTTTCACAGGAGAATCGGAGGCAGCTAGGCTCTTTCATCGGTAGCTTCACTCCTTTCATCGGCAGCTTCACTCCTTTCAACGGCAGCTTCACTCCTTTCAACGACAGCTTGGTGAGTAGGTCACGATATCGCTCTCATTTTTTGATTGTGTAGATACTGTATTATGTACCCTGTACATTTTACGAAAAATAATCTACTATATATAAAGATCAAATTAAACTCTACAAAACATCGAAAAATACCAAAAATTTGTCAAATAAATTATATGGATTCATTACTGAGTGAAACGCTATTTAAGCTAACTCTGGACGTCAGAAAAGTTGCGCTGCGAAATATGAACTTTGCGTTCGGAGACACGAGCAGTTAGTTAAATATGACAGTTAATAAACAAGTACAGGGACATCATTTTATTTTTACTTCAATTTTTATTGTACCTGAGTTTTTGAATGTACTCCACTCCCACCCCTTCTACTAATGCAGTTCAACCTCCTCCACACAGATCCAAGACCGCATAAACATAGTAGCCTTACCGTCACAGTACGTTCAAAAAATATGTTTGCGTTTTCCAATGACGAAAGAGCTTTCAATATTGCATTATTTTCGCACAGGTACTGTCGTCCATTTGCCTACGTCGCATTCCGGTTTTCCCCACCAGCCTCTCTGTAAAGGCTAGTGGCTGGGCTGTTTTAGCTCTTTCCTGAGAATATTAATTTCTGTTAGGAATTGGACATCTACATAATATTATACCCATACAACTGTTTAAAATAACTTAAATAAAAGGGCCTCGTTAAGTAATTAACTATCACGTGATTTCCCTCCTTTCTGTGATCCTGCGACATAACCACTTGGACGGACAGTAGATAGCATGTCTGAGTAATTTTATCTTTTCGGATCGAGCAGAAGTGAAGATTGAATTTACAGTATGTAAGGTACTCTTTTACAGAGTAGGTACAGAATTATTTAAACTTGTTACTAGTACGAAGGACGAAACTGGTAATTGGAATTACGCACATTAGAACTGAAGCCTGTATCGAAATGAATCGCCACCATTTTGAAAAATGTGTTTAAATATCCATATTAAGATTATTTTTCAATTTAACTTATTCTCTATATTGTACGCTAATGTGCTGTAGACAGTATAATATACACTGCATAATGAATACGTCCTATGGACAGCTCATTTCGTGAGTAAAAACACTCATTGTTAATACTGTACTGTATTCTGATTAAACGAAAACCTATGAAAATTATCAAACTCAAAAGCGTGATATTTCCTAGTTTACGTAAACGGATGAACTACTTTTCTTCTCTCCTATACCTAGTAAAGTGATTTGTTTGTATATTACGCCATCGAACTCCAGTCGTGGAATGGGGTAGCAACCGTTGATCCAAAGGTATAGCTAGGTTAGTATCAGAAATGTTAGTAAAAATAAAATGATGTTCCTGTATTTCAGAATTTTGTTCCTAGCTTAATAAATTACACTGTACAACAAATTTGAATTTTGTGTCTGCCCTTTAGATGAAAGTATGTGATTTTGTATAAACAAAAGGTGCTTGATTCATATCTGAAAACCAAAATGGTCCATCACGTACCGTTTTTTTAGGAGACCCGCTTTTCATATTTATACAAATTGGTCAGAGAAAATTAACAGCGACACTCATTACGGAAAACATATACACTAAAATGATTTTTTTGGCCGTTTCCGCTTGTAGGCATCTGGTGGAGTGTCCCTAATATTAGACCAATAATATTCAGCTAGCGTACTTCCATTCCATTGTCCACTGAAGCGCTTTTCAAACATAGCAATGTCCTGGTGGAATCTTTCGCCATGCTCATCACTGACTTCACCCACGTTTTGAGGGAAAAAATCTAGATGGGAGTCCAAAAAGTGTAGTTTTAAAGACATATTGCAGCCTATAACACGAAAGCATTTCACCATGTCACGAACAAGATCTTCATAGTTTTCAGCTTTCTCGTTTCCAAGGAAACTTGAACATACTGATTTAAATGCCTGCCAGGCTGCTTTTTCTCCTTCTGATAGTTTATTTTCAAAGTCTTCGTCGTGCATGACTGATTTAATTTGTGGGCCAATAAAAACCCCTTCATTTACCTTTACCTCACTTAAACTTTTGAATTTGTTTCTGAGATACAAGAAGGCTAACCCTTCTCTGTCCAGTGCTTTTACAAAAATTTTCATTAAACCAAGTTTGATGTGCAATGGTGGAAGAAAGACATATTGCGGATTCACAAGTGGTTCATGAGATATGTTTTTGGTGCCAGGAATGTAGTTTTGTCGTGGAGGCCACTGTTTATGGATGTAGTGACTTTTTCTGTCACGATTATCCAATTCACATAGGAAGCAGCAGAATTTAGTGTATCCTTGTTGCATGCCTGTTAATATCCCAATAACTTTCAAGTCTCCGCAAATGTGCCATTTGAATGTAGAGTAGTCAATTAATTTCAATATAGCACTCATTATCTCATATGTTTCCTTGGTATTTACAGCAATATATGCTATAGGAACAGAGGGGAAAACCTTGCCTATATGGAGGAGTACTGCCTTTAGACTACGTTTGGAAGAGTCAATAAACAGGCGCCAGTCTCCTACAATGTGTTCATGTCCCAATGCCTGAAATAACCCATTCACATCACAGCAATAAATAATGCCTTCTTTCTCCGCAAAATAGTGCCCAAAATTGCTTTGTCGTCTTCTAAATGAATGCTAGAATTATGATATGATCAACCTGGCAGTGAATGATTGATGTAGATATATATTTCTAAATGTGTCTAAATCTATCCCTGCACTGAAAATGTTTGATAGAAGAAGCAGGATATTCGAAAAATAATTTACATTAAGGAAACATAGCAATATTATCGAGGAAATACATAAAATACTAAATTGTGGATTTTTTGGAAAATGGTTCGTCTTAGGCAAAAACCGAGTACAGATTCGTTATTTCCAGCCATAAATATACAAGAAACGCATGTTTTCATGTAAAGGGCATTTTTCATGTTGTACAGTGTTATCAGTCAACCTGTATCTCCTCTATCGGGATCTGAACTTCGAAGTTTAGTAACAATATTTCAAACCCTGAAGGTACAAAAGAAATATGAAATTTTATTAAGTTTTTGGTGACTCAGCTAGGAATAAAGAAGGCACGTTAACATCACGGAATCTAATTTCATTTTATAGCTACCTCAAGATGTATAAATCAAACAGTTGGTGCGTGCTCCACAATGCATGTTGATTAAGAATTTCCACGTGCTGAGGGATGACGTACATAAATCTGGAAGTATCAGGCCGCTCCGTACCACCTTCCCCGTACATGCTCACGAGTTTCATTATATTACGAAAGCAGTGTTTGTCACGACACTACATGCATCGGGGTCGTGTTCCTTATTATGCACTCATATGATAATAACGGTATCGGGGGGGATACGGCAACCGCGTCTTGGCGTGTTATTGCGACGACAGCCCTTCGTAAATTCAAATCAGTTTAATGTGTCTATTTGAAAGAAGGTACCTCAATACGAGGGACTGCAATATTCTGGTAGGAAATGTCGGTTGATACGTGTTGTCGTGTTTGATCATTCTGCTATTTAATATTCAGATTTCCTTGGCTTATCTTCGTCTCAACGAAATAAGAAATACAAAGACTTTCGTAAATTCAAATCTGTTTTTATTATTTTATTTTGCGTCTCCCAAGGTACGACGAAGGTAGCATTTCGTAAAATATTCATAAATGTTTTCTGAGGTTTTATTTTGTCTCGTCTAGAATTCTGAAGCAGACAGCGTTTCGTAAATTTGTCTTTTTCGTAGTTTTATTTTGCCTGCCCTACTAAGGAAAATAGAGTTCCGTAAATTCAAAAGTTATTTCATTGACTTATCTCGGTATAGACACTGAAATAGGCAGCAATTTGTAAATTAGAACAACAACAATATCAGTACTTTTATATTATGCCTCACTAAACACCTATAAACAGTGAATTGGGGATGAAGAACAGGATCCGTCTATGCTTAGGGGAGAGTCGGGTAGTATCGGACATCGGGTAATATCGGACAGTGCGTTTCTTTCATCTACCACCATATCGTAGTACCTGAATGACATGGTTACGTTTCTCTATGCGACATCACAGAAACGTAACCATGTCAATCAGGTACTATCATCGTGTGGTAGATGAAAGAAACTCACTGTCCGATATTACCCGATGTCCGATATTACCCGGCTCTCCCCTATCTCCATAACAAATAATGAAATTATTTGTCACATTTTATTGGCTTGAACGTTTTCGGCTCGAAGGAGCCATCTTCAGAAAATTATGCCTGAGAATATAAAATTTACCAATATAGGCCTACAAGAATTGCTAGTTTAAGAGTAATAGAGTAATAGTCTATTAGACTTAGCCTGTCTTTGTCATAAGTGAAAATCCAGTTAGAGCTAGCCCTACTCCACTAAAATTCTATGAATATTACAATTCTCCATAAACATTAATAGTAACATTATTAATGGAGAAGCAAATATACTTTAACTAATTGATTAAATGGCGATCTTATTCGTGTTAATTGTGTAAGCATGTGCGGCTTACAGCTGTTTCGGTGTTTCTTCACACCATCCTCAGAGCCTACTAGATCTCGGCGTCATCTCGAACTTTGCTGCCTGTTGTATGGGTGCGTTCGATTGTTGAAAAGTGTTGAAATGTGGTGTCAAATAGTGTGTCTGTTTTGAAATTGATCTGTGTGTTGAGAATTTGATCAGGGTGTGTTTTGGTGTGTCTGTATATTTCGTATTGTTCTAGTGTGTTGAGTTTTTGGTTTTTGGGATGTATGTGTAGGATTTCCATGTCTGTATTTATGTTATTGTATGTGTGGTTAGTATTAGTTATGTGTTGGGCATATGTAGATGTACTGTGTCCTCTGGTTATTGTTTTAATGTGTCCTTTGTATCCAGTTTGGAATGATCTGCCTGTTTGTCCAATGTAGAAAACACACTACAAAGACATCTCAACACACAAACAACACAAACAAATAAATACAACCACACAGACGTATACAAACTCACATGCAATAGTTGGGACAGTTTCTACATTAGACAGACAGGCAGATCATTCCAAACACGCTACAAAGAACACATTAAAGCAATAACCAGAGGACACAATACATCCACATATGCCGAACACATAACTAATGCCAACCACACATACAATAACATAAATACAGACATGGAAATCCTACACATACATCCCAAAAACCAAAAACTCAACACACTAGAACAATACGAAATATACAGACACACCAAAACACACCGTGATCAAATTCTCAACACACAGTTCAATTTCAAAACACACACATTATTTGACACCACATTTCAACACTTTTCAACAATCGAACGCACCCATACAACAGGCAGCAAAGTTCGAGATGACGCCGAGATCTAGTAGGCTCTGAGGATGGTGTGAAGAAACACCGAAACAGCTGTAAGCGCACATGCTTACACAATTAACACGAGTAAGATCGCCATTTAATCAATTATTTATATACAAGTGTTAAAAGTAGTGTACGAAAGATTCAACATGGTTACTTTAACTGTTCGTATCTCTGACTTGCTTTACATCCATCATCACGGGAATGGTTTTAATATAGTTCGCGTGCAACTTGTTTGCCAAAGTAATTTAGCAATGGACAGCCCTTTACATAATTTAACACAAAACTTGAAACATGAAACTTTACTTTCGAAACTATGTAACTTTATTTAAAGGAATACAAAAGAATTTGGAAACATTGAATTAAAATTTTGCATGAGATATAGGTTCACTCCGTTTCCTTAGCATTTCCACCCCTTTCTTTCCACCCCTTCCCTCACCCCTTGACGAACGTAATTATAGTTGGAGAAAGTTTGAGGTAGACAATGCCTGAGGGAACCATTATGCACATACTCACACATACAAATCCACGTACACAATACAATCCGTTATAAGAGACAGGCGTTCTGCAGGGCCAGGTGAATAATAAATATAACATGCGATAGGGTAGACCCCTTTTCCACTTTTCGGCTGATACAATGTTCTCTGCTTGCACGTAATGATGGCGGCGTAGTAGAAAGTTTTAATGAAAATTATAGCCGCGCCCTTCATTTTGAGGAAAAGGAGATATTCTCCATCCGTGCGTAGTGAGGATGCAGAGTGGAAAACTTGGCTACGTGGATTCATTCAGGGAAATGGAAGGTTCCTAGTTAATATCATCGAATTTAGAAGTAGAGCGAGGTACACAAGTTTATCTTCTTTACTAAAATTACAGACTTTTGGGAAACTTCGTAACACCGTTACTTACTTTTGTATTATCGTAAGAAAGAAGGGATTGTGTAAAGATACGAATGAACACAGAATTTTGGATAATACCGTATGGCACAAAAGTCACTTGCCAAATAGGGGAACATACATAATTTTTAAATAACAAATGTAGACAAAACAAATTATTTTGTGCGAGATCGTGCGTATTTGCTTGTTTTCCGCACAGAACCAATACGCGGTAAGTGTGAAATGCCACATTCAGTATTCCCAACGTAACACACATAACAATTTCCCTCTTCTTACCGCTTAAGCGCGACATTCATTTTACTGCTTTAGGCTTTTAACATATTATTTTTAGAGACGTTTAACATAGTAATAATTATAAATTGGAAACTTACCACTGCAATTTCACCTAAATTGCAATGTTAATTATTGTTTTTAAATATTTGCAAAAATTAAGTAAAGTCTACTATTCCACGAAACTTATTGCATTCCTGATACAAGTAACATTAAGGAAGTCGTGAAAAAATCAAAAGATTCCAGATGCCGATGTTATTACTGCAATATGTTATATAAATAATATTGTTAAAATATTAAAATGAAAAATAAATCATTACATAACCTTACCGTTTGTTTTAAGTTCGCATTTATAGACTGGGGGGGAAAAAAAAGACTGACGTATATCACGGCCTACTGGAGTATAGTAAATACAGAAAATATTTTATAGCAACAAGATATTTTGGTTTTCCGAAGTTGCCGTCATTAAACAGAAGCCAAGATGGAGATTTCATTGCAACTAATTAGAAATTCGTCTTTCAGGTATGTAATAAACGATCTTCGCACAAAATAATGTACGATACACGAGCGGTATGTTTGTTTTCATGTTCTCGGAAATTAAAAAAGCTCAACTACGTTTCGCTTTTTCAGTCTTTTCCTCGACCATGAAAACGTCAACATACCGCTCTTGTAACGTATATTACTATTATTTGAAACTACTTTCTTAGTAATCACATTCTATCATGAAATACCGAACAATAAAACAATACAGAGTTTTCGCACCTTCTTGGTCCACTAAACGGTTAACACTATGTTGACGTCATTCATGAAAGAGCCAATCACAGCCACATTATTTCAATAGCAGACCCTCTGTCTCTAGGTGGATAACGTGGACGTGAAGGAAGTTTACCGTAAGCCTAATTCGGTGTTAAAACATGGCATATCGTTTGAGATTTACCACTGTGGATGATATTCATCTGTTTATGACAGCTAAGGGTATATGTACGTGAACGACTAAAAATATTATCAGAAAATGCATGCTCTAAATTTCTACAATTTTATATGAAAATGAACTCACAATTGGACAAAAATTAAAAGATGCCACAACAAGACTTATTACAACTTAAATATCCGATAAAAGTATATAAAAGGTTATTAATAATATTTTTCAAACCAGTTTTATCAGAATATGAAAAAAGCAAAAAGTCTGCAGTTGCATCATTTGGTAACCATAGCATTGTTATGGTCTCTCCGACATCTTTAATACTTTTCCTGCATGTAATAAACTTATTTCTGAAAAGTAGACTACTCTCAGACATGTAGAGTTGTTTATTTTAATACAAGTAATTTTTATTTGTCCTATATAAAATATATTAAAATTTATATAATGTTTTGTGACCTAATTCTTCTATTTTAAAAGATATGAGCATTATTATAGTCTACCTTTTGCATAAATGAATGTTAAATAAGTGTACAAATTTTCAGAATTCTATCTCTAATGTTTTGGAGTTGTGAAATAATGTGTGAAAGTTTTCAAATTTTGGAAAATTTAATTTAAAGAAAAAAGTGAATTCTTAAAAATATTATTAGTATTTCTTTGATACTTTATCAGATATTTAAGTTCTAATAAGTTTTGTTGTGGTACCTTGTAATTTTTGTCCAATTATGAGGTCATTTTCTTATAAAATTTTAGAAATTTAGAGCCTGCACTTCCTGATAATTGTGATCGTTCACGTACATATATATGGGTAAATTATTCAGGTCGAAGTACAAGAAGGCTCAGGAAAGAATTTTTCGTTCAGATTCCAGCAGACAAAAGGTTGAATCGTGAGTACTCCGCCAAGCGAAAACGCTCCTTTAACTCGCCGTAACTCGGAAACCATTAAAGATTTTGAAGAGCGACCACTTTTAAAAGTAATTTCTATTCTCATTCAACATATCTTTCGCTTTGACCCCCCCCCCAACCTAACCTGAAAAATAAAAAATTTTGCCGCCTACGAACTTTTGAATGTGTAAATGTCTATTGTGAACAGATCACATCAAAGTTATTTTTTTCTTCTTGCTTCTAAAAAAGGATTTTCATTTCGAATTTTATTCTATGCTTTCCTTACTGTCAGTGACACAGTTCATCTGCCCTGGAAGGAATGCGGGGATGGGGTAGTAGTTTCGCACTAGTAGTGGATGGAGGGAAAGTTAGAAATACAATGTAGCATGCATTATAAAAACATTGATTTACCAATTCCGCGCCACGTTACTATGGAGTACACTACACATGAAAGTTATATTGCTACGTCTTAACTTTCAATATATCTTTACACCAGCAATTCTATTAAGCAAACGTTCACCTTCGTCTTCCAAGTACAAATGAAGAGAGAGAAATGTTTTTTGGAGAAAATAGAAAGGGGATTAAGCAGAGGGTATTCACACCAAAAGTACCGTTAGCCAGCCGCTTGCTCCAAAGTTAGCCTCACATCCCTCTAAACACCACCCCTAACTTCCCCAAGGTTCAGGGCAGATGAGCTGTGTCATCGACAGTAGGCATTGAGCTATCAATTTAAAGACTTACAGCTTGATTGATTGACTATCATAGGAGCTACGACATAATAAATGTGTAAGGGAGAGAAATATACCGTATAATAGAGCCTTACTGTATGTTAAGGGAATAAGTTCACCGCTCCCTTACGATTCTTTCAGAAGTTTTTCGAACGTGAACATACGTCACCAAATACGTCACTACTGATGTTAACAGGCGTTAACCGTTTAGCGGACCAAGAAGGTGCGAAAACTCTCTATTATTACGTTATTATATTACTGCATTACCTTCAGGTAAACATCACTAGGTTTGCATATGAAAATTGCTGTTTTCAATGAAACTACACAGTGTTCCACTACCGCAAATATTGATGGTGTGTTACATTTATTTGAAGACAGTCTCTCACTCTATCCTGATATTCCTCTGGCACTCATATAAATGTTCCTTGTGAAATATTCTGGATAACAAGGGTGATCCTTAGTTTAAATCCGTCTACTGATGAAGACTCTGTCCGAAAACCATGCTGTTTCTCATATCCCATAGAAGTCTACAGGAGTGAGGTCTGGTGACCGTGGAGGCCATGGCTGAGGCCCATCTCATTCAATCTAGTGCACACTGAACATATTTAATTTCTTGTGAAGTGTCATACCAATAATGTGCTGTGATCTCATCTACCTGGAACCACATTCTCACCCCATTGGTGTAGACTTCTGTGAATTTTGTAAAACCATCACTTTCGTTCCGTCATCGTTTCGATATTCTTCCATGACGATGTCACAATCGTGTATTGCGCAAACCAATGTTTGGCCCCGATCTTATTTTTCCTGGAAATTTTTAGATGTAACTTATACTCTCCGAGGATTGGGAGTTTTCCTGAAATTTTAGGTTAACCCTCGTTCCATTAAATTACACCATTATCATATTATAAACTGTACAGTACTAGAAAAGGCATATTTCATAAAGATTTATTTGAGTATTATGTAGTTGTTCTTTTTCTGTCTTTCTTTCTGTACTTCTTCCTTTAATTCTTTCTCTTTTCTTTATTTCATTCTTTCTTTTCCTTTTCTTTCTTTATGATTTCTTTCTTTAATCCCTTTATCTTTCTTTTTTATTTATTTCTCACTCTTTCATCTTTCTTTACTTCTTTCTTCATTTCCTCTTTCTTACTTTTCATTTATTCTTTCTTTCTTCCTCCTTTTCTTTATTTCACTTTTATTTTCTCTTTCTTTGCTTCTTTCTTTCTTTCTATTTTATATTTCGCTCTTTATTTTCTCTTTATTTCGTTCCTTCTTTTTTTTCTTTCTCTCTTCTTTGTTTTTTCTTTGTTTTTTCCTTCTTTCTTTCTCTTTTTATTTCTATCTTATTTTTCCCCTTCCTTTCTCTCTTCTTTTTCTTTCCTCCTTCCTTTCTCTTTTTCTTTTTTCCTTTCTTATTTTTTTCTTTCTTTTTCTTTTCTTTCTTCCTTTCTCTGTATCTTGTCTTCTTTTTACCTTTCTGGTTTTTTTAGACCTTCCAGTTATTCTCTTTCTTTCTTCTGTCTTTTCCTACCTTTCTTTCTAATTCTTTTTTTTTTTCTTCTTATTTCTATCTTTCTTTTTTCTTTTATTACTTGTTTCTCTTTTTCTTATTTTTTTCTTTCTTTCCTTTTCTTTATTTCCTTTTTTCTTTCCTTTCTTCCTCTTTTCCTGTATTTTTCTCTCTATCTTTCCTTATATTTTTTCTCTTTTTTTTTTCTTTTTCCTCTTTTTCTTATTTTTTTTCTTTCTTTTCCTTTTTTTCTGTATTTTTCCTTGTTTCTGTCTTTTTCTTTCTTTAATTCATTTTCCTTCCTTTAATTTTTCCTTTTCTATTTTTTCTGCTTTCCATTTCTTTTTCTTTTTCTTTCTGTCTTTCTCATTTTTTTTCTTTCTTAGCTCTCTTTAATTCTTTCTTTTTTCCTTTTTCTTTTTTTTTTTTCTTTTTCTTATTCTTTTCTTTTTTTCTTTATGTCTTCTTTCATCTTTTTCTTTCTCTCTTTCTTTCTTCCTTTCTTTCTTTCTTTTTTCTTTCTTTCTGTCCTCTTCCTTTTTCCTGTCTTTATTCCTTTCTCTCTTTCTTTTTTCTTATCATCTTTCCGTCTTTCTTTCTTTCTATTTGTTTCTTTCTCTCATTCTTCTAATCTTCTTTTTCTCTATTTCTTTCTTTCTTTATTTCCTTCTTTATTTTTCCTTTATTTTTCTCTATTTTTTCCTTGTTTCTTTCTTTTTCCCTTTCTGTAATTCATTCTTTAATTCTCTCTTTCTCTTTTTATTTATTTCTTTCTTTTTCTTTCCTTCTTTCTTTCTCTGTCTCTTTCTTCCTCTATTTCTTTTTCTTTCTTTGCTCCTTTCTTTCCGTTTTTGTTCCTCTTTTTCTTTTTTTCTTACTTTCTTTCATTCTTTCTCTTTTTCTTTAGTTCTCTCTTTCATTCTTTTTCTTTCTTTCTCTCTTCCTTTCCTTCCTTTCTCCCTTTTCTATTTTTCTTTCCTTTCTGCTTTCCATCTTCCATTCTTTCTGTCTTTCTATTTCTGTCTCTTTCTCCCTTTCTTTAATTAAGCTTATCACTTTAATTCTTCCTTTCTTTCAATTTTTAATTTTTATTATTTTTTCTTTTTTCTGTATTCTTTTCTGTCTCCATTTCTTTATTTCTTCTTTATTTCTTCTTTCTTTCTTTCTATCTGTCTTTCTTTCTTTCTTTCTTTCTTTCTTTCTTTCTGTCCTGTCCTGTCGATATTCCTTTCTCTCTTTCTTATTTTCTTCGTATCTTTCCGCCTTTCTTTCCTTATTGTTTCTTTCCTCATTCTTCTAATCTGTCTTTTTCTTTATTTCTTTCTTTCTTCATTTCCTTCTTTATTTATTTATTTATTTCCTTTCTGTCTTTCTTTCTCTATCTTTTCTTTCTTCTATTCTTCTTTTCTGTTTTCTTTCTATATTTTCTTCTTAATTTCTCTCTCTTTATTTTTCTTGCTTTCTTCATAGTTCATACCGGGTAACAGACCAATTCGGTGTAGAGGGGAGATGTCATCTTATACACTATCCACTTAGTGAAGATAGCGTACAGCATAAGAAGTACAAAATAATTATTAAAATCAGATTATATGAAACATTTTGCTTCTCTGAGCCATACTAAATCCTACATTATCTATTACGACAGGAAAATAAAATAATATTACGGCTAATGTAAACGGAAAGGTCAAAACGCTAGGACCGAAATTTCATCCTGTTAGATAAAACTCACGATATGGAAGTGATAAGAGGTTTATCGAGCAGGTGTACCAGCGTAGCTCTTCTTCATGGCTCACAGATGTCGAGTTTAACAAGAAGAGATAGAGATCCAATAAAGGTTTGCCAAGGCAAGGTGGAAAGCAGAATTCTAGAAGTCTGTTGAAAGACGGAATACGGAACGAGGGCGTCATGCCAGCCGCCTGTATTTGGGGTGGGCAGAACATGTCGCACGGAACAGCTTCATAACGGACCTTCAGATTAACGGCTTAGGACACAAGATTAGATCGTAGGAGAGTATGAAAACGAAACGAAATGAAGATTTTCGACAGCCCGTCGTCAACAAACATGAGGCAGATAGTGGAATAGGAGAGATTCGCTGAAAGGAGGCAAATATTAAACACTAATGTTTGACGTAGTCTATACTAATTTTAATCCAGTCCCGACACGACCAAACCCATCCTACCCTTTGCTATCCTAACTAGATCTAACCTAAGCATACCTTGATCTAAAACACAACATAACCTAACACGAGATGACAACACACATTATATGAGAGACAACTCATATAAGCTATATGTATAACATATTGCGGAAATAAGTATCCACTATCACATATTTGCAGTTTGGTTTCATTATGTGTTTTTTACCTTTATTACTTTGGGACTTACGTCATAGAACTGTCAAATTGTAAGAAAGAAATTAAAATAGTATTCATGTTAACGATATATAATAAGGTGTATTTTTTGTAAGAATTCTTAATATTATAAACATAACATAACATAACATAACATAACATAACATAACATAACATAACATAACATAACATAACATAACATAACATAACATAATAATATAAAATAACACAGCACGCAAAACAACAAATTCTAACCTAACCATATAATAGGAGAGAAGGAATACTGACAAAGAAATGGATAAACGAAATGAAGATATTTTCATAGCCGATGGACAATAAACATGAAGTAGAAATTGGAATAGGAGAGATTTACTAGGGAAGAGCAAATGTTATAGACTAAATATTCGTAGAATTATTAACCGGGGTTATGTAAATTAGTTCCTATTTATCAGTGTTTGCCGCTATCCTATCCTATCCTTTACTATACTATACTATACTATACTATACTGTACTATACTACTGTATAATGTATAATATATAGTAATATAATATAATATAATATAATATAATATAATATAATATAATATAATATAATATAATATAATATAATATAATATAATATAATATAATATAATATAATATAATATAATATAATATAATACAATATAATATAATATAATATAATACAATATAATATAATATAATATAATGTAATATAATATAACATAATATAATATAACATAATATAATATTCTGCCTTGCCCACCTTACCCTGCCTCACCCTACTCTACTCTACTATACCCTATTTCATCCTGCCCTGGCCCGCTTCGCCCCGCCTCACCCTATCCTATCCCATCCCATCCCATCCCATCCCATCCTATCCTATCCTATCCTGTCCACACCTGTGGAGTAACGGTTAGCGCGTCTGGCCGCGAAACCAGGTGGCCCCGGTCGGGGCAAGTTACCTGGTTGAGGTTTTTTCCGGGGTTTTCCCTCAACTCTACATGAGCAACTGCTGGGTAACTTTCGGTGTTGGACCCTGGACTCATTTCACCGGCATTATCACCTTCATCTCATTCAGACGCTAAATAGCCTAGATGTTGATAAAGCGTCGTAAAATAACCTACTAAAATAAAAAAATATCCTATCCTATCCTATTCTATCCTATCCCATCCCTACCCAACCCGACCTAACCTAACCTGAAATATTACAAAACATTATATGACATAACATAACGTATAACATCAGTCTTCGGTGGTCTAACGGTCACCAGATAGCCGTCGGATCAGGAATTTGCGATTTGAAATGAGCCTAAGAGCAATTGGTATAGTAGCCGATAGTTATTAGTTAGAGTTTTACTCCGGCAGAAAAATGAACCTGAGAACCGTTGATTTAAGGGGATACATAGGCCTACACACATTTTCAGGAAGAGGAAAAGGAATTAATTGGATCACTGGCTGAGAAGAAACTGCCTACTGAAGGATGCACTGGAAGGAATGGTGAACGGGAGAAGAGATCGGGGTAGAAGAAGATATCAAATGATAGACGACATTAAGATATATGGATCATATGAGGAAACAAAGAGGAAGGCAGAAAATAGGAAGGATTGGAGAAAGCTGAGTTTGCAGTGAAAGACCTGCCCTTGAGCAGAACATTAAATGAATGAATGAATGAATGAATGAATGAATGAATGAATGCACATATTTTTTCTCAGTCATTCAGTGTTCTGCTTAAGGGCAGATCTTTCACTGCAAATCCAGCTTTCTCCAATATTTTCTATTTTATGCCTTCCCCTTTGTCTCCTCACGTGATCCATATAGGCTATCTTAATTTCGTCTATCATTTGATATGTTCTTCTGCCACGAAATCTTCTTCCCTTTACCATTCCTTCCATTACATCCTTCAATAGTCAGTTTCTTCTCAGCCAGTGATCCAAGTTTTATAACTTTGAAATCAAATATGCTCAATAAACACTCTTTTCAGATTTAGTGAAAATACTACCGTTACAATGAATAAAATTATCACCTGAAACTTCTACTGTTGATTAAAATGGTTTCATTGGTAACTGAAACAGTTTTTACGATATTACAATGACATTTTGCTTAGAATCATTGTAAACCAGTGGTCTTAGACAAAACTGTATTATGGGTATTTTACGAACACGTTTTTGATATAATACAATTTATAAAGTTGGTCGATGCACCTTAAAAATGCTTAACAAGATATTAGGTGGCAATTTTAACCGGTAGTTACACTAATCGACGTTGGTGTACACGGTCATTAATGATTATATTTCTTGCTTACTTACATGGTATCATTACATTTCAAATAATGGTATAAAGTCTGGCATTGCCTTAAACTTGAAGTGACTGTAAATTTTTACGTGAAACTAGTAATTCTAAATTAAACATGATATGATGTGTTCCTATAAAAATTAAACGACAGACATGCAGAGTGCTCATTAGTTTTGTATATAATTGTTTATATTATTGTAATTCAATTTCAACAGTTGAATTCAGCTTTCCATTTGGCTGACAATAATAACTTGCTTTTCTGAGGTTGTTTAGTTATTTTATGAGGGCAGTAGTATTCCTAAAGCAAGCGACAATTTTGTCCCTTGTATTTACTTCGCTCTTGTGCACTTCGCTTTACATTCACCTCTACAGACAACAATTGGCAGAAGTGAGGTCTGGAGACCTTGGTGGCAATTGCACGTGATCACCGCGGCCGTTTCATCGTTCGGGAAATGTAAGATATAGTCACATCTCCTGTACGATGTCGCCTGCGGATAATTTTCCGCTGAACATGCACGAAGTATAAGGAGATATCACCCTTTCCATAAATTTCCCTTACAAGATCCAAAAATCTTGCTTATCCTACTAGCTGAAGTATTTAAAGCAGCGGTGACCAAAACTCGAGCTGCAGTGATTACATGCAACAGACAGCCTATGAAGTAAGGGGACGGAGGAAAGATACTTGGCATGAAAACTACAACCAGTGGTGGTTCCTGTACTAACATCTTGATCAATCCCGCGGATAAAAATCTCAAGCTTTGCTGTATCAGTAATGTCACTGCTGTCATCAAGAGCCAGTGAATAATATATATAGTTTTTCTTGCTTCTTTTTTTAGCCTTCCTCTTGAATATAATCAGGAATTTTCTTTGGATACTTGGTCAAGAAATTCGTAGTTTTTTAAAAATTGGAGCTTCTTATGGATAAGTTACATAAGCTATTTTAATCGTCACTCTTTTCAGAAATTCTGTTCTATTAAAAGAGTTTAGAGCACGAAATATTTCAAGCCTCATTAGGTAGCTGACTTCCTTACATTTATTTATCTCATCTTTCTCTTCCTGGCTATGATATAAGACATGTCAGTTCCTGGCGTTTAACAGTTCATTGGCACGTAATATTGAATCAGTTTTTCTACAATATTATTATTAAATGAATAAGCAATAAATAGTTAACCTCATCTAAAGATTAAGAAAATTGAAATTCCGATAAAACCTAATAATTTTATCCTTATAGAGAGAAAATCTAAAAATATCAATATTCATGCACGTACGGAAGAATTATAGACACACATACTTAGTGGTCAATAATAATAATAATAATAATAATAATAATAATAAATAATATATTATTCAGCGTGGCAATTAATGTTTCTATATACCCCTAATTGAACATTTGAGCAAAGTAAACATATTACATTTTGTCCGACAGAACAACAAAAAAAGTTCTCCTTCTCATTCTTTACGAAACAACCTCTTACTGCTTGTAGAGACAGAGTTTGTAGAGCGACATGATACCGCCACTGCTTGCCTTCAGTACGTGAATGAAACACACAGCAATGTACAGGAAACTCCTCGTACCCGTTTGAATGTCTGTGACTACACGATGTATTCACGACACCCGCTTTGGTCACCGCTGATTTAAAGTTTTAGTACTGCAGTATTTAATAGCTTTTTTTTTTTGTTTGATCAGTGATGTTCCCTGTGCGACCGCGCCAGCAAGCCATATTCCTCTACTTCAGGGATTTTGGAGAAGTGCTTCGTCTCTCTCGAAGGCTTTTTCACGACAATGTAAAGGCAGTCCGAAAGTCTCCAGAAACTCAGGCGAGAAATATACGAGACCAATGTATGAATTATTTTATATTGTTTTCGAAGCCAGAGTCTGGTTATGTGGATGGCATATATTTTACGCGGACTGTACCGATATGACTAGATATAATAAAGCAATGTGGATTACACGGCGCACACCTGAAATTGGACAAAGAAACGAAGGAAGAAAGAGAAAAATAGGGTTTCCTTTTCAAAGTAAGGGAATAGGATATCAAAGAAAGAAGAAAAAAAAACACTCTCATGATTCTGAGATGCGAAAACTCTATTATTTTCGCCCGGCGCTCTGGGTATATCGCCCACTCCGACAGAGAGCCTTAGAGTGATGCTATGCCTGCATTTCTACTGCAGAAACAAGAAATGCAGAAAGATATCATTTCCGTTGTTTATATACGACTGCAGAAAAAAGCTGCAATCTGTTCGTTGTTACAATGATAACCTTTACTTTTTAACTTTGCTCTAGAACAGGGGTCGTGAGCACAGAGCACGCTGGGGCTAGTCTCTCTTACCCGCGGAAAACGCAGTGCACTAGGGTGCACTCCGTAGCTGCTAGCGGGTATGCTCTCTATCTATCCCTGTTGCACGACAGTGCACACGGGACAGCACCATGTACCCTTTGCACATTTCAGCGAGTGCTGACGACCACTACTCTAGAATATGCCATTAGGAAAATCTAGTAAAATGGAGATGGTTTGGAATTGAACGGGTTACAGCAGCTGATTTTTTATGCGGATGACGTGAATATGTTAGGAGAAAATCCACAAATTGCTAGAGAAAACACGGGAAATTTTACTTGAAGCAAGTAAATAGAGCGGATGGAAGTTAATTTGGGAAAGACAGTGTACATGATTATGTCTCGTGAACAGAACATGGTACGAAATGAAAATATAAAAACTGGAAATTTAGTTATGCTTTAAGGGGAGGCAGAGGTGAATATTTCAAAATCCACAAAATTTATCCGATTTGTTTGAAATTGATCATGAATACTATGTATGTTATTAGTAATGGACATACCAAGTTTCAACTTTCTAAGTACAATAGTTCTGTAAATATTAATAATTTTATAAAACTTTATATCGTTTGATATAAAATGCTCCATGCACCATATTGTAAGAAATTTTCAATATTTCTTTTTATTTATATGTTCAGAGAAGGTATATAAATAATGATAAGTATTAGTTTATTATGGGAATAATATAGCAATACAGTTATCTCGGTTTTAATTTCATACTTTTAAGGGCACAAAATCAAAAACTAACATCGGAATATCAAAATAAATATAATAAAAATGGAAAAAACCAAATGTTCATTTTTTCTTCAGTTTTGTTCGAAAATTTCACCTCTGCCTCCCCTTATGAAGTGGAAAAATTAAAATATCTTGGAGCAACAGTAAGAAATGTAAATGACATTCGGAAGGAAATGAAACACAGAATAAATATGGGAAACGTTTGCTATTATTCCGTTGAGAAGGTTTTGTCATGTAGTCTGCTTTAAAAAAAACTAATAGAATTTATAAAACGGTTATGTTAGTGGTTATTATATATGGCTGTGAAACTTGGACTTTAACTTTGAAAGAGGAACAGAGGGTAAGGGTGTCCGAACCCTACCACATTACATCCTGGCTTAGTTGCTTCATAAATGGTGTCCTCTTCGTATCACTTGTAAGGCTTAAACATCTTCGGACAGTTGACTAAACAACAACATCAATATATTTTAATATCTGTATTACTTCGAGCGAAGTTTGGCTTTCCTATACTTAATTTTACAGTATTACAACAAATGAACAGCTTCAAACACTTGGGATATACTATAAGCAGAAATATGAGCTGCTGCCAGGAAGTCAAAAGGAGGATTGCAATGGCAAAGAAAGCTTTTAATAAAAAAGGCGCATTTTCTGCCCATCTCTGGAAAAACAACTTACTTACTTACTGGCTTTTAAGGAACCCGGAGGTTCATTTCCGCCCTCACATAAGCCCGTCATTGATCCCTATCCTGAGCAAGATTAATCCATTCTCTATCATCATATCCCACCTCCCTCAAATCCATCTTAATATTATCTTCCCATCTACGTCTCGGCCTCCCTAAAGATCTTTTTCCCTCCGGCGTCCCAACTAACACACTATATACATATATGGATTCGCCCATACGTGCTACATACCCTACCCATCTCAAACGTCTGGATTTAATGTTCCTAATTATGTCAGGTGAAGAATACAATGCGTGCAGTTCTGTGTTGTGTAACTTTCTCCATTCTCCTGTAACTTCATCCCTCTTAGTCCCAAAATATTTTCCTAAGCACCTTATTCTCAAACACCCTTAGCCTATGTTCTTCTCTCAAAGTGAGAGTCCAAGTTTCACAACCATAAAGAACAACCGATAATATAGCTGTTTTATAAATTCTGAATTTCAGATTTTTTGACAGAAGAATGGATGATAAAAGCTTCTCAACCGAATAATAACAGGCATTTCCCATATTTATTCTGTTTAATTTCCTCCCTAGTATCATTTATATTTGTTACTTTTGCTCCAAGATATTTGAACTTCTCCACCTCTTCAAAAGATAAATTTCCAATTTTTATATTTCCATTTCGTACAAAATTCTTGTCACGAGACATAATCATATACTTTGTCTTTTCGGGATTTACTTCTAAACATATCTCTTTACTTTGCTTCCAGTAAAATTTCCGTGTTTTGCCTAATCGTTTGTGGATTTTCTCCTAACATATTCACGTCATCCGCATAGACAAGCAGCTGATGTAACCCGTTCAATTCCAAACCTTCTCTGTTATCCTGGACTTTCCTAATGGCATACTCTAGAACAAAGTTAAAAAGTAAAGGTGCAGCTTAGGGAGAGATTAGTGAAGCGCTTTGTGTGAAGTTTGGAACTGCATAGAGCAGAAACTTGGACATTACGACGAAGTGAAGAGAAACGACTAGAAGCAGTTTTGAAAAGTGGAAGTGGAGGAGAATGGATCATGTGAAATGGACAGATATAATGAGAAATTAAGCTGTGTTAGAGACGGTGAAGAAAGAATAATGCTGAAACTGTTCAGGACGAGGAAAAGGAGTTGGCTGGATCACTGCCTAAGAAGAAACTGTCTACTGAAGAATGGACTGGAGGGAATGGTGAAAGGGAGAAAAATTCGATGTAAAAGAAGATATCAGATGATAGTCAATACTAAGATATTAAATGGATCACATGCGGAGATTAAGAGGAAAGCGGGAAAGAGCGAAGATTTGATAATGATTAGTTTGCATGGGGAGAAAACTATAAATGAATAAAATTCTTTCCGAAATGCTGTTATGAAAATCAGTGATTCCAGAAACGTATTACTCGTATATTTTATAACAAGCTTATGGAGAAAATTTGACAGCGAAAGTCCTTTCCCTCAGTTCATAAATTTTGTTACTGATATACTACAGGGAACTTACTCCGATACAACAAGCTCTTAGCTGTACGGAAGAAGAGATGAAGTATTCAAAACAGGATCCTTATGCAAACCGCAGAAGCGGACCTAAAGCAGAACTGATTGAGGAAGAAAATCAGATTACACAATTCGGCTACTTTGCCGAAGCTTCTTTATCTTTGCGGTTAGAACGTTTTCTTTTCAGACGACGCTTATAGCATTATATTTAACCTGATACGATTCTGTACACAAGCGCTTCGAAGAAAAGTACATGAAAATGTATATATAAAATTTTTTGTAATTTAATTTCGAGAATTTTGCATACATTACACTCACGTCAAGATGCATAGCTCTAATATTTGCTCGGATATTCTTTCATTGATTAAAGAATTTGATATTCAAAATTGAAAACTGATGCAATATTGTGTTTAAAATTGATACTTGTCTGGGTACGTGAGTTTGATTCCTAGCATACGAAACAAAAGTCTCGTGCCACTCTCAGGGTTTTTCTGATTGTTATTTAGCAACTTCAAACTTATTTTTCTACAATAGTGCATAAAGGTGCATTTTACCCACTGTTATCAGTGCGTAAAGTGAGCCTTTAAAACACTAGTGCGTAAAAAAGTAATCATTTACGTACTGCTGTTCATTTTACGCACTGACAAAGAAAATGTAATATTTAATGTACAAACGTCATTCAATAAGAAATTAATGCATTACCTCGATCTTTCATGACGTAAATATTACACGGTACACAAATAAGTAACAAATTTAACATTCACAGTTACATTTTAATGAATATTATTCTGACGTTATATGTGTAGTATTCATTGCAACAAGATGAAGCATTCAACTTTTCCTAACCTCTTAGTTGGCCAGTTCAGACGGCCATGAAAACAGGCTGTAATTCTATGGGTACTTATCTCTTAATGGTACTTAGTTTAGACGACCATGAAATTGTGATCTTATAACCTTTCCAACTTGAAATATTTACTTAATATAAATGTGTGCTATCGTAGAAAAAACATTTTATGATAGATATTCGTAAAGTTATATTTTTGGCCCTCATATGTTTGTGAAACTCGGTTTCGCATCGTTTCAGAGAATTTACACTCGTGCCAAAAACAGAACCTTTACCAACTACTCAAGTTAAAAATAATTTATATCTAAAATAATACGGTATCTAATCCTAGTTTAAAACAAAAGATTTTATGGTTTACATTTATATTTATTACTAGCCGTACCCTTGCGCTCCGCTGCACCGTTAGGAATAAATATAAAGTAATTACATAATTAAAATAGGACATTTGATCCAGGGAACATTCGTGTTTGATAGAAGGATAAATCGTTTAATATGTTACTTAATTTAAATTGTATTAAAAAATTAAAATGCGATCGTTTTGATCTAGAGACCACTCATTTGGTCATAAAAATTATTTTAGGAAATACAGGCAACCAATGCCTATCAAGTTTTCTGTGCATAAGAAGCTATTTTAATTTTACCTGTCCTCAATTCACTCAGAAGTTAGGTACTGTAATAACATCATAGCATTATGTCCATATAGAGAAACTATACTTTCCAATGGTGAATTAATAATTAATTATACAAATCGGTTAATTTATGTAGCTTCCGATATTACTTCATACAAACACAGAAACATTCTCTGTAGGCTATGTTTCATAGCTTTCGATTGTTGTTGTCCAAGGGCCCTTATAGACGAAGTCATTTATTTTTTATTTCATTACACCGCCTTGGATGGCGTTGTTATTGTAATTTTGAAACTTATTTATCTCATTAATATCAGTCCTATCAAAATTTTGTCTGGAATAAAACTTATCGGAAAACATTTTTAAAGAAACGTTTGCTATGTAACATTTTTCACAAAAATCAATAATAAGCGAGATATTTCGGTTTATTTAATTCAGGCCCCCTTATAACCCCCCTTTTAAATAAAATATTTTGAATGCCATATAGCCTAAATTCTAAGTTACAACGAACTTAATTTATATTCCAATTTTCATATAAATCGGTTCAGCCATTATCGCGTGAAAAGGTAACAAACCTCCAGACAGACAGACATACAAACAAAAATAAAAAAAAGCGATTTTCAGTTTCAGGATGATTAATTATACATGTTAACACCAATTATTTTTGGAAAAGCGAAAATTACCAGAAAAATTTCGCTTACAGATTTATTATTAGTATAGATTGGAATATTTTTTGAAATTTTATTATGAAATTGCATTTAATTGTAATTTTTTGTAGATTGTAATGGTGATTTTGGATCTAAAATATGTACATATCGCCCGTCGCTTGTATTTTCTATTGTGCTAAATTCCTTTAAAATATGACTGGAATGTGACCTCTGCCGTTGGTTAAATAGCAATTATCCTTCTCTCACTTACTCTGCCGACAATGTTTACGTCCAGATTGATTAATATTTGGCACAAAAAAGTTGATGTTGAATAAAAAAAAATGAACTTACGGAAAAAGGGATTTGAAAGTAAAATGAATATTTTTGTAAATTAAAATTCTCCTCCGCTACATTCATTTAGCAACTTCAGGGAGTCAACTTTAGAACAAAAAGTTGCTAAATTCGTAATAAGAAATTTAATTTGTAAAAAGGAAGATTAAAAATTAATTTTGACAGCTCTTTAAATGTCACGCCCACATACAATATTAACTAAACAAATTAAACATATCTGTAATCAGAATTGAGCTAAATCCATTTGGGGTATGAAAATATACATTCTAAAGAAGTGAAAGAGTCGATAAACACAATCACGGAATTATAGGACATCGATGGATCCCCAGTCACTTTTTTTCATCATTTTTCTCTTCCTCTTACTTCTCTTCCCATTCTTTTTTCTCTCGCTATTCGTTTATTAAATTAGTAATTACGTCGTGTGTGTGTGGCCTTAAAAATATGAAATAGTATATGAATAGTTGGTGTAGAACATAATTGGAATTTTTGTTGCAAATGATCTCTTATTGAACATGAATGGAAGGTTCAGACCTGCTCTTCAAAAATATATATTGTAAGGGTGAATAACAGATTGTAATATGGATATTATTAAACTGCCAAGTCTAGCTTGCCTTCATCATATCGGCGTACGTGAATCGAATTTCCTTTTCTCAATACTCGAAAACCCCATTATCCAGCCCTATTTGGCATTCAGCGACGTCCTATCCGAGCCTTCGCCGCTCCCATTACTCCTCTCCATGTCCCACTAACTTTTACGCTCTTCGAAATCAGCTTTGTTTCCATGTTCCCACCAGCATTCTAACATTATTGTGTATTCCACTTTTTTATTAAAAACGAAAATAAAAAAGACGAAAACTGAATTATACAAATGTGTGCAGTCATGCAGTTTTTCCCTCCCGAAACAGATTGTGATATTTCGCCTGCCAGTGCCGGCTGGATCCCACTTTTACATATTCTGATGTATAAGCATAATTTTCTCCCTTCGGCGCATTCCAGGCTGGTTCGTTGTTGGTGTTCTCGTCACATTCTTGATCTCCATACGTCAGAGCTAAGCGTCAAAGGAAATTAAATAAGTATTATGTTGAAACTTTGCAGCTCGCGCCTGTGACGGGTACATTGACAGCTTTGCAAACTATGAACAATAACATAGACATATCGACGAGGAAAGAATATGCTTTAAATTCTGCTCGTAACTACAGGATAGTCAGTCACTCAAATTGTGACTACTCGACTACCCAAGTAGTGGACAATATGTAAAAGAAATTCGTAAAGAAATTGTGACTCGGTCGCTGAAATCCTGAAAATTCTGTCTCTGCTTTTCCGAAGAGTCGCTGACTACATAAAATTACATATTCGCTTACTAATGTTGAGAAGGTTAGGCCAATACAATAGTTGTAGATATTAGGTTATTACAATCTTAAATAAATCCTGTCGTGGCAATTATATTGCTGTAGTCATGAATATCCGGTCACAATAATCTTGGAAGTTTCATCACAAGAGTCGTGTTGATGTTAGGTTATAAACAATCAGAAGCTGATATTCGTTCGCTATAGTCCTAGATATACATTTTGTGTAATCCTATACATTCGTTCACTTTACTCCTGGATATTTATTCACTATAGTCCTACATATTCGTTCAATATTGTCCTACATATTCGTTGACTGTAGGTCTAGATATTCGTTTTTTTATTTTATTGGGTAATTTTACGACGCTGTATCAACATCTAGGTTATTAAGCGTCTGAATGATATGAAGGTGATAATGCCGGTGAAATGAGTCCGGGGTCCAACACCGAAAGTTACCCATCATTTGCTCGTATTGGGTAGAGGGAAAACCCCGGAAAAAACCTCAACCAGATAACTTGCCCCGACCGGGATTCGAACACGGGCCACCTGGTTTCGCAGGTGTGGACTAGATATTCGTTCACTATAGTCCTGGAAAATCGTTTACTCTACTCCAGGACATTCGTTCACTATATTTCTGGATATTCGTTTACTTTTATTTTATTTTATTGGGTTATTTTACGACGCCGTATCAACATCTAGGTTATTTAGCGTCTGAATGGAATGAAGGTGATAATGCCGGTGAAATGAGTCCGGGGTCCAGCACCGAAAGTTACCCAGCATATTCGTTTACTATAGTCCTGGATATTCGTTCACTATATTCCTGGATATTCGTTTACTATAGTCCTGGATATTCGTTCACTATTTCCTGGATATTCGTTTACTCTAATCCAGGATATTCGTTCACTATATTCCTGGATATTCGTTTACTATAGTCCTGGATATTTGTTCACTATATTCCTGGATATTCGTTTACTATAGTCCTGGATATTCGTCCACTATTTCCTGGATATTCGTTTACTCTAATCCAGGATATTCGTTCACTATATTCCTGGATATTCGTTCATTATATTCCTGGATATTCGTTTACTCTAGTCAAGGATATTCGTTCACTATACTCCTGGATATTCGTTTACTTTAGTCCAGGATATTCGTTCACTATATTCCTGGATATTCGTTCACTGTATTCCTGGATATTCGTTCACTACATTCTTGGATATTCGTTCACTTCAGTCCAGGATATTCGTTCACTATATTCCTTGATATTCGTTTACTCTAGTCCAGGATATTTGTTCACTATATTCCTGGATATTCGTTCACTATATTCTTGGATATTCATTTACTTTAGTCCAGGATATTCGTTCACTATATTCCTGGATATTCGTTCATTATATTCCTGGATATTTGTTTACTCTAGTCAAGGATATTCGTTCACTATATTCCTGGATATTCGTTTACTCTAGTCCAGGATATTCGTTCACTATATTCCTGGATATTCGTTCACTATATTCTTGGATATTCGTTCACTTCAGTCCAGGATATTCGTTCACTATATTCCTTGATATTCGTTTACTCTAGTCCAGGATATTTGTTCACTATATTCCTGGATATTCGTTCACTATATTCTTGGATATTCGTTTACTTTAGTCAGGATATTCGTTCACTATATTCCTTGATATTCGTTTATTATGGTCCTGGATATTCATTCGTTCACTCATTCATTCATAGTGTTCTGCCCAAGAGCAGTTCTTTCACTGCAAAGCCAGCATTCTCCAATCTTTCCTATTTTCTGCCTTCCTCTTAGTCCCCGCATATGATCCAATATCTTAATGTCGTCAATTATTTGATATCTTCTTCTGCTCCTAAAATTTCTCCCATTCACCATTCCTTCCAGTGCATCCTTCAATAGGCAGTTTCTTCTCACCTAGTGACCCAATCAGTTCCTTTCTCTCTTCCCTATAGTCCTGTATATTCGTTCACTATATTTCTAGATAATCGTTCACTATAGCTCTGGATATTCGTTTACTATAGTTCTAGGTATTCATTCACTGTATTCTTAGACATTGGTTCACTATAGTCCTAGATAATTGTTTACTATAATACTAGATATATAGTCCTGGATATTCGTTCACTACAGTGCTAGATGTTCGTTCACTATAGTCCTGGATATTCGTTCAGTATGATCCTAGATATTTCGTAAAGATAGACTGAACTGGACTACGACGGAATACGGTTTGCCGAGTGTTGCATGACCTTCTTGCCGGTCGCACGCCGCTCTGTCGACCTACATTATGTAAGCGAACGCTCTGTAATTTAAATTAACACAGAAAATTGATTGTATAACAAATTCACCTAATTATTATTAGTGATACAAGTGTTAGAATTGTAATCAAGATGTATAGATAAATTATATTCATTAGTTTAACCTGGTGAATAAATTAATTCATATCAGCGCGTGGGATTTTACAATACAGTTTTAGTTATTAATTCGGTCATATAATAATAATAATAATAATAATAATAATAATAATAATAATAATAATAATAATAATAATAATAATAATAATAATAATAATAATTATTATTATTATTATTATTATTATTATTAACTTGTATTTTGCACCAACACAGCTCTGTGTATGAAGTTATAACGATGAATTCAAATTTTTAATTTAAATTTTCTGAGTGAGTCGGCTTTGACTGCCAATACGTTCCAGTCGGCCGGCCTATATACAGGATGATTCACGAGGATATACAGTCCCTTACAGAGCTTATTTTCGAAGACATTCTGAGCAAAAAATATCATATAAACATGTGTTCTAATCTCAATATTTTCAGAGTTACACTAATTTGAAATTGTTTGTAAAATTCCATTATTCTTGAGTTTTAAGGGTAAAAGAATATTACAGACAAAGAATGAACTATTCAGGAGTATCATTTCTATAATTAGCTAGTATTCTGAAGCTAAAAATGTGTTGTGAATTCCATAGTTGCTTCGCACAGAATTTTTTTCGATTTTTGTCTACAAAATTACATTGTCTTATGCATTTATCATAAAAATTGTTACAAATCAAGACTTTACATTAGGATGCATAATTAAACTGTAAAGAAGCAAGTTCCTAAAGTCGTATGATTGTAACAATTTTTATGATAAGTGCGTAAGAATGATGTCATTTTCTGTTAACAAATGACAAACAAAATCTGTGCAAAGTAACTGACAACACATTTTTAGTTTCAGAACACTAGCCAATTAAAGAAATGATACTTTTGAATAGTTAATTCTCTATTTGTAATATTCTTTTACCCTTAAAACTACAAAATTACATTTTCTTACGCATTTATCACAAAAAATTGTTAAAATCACGCCACTCTTGTAAATTCTTCAAGACTGTACATTACGATGCATAATTAATCTGTAAAGAATCAAGTTCCTTAAGTCGTATGATTTGTAACAATTTTTATGATAAGAGCGTAAGAATGACGTCATTTTAGCTAAAAATGTATAAACAAAATCTGTACAAAGTAACTGACAACATATTTTTAGCTTCAGAACACTAGCCAATTAAAGAAATGATACTTCTGAATAGTTAATTCTCTGTTTTATAATATTCTTTCACCCTTAAAACTAAAGAAAAAATATATTTTGTACGAGATCGTGCATATTTGCTTGGATTCCGCACAAAACCAATCCGCGGTAAGTCTAAAATTCCACATTCAGTATTCCCAACCTAACACACATAACAATTTCCCTATTCTTACCGCTTAAGTGACATACTGATTTTACTGCTTTAGGCTTTTAACATGTTATTTTTAGAGACGTTCAATATAGTAATAATTATAAATTGGAAACTTACAACTGTAATTTCACCTAAATTGCACTGTTAATTAATGTTTTTAAATATTTGCAAAAAATAAGTAAACTCTACAACTCCACTGAAGTTACTGCATTCGTGATGCAAGTAACATTAAGGAAGCCGTGAAAAACTCAACAAGATTCCAGACTCATCATAGACTGGGGGGAAAAAAAGACAGACGTATATCACGGCCTGCTGGAGTAGGCCTATAGTAAACACAGAAAAGTAATATACGTTACAAGAGCGGTATGTTGAAGTATTCATGTTCGAGGAAGAGATTGAAAAAGCGAAACGTAGATGAGCTTTCTTAATTTCCGAGAACATGAAAACAAACATACCGCTCGTGTATCGTACATCATTTTGTGCGAAGATCGTTTATTACATACCTGAAAGACGAATTTCTAATTAGTTGCAATGAAATCTCCAGCTTGGTTTCTGTTTAATGACGGCAACTTCGGAAAACCAAAATATCTTTCTTCAACATTGTTGCTATAAAATGTTTTCTGTGTTATACTCCAGTAGGCCGTGATATACGTCTGTCTGTTTTCCCCCCCAGTCTATAAATGCGAACTTAAAACAAACGGTAAGGTTATGTAATTATTTATTTTTCATCTTAATATTTTAACAATATTATTTATATAACATATTGCAGTAATAACAACTGCATCTGGAATCTTGTTGATTTTTTCACGGCTTCCTTAATGTTACTTGTATCAGGAATGCAATAAGTTTCGTGGAGTAATATAATTTACTTAATTTTTGCAAATATTTAAAAACAATAATTAATATTGCAATTTAGGTGAAATTGCAGTGGTAAGTTTCCAATTTATAATTATTACTATGTTAAACGTCTCTAAAAATAATATGTTAAAAGCCTAAAGCAGCAAAATGAATGTCGCGCTTAAGGGGTAAGAAGAGGGAAATTGTTATGTGTGTTACGTTGGAAATACTGAATGTGGTATTTCACACTTCCCGCTTATTGGTTCTGTGCGGAAAACAAGCAAATACGCACGATCTCGCACAAAACATTTTAAAGCAACAATGTTGAAAATAGATATTTTTGTTTTGCAAATTTTCCGTCATTGAACAGAAACCAAGATGGAGATTTCATTGCAACTAATTAGAAATTTCTCTTTCAGGTATGTAATAAACGATCTTCGCACAAAATAATGTACGATACACGAGCGGTATGTTTTCTTTCAAGTCTCGGGAATTAGAAAAGCTCAACTACGTTTCGCCTTTTCAAACTTTTCCTCGAACATGAAAACTTCAACATACCGCTCTTGTAACGCATATTACTATTACAAACAACTTGCAATTAGTGTGACTATGGAAATACTGATATTAGGACAAATGTTTATATGACATTTTTTGCTCAGAATGTCTTCGGAAATAAGCTCCGTAAGTGACGGTAAATCCTCGTGAATCACTCTGTATATTTTGTTGTCCCAATCAGTAGCATGCTCTGCGTCTGTTTTTGTTTTGTACCTGTGATTTATTGTCTTAAAGACTTTCACTATAACAGTCGTTACATTGGAACATATTTAACCGCCCGCTGTGTGACAAATTGTCTTTGTAATGGCTTTGGTAAAACTACTATCAATTTCGATGTGGGGTCACATTTTGTTCTGGAGCTCTCTAATCCAGTGTGAGATAAGAGGTTAGATTTGCCTTCAAAGATATTTTCGCTTCAAGTGAGGCCTGTACTTGCATGCTAAGTTAGTGACGGGGATCGTAAACAACGCGGGACAATGCAGTGACAAATGTGTAGCACGAACAATGGTATGAGGATGCGTCCTCGAGACAGCATTGAGAGCGTGTCTTGCTCGTATTCAGGATGTCTTCCTTAATTGAACCACTTTCCCACCTCATTATAGTGCGTTCCATATTACCGAACTCGAGGAACTTCTTGTCACATTCTTCGAGCAGAGGGAAATTCAGCAGTGTGCTGCATTATATAAGAATTGTTGGAAATTAATTGAGAATTTGGGTGTTGTTCTCTTTTTAAAATATTTTATTTAAAGATACTCTTCCACAAACTATCAGGGAAAACACGGGAATTTTACTTGAAACAAGTAAAGAGATAGGTTCGGAAGTAAATCCCGAAAACACAAAGTATATGGTTATGTCTCGTGACGAGAATATTGTACGAAATGAAAATATAAAAATTGGAAATTTATCTTTTGAAGAGGTGGAGAAGTTCAAATACCTGGGAGCAACAGTAAAAAATATAAATGATACTCGGGAGGAAATCAAACACGGAATAAATATGGGAAATGCCTGTTATTATTCGGTTGAGAAGCTTTTATCATCCAGTCTGCTGTCAAATACTCTGAAAGTTAGAATTTATAAAACTACGAGTATTATTTTTCCGGTTGTTCTTTATGGTTGTGAAACTTCGGCTCTCACTTTGAGAGAGGAACAGAGGTTAACAATAAATAATAATAATAATAATAATAATAATAATAATAATGGCTTTATTTAACCTGGCAGAGTTAAGGCCGTAAGGCCTTCTCTTACAATCAACCAGGATTAAAACTTGCTTACATAGTTGAACATACAACTGGATCAGAATTAAGTAATTACATACTGATACAATTTAGGTACATAATGACATCAAAAGAGGTAGTTACATAAATATTTACTTCATAAATTAAAAATAAACATAGTGGAATACATATTAATGTTGTTAGAATCAAATACGAATCACATGAAAACAGAAGCCGATAATTCAATAAAAAATGAACACAGTAGAAATAAAAATAAACACATTAGTATACGTATTAGTATTAGATTACAATTAAGTAGGATTTACATAATTAAACCAGAAACCGACAATGGAATAAAATGTACACAAGAAATAGATTAATAATAAAAACACAACACAGTGGGATACATATTGGCGTTAAGTGATAAATAAACACGATTTACATGATTACACAATAAAAATAAGAAACAAAAAAAAAATGAAATAAAAAAAAATAAAAATAAATACAGTGGAACACATTCCATTAAACATTTGAAAAAGCGTTAGGTCTGGAAACTCATCATAAGATATTTTCCTAATTTACATTTAAAGGAAATAAAACTTCGGCAGTTAAGGGTGTTTGAGAATAAGTTGCTTAGGAAAATATTTGGTACTAAGAGGGATGAAGTTACAGGAGACTGGAGAAAGTTACACAACGCAGAACTGCATACATTGTATTCTTCACCTGACATAATTAGGAACATTAAATCCAGACGTTTGAGATGGGTAGGGCATGTAGTACGTATGGGCGAATCCAGAAATGTATATAGAGTGTTAGTTGGGAGGCCTGAAGGAAAAAGGCCTTCGAGACGGCCGAGACGTAGATGGGAAGATAATATTAAAATGAATTTGAGGGAGGTGGGATATGATGATAGACACTGGATTAATCTTTCTCAGGATAGGGACCGATGGCGGGCTTATGTGAGGGCGGCAATGACCCTCCGGGTTCCTTAAAAGCCAGTAAGTAAGCAAATAAAGATACTCTATCAGCTGCGTGTTCATATACAGTGTGGGTCATTGTATACTCCGGAATTTTGTACAGTCACGATTACAAATAGGAGAAACATTAAGAATTTTGTAGACTTCTAATACAAAAGAGAATTTTCGCTAAACTCTTAACGCTATATTGACGTCATTGATGAAAGAGCCAATCAGAGCCATTCATATCACGTTATTTCATTAGATGACGAAGCTTACCTCAGGCCTGAAAAACATGGAATCTCGTTTGAGGTGTATCACTGTGAATTATATGCATCTACTTAGAACAGCTTGATCAATATGGATAAATTATTCTAGCCGAAGCGCAAAAAGGCTCAGGAAAGTTTTTTTCGTTGAAATTCCAACAGATAAAAAGGTTGATTCGTGACTACTCCGCCAAACGAAAACGCTCCTTTGTTTAACTCGTCGTAATTTTGACACCAGTAAAGATTTTGAGTAGCGACCACTTTTAAAAGTATTTTTCATTCTTTCTCAACATTTCTCTCGCTTTGACCCCCTATGTAACGTGAAAAACAAAAAAGTTTACCGCTTATCAACTTTTGAAGGTGTAAATGTCTATTCTGAATATATCACATCAAAGTTAATGTTTTTTCTTACTTAAAAAATATATATTTCGAATTTCTTTCTATACCTTCCTTAGACATTGAGCTATCAATTAAAAAAAATACAGCGCTATTTATTGACTATCATATGAGTTACGACATGATAAATGTTAAAGCAGCGGGAAATATGTAGTCTATAACAGAAACAACGAACAAGAGCCTTACGTTAAATTTAGAGGAATACGTCTACCCATCCCTTTCGATTCTTTCCGAAGTTTTACGAAGATTAACATTCCTTACCAAATACGTGACTATTGACGTCAACATAGCGTTAGCTGTTTAGCGGGCATCGAGAAAGCGAATTATCTGTGCTTTATCCGACTGTTAGTGTGTGAGAGAGAAGAACGTTGAAAGACAAAGAATAAAGACATTCCGCATGCATTAAAATAGCATTAATTCTTCTCTCTGAATATGGAGTACGTGTGTCTATCTTGTGCTTCTAAAACGTATACTTCCTGTTTTTGTTATGTTTATTTAATTCGTGTATTTATAAGACTGTATTAAATTTCTCTTTCCAAAAGAATTACGCTATGCTAAGCATGTTTCTTTAAAGTGATATTTTTGTAGTGAGTTGTAGCAAGGTAATCCTCTGTCGTCGGTCGAGCGCAAAGATAGTGTCAGTAGCCTAACACACCTCACAAATGCTCAATATGTTCGTCCTCATGATACGGCAGATGTCTATACTGTAATTTAGTTGAGTCCATATACTTTGCAGTACTGCCATGTTCACATCTGCGATAGCTTTGGTAAGTCTCGGGGCAGGGCGTCACATACTCAGTGTCTTTAACAAATTCCCACAGGAAAAAATCCGAGGAAGTTAAGTCCGGTGAACAAGAAGGCCAGACGAGAAGTGGTCGATCGTCGTTAGATGCACGTCCAATTCACCTGGGATTGCAAGTAGGACTTGTAGATTACACACTAAAACAATAACTACAGGTTATGAGTGACTCTAGTTAGAGGGGCTGGTCATATAAAAATATATTACTAAAATTTTAGTAGGCTACAACGTCGTAGGACTTGAGCGACGTGCGATATTACTATTCGTTCGTAGTATTTAAGTTATGAATGGACTTATTTTAACAATGTTGATAGGGAAGGCAGTGTTGCATTAAACAGTAAAATATCTAATTTCATAAGGCCTCTATCAAAATATTTCGTACATAGCAGATAATTTCAAATTATTAGCAAAAACCATTACCTTTCTGAGGACCGCCAATGTTGAAAAGTATGATACTGTAGGAACTGTGCAAAGTGAAGTGACCATACAATTGCAAATAGTTGAAAATTAATTCTCATTTTGAATTTTAATTATCTGATCATGTCAATTTTTCCATTTGTCATAACGATAGGTGATATTGAATTTTGTGATATGCCTTGATATGTCAACAGCCGTTTAAATTCCAAATAGAAAGTCACAGACTTCCACTGTATTAGCCTATTATTCCATTCACGTGACTGGCGTACCTTTGTTCGAAATTTAATAATAGCATCTGAAAGTTCCTGTATTTCGAATGTGCGGCATAAAATAATTTTGCTTTATGAATATTAATTGAAAATAAATTACTGAGAAATATGTTCCTGTTAACGACTGAAAATATGAATTCCTAGAAAACACAATTTCTGTATTCTATTTAATTTCCATGAATATTTCTGTACAATTGTCAGAAGTTACGAAATATAGTATACTAGATTTTATTATCTCCAACAAAATCATCGTCAGAAAGAATATTATACGATTTTATATATAGGGGGTTTCTAAAGTAAGACGTAATTTTATTTGCTGATGTTTTCTTCAATTTTTATGGAATCTTAAATTTCGGCAGGGACATATTAAACAAGAAATTGGATTTTTTGTATCACCACCCATTATCATAACTAGGGCTTGGAAGTTGAAGACCTATAAATTGCCTAAAAGGACCTTTAAAAAGACCTAAAGATATTCTAAAAAGGACCTAAAGTTTGGAAAAAGGGACGTAAAAAGTTGGTACAAATTTATTTATTTATTTATTTATTTATTTATTTATTTATTTATTTATTTATTTATTTATTTATTTATTTATTTATTTATTTATTTATTATTTTGCTAATAATTATTACATAACATATAATATATACAGAAAAAAACTTTAGCTCGCCCCTGAAAGAGGAGAACTCGTGCTCAGGGGCGGATTCCTGAATTGAAATTAATAAGTATACAATACAATTTGTATTATGTCTACTATGCAATTATAGTATATAAATTTAAATTTACAATTTTTCAATTTTTATAAAATCCATACATAACTTTTTAAATTTATACTAGAACTGTTAGAATTGACAAGATTAGAATATTTAAATATAAATTTGTTATATATTCTTGGGCCTAAATTACTACTATGATTAAATACTGTAACAGTGTTGCATTTTGGTTCAAACAATCTTAAAGAATTCATACCTTTTGTTTCATAACTATGAGAATACAATTCAAAATTATTTCGATTTTTATGTATGAATTTTATTAATACAATATAATAAATTTGTCTTACGTTAGGTACATTAAAGTCTAAAAACAAATTTTGAGATGGAAAATCAATAGGTTTATGAAGACATATTTTAATTACTTTCTTCTGTAATAAATACGCATAAATTGGATTTAAATGAGCTACCCTATCCTATAATTCCATACATAATTGCCGATTGAAATAAACTTAAATATATTGTGCGTAATACACTTATTGACAAGTAATTCCTCAATAAAACAAAATAATATAGCCTACTATTTTACGTAATTTATTACAAAGGTAATTAATGTGTTGGTTACATTTTAAATGATTATCGAAAATTATGCCTAAATACTTAACTTCAGAGGACTCTTTAATAATCGGACATTTACACTATATAAGACAGCAATCAGAATTATGTAATTTAATACTTAATATATATGTAGGAGGTTTGTTACATTTTTCAGATAATGAGAATGGAATAATTATGGTTTTACTTTCGTTGATAGAAAGGTAATTTATGTCAAACCATTTTTTTATTAATTTAAGTCCATTATTTGAATTATTATATGCATCATACCAATGAATTAATAATTTCAGTTTCAGTTACGTAGACCTATTTAATGAATATAAAGTTTCAAAAATACAAAATTCTGGTGGTATGCAACATATAGTGCGAAAACATTATATGAATGAAATGCTTCTTCTTTCAGACATTATATATTTATTAGATTAATATAATTTGAAGAAGGAATTCTGTGTTTGTAAAAAAAAAAGTACTTGGAGAATTTAGAATGAATGATTTTTGCCACCTAGAATGAATTCAGCGAACCCGCAATGGACATTCTGGAGAAAGAAATCTAAATTAGTACAACTAGAATATCTGGCTTAACCACACTAGGTTTACAGAAATGGGACTTCGGAAACTTTACCTCATTTGATTTAGCATTGCTGTATATCACAATAGTCATCTCCAGGTTCTTAGGTGTAAAGGATCGTTGGTTTTCTGACAGCACGTTGCGAAACATCGAGAAACTTCTCTCCACATCAACGGATGTCATTGGTGCATAGCCTACTTGAAGAAAGTGAGATCTCGTGGTGAATTGTATAAATGGCAGTAAAAATGTAATCGAAAGAAGCTGAAGTTGCAAAAAAAAAGTAATTAAGACCTAAAAAAAGAGGCTAAAAAGGACCAGGAAGCCGAAAAACGCAAAAAAGTACAAATAAAACCCACCATTTTCTGGCCTACAATGACCCAAAATGAACATTATATTATGTTAGTTCTCGTCTTAGGACACTCGAAAAAAGAAAAAGTATTTTTCCTCAACTTCCGAGCCATAGCCATAACTTTGGTTTACTCTTGTATGACGCATACAGCATTTCTGAATTCGTGTTCTCGAATACTTTCCATAGTGTGTGCGATGGAGTCCTTCAACTCCTGAATTGTAGTAGATTTGCACAAGAACATTTTTTTCTTCAGACAGCTCCACAACCAATAATCTACTGGATTAATATCTGGTGATCTTGCAGGCCAAGTTACAGAAAAGTGCCTACTGATAACACGGCGACCAGAACAATCAGAAACGAACTCGCTGTTATGGTGATGCAAAAAGTGAAATTTCTTGTGTAATATGAGTCTTGCGATTGGTTACTTTAAATACAAGTTAGGTGTACATCGATCATACTAGCTCCGTACTGATAGCAAGTTCCAAGTTCGCGCTTTAGAGAACCAGTCAGTCTTTCAACAAGCACTGGTATTGTGTCTACATCTGTTTATTCGTGTACCTGTGTGTGTAAGTCGGTGAACAACAGGAATACCACTTGGATTTAATAACATGAATAAAGAAGTATATATTTAAAAGCAGTTTACATGGGATAAAATATAATTTTTGCTAGGGATAGACGAAAGTAAAGAAGAAAAAATCAGGAGCCAGGTCCTTCATTTTGAGGAGTCACCATATTTCGTCTAGTCATGCAATGAGGAAACCAATCGAGCTAAGATAAAGATGTATTTACTGAAATATATTAAACAATATTACATAATTTTGTTTGTTTTTTTAACAAATATCTGTACTGTCTCTTGTAATTGGGGTTTTGCCATATAAATAGATAGATAGATAGGTAGGTAGGTAGGTAGGTAGGTAGGTAGATAGGTAGATAGGTAGATAGATAGATAGATAGATAGATAGATAGATAGATAGATAGATAGATAGATAGATAGATAGATAGATAGATAGATAGATAGATAGATAGATAGATAGATAGATATAGAGATAGATAGATAGATAGATAGATAGATAGATAGATAGATAGATAGATAGATAGATAGATAGATAGATAGATAGATAGATAGATAGATAGATAGATAGATAGATAGATAGATAGATAGATAGATAGATAGATAGATAGATAGATAGATAGATAGATAGATAGATAGATAGATAGATAGATAGATAGATAGATAGATAGATAGATAGATAGATAGATAGATAGATAGATAGATAGATAGATAGATAGATAGATAGATAGATAGATAGATAAGTAAATGAAACAAACAGACAAATAAATAAATAAATGAAACAAATAAATAAATAAATAAATAAATAAATATGCAATGTAAACACATGCTTTCAGAGACGCTCTGGAACTATTTAGAACAATATCTTGAGATGCGTAGCAAATGTGACGATATTAATTTAAAAAGAACGTTCGAATTTCTTCCTACAATCTCTTTTGTTAACATTATGTATTAGTCGTAATGACATAAAATAAGTCTTATAAAATGGTGAACTCAATAAACAATTCAAACGTCACATACAATTTTTAATCACCATGGTTACTTTACTCCTTGAATTTGACTACCTCTGATTTTTGCAATAAGTAAAACGGATCTAGTTACTTTAGATATAATTAAAGTTTGGAATTAACAAATGGAAAAGAAATATATAAATTTCAGCACAAACTTAAAATAAAACACATTATGAGTGCGTGTTTTACGAGTCTACGAATTACAAGCAATGATTGTAAACATTTTAAGAGTTTCAAATTTTTCTTTCTTAATGATAAAATGCATTTTCTTCTTTCCTGATGACATGTTCGCTACCAAATCCTTATATTGTAACATTCACTTTCAACCGCCAAGCTTTGTTTTGTTTGCGTATGTTCAATGAACAGCAGATCTGAACTAAGTAGCGTTGGGTTACATCAAGCTATACTCCATACATACCTACACTGCTTCGGGTGGCTTGAAGACTTCATGCAACTAAACTCAGAGCTCTGGTACTAAGACAACACCAGAATATTTATTCTGTAGAAAATACAGGAATTAAAGTTGTCTTACTTTTCAAACACCCTGTAGGCCTACTTTATTTAAGAAAAGAAAGACTCTGGAGTGCGTGGCGGAATCAGGCCACGATTCTTGAATTAAATATAATTTATTGCCGTGTTTTACTTGTGCATTAAGACTTTCGTACAATTTACGAGCAAATTTCTTCCGGTAGGCCGGGTTTCAATCTCCTGTGAAAATATAACCGGGGTTTCACCGTCGGGCTGCTGCAGCGGACAATATGTCGCTAACAGATTTTGCCTCCTATTTTCCAGAAACAGAAGTTGATTGATGACGCTTTGTAAAACCTCTCCGTCTTTCTCTTCCATTCTTTTATCAATTTGTATAAGGACCTCCTGGCACCCATTTTCACATCGACGACGTAACGATTCGGCAGAATAATAGGAATCCTGGGCGTAGGATCCCAATTGCTGCACACGTTTAGACAGCGCTCGTTTGTAAGAGCAGACGAAAGGTGATTTTATTTGCCTCATTTCTACAAATTTCTCTTTCATCAATATATTAGTCATTTTGATTTGTTTGGCACAAATACTTGTCAGGTGTGGTCCTTTGTAGTGTAATGGTTATTGTGCTAGTCAATGGATCCGAGATCCACGGGTTCACACCCTGCTGAAGTCTGTGGATTTTAAAGAACGGCAAGTTTCCATCCTGGAAGAAAGTAAAGCAATGGATTCCTTGTAGTTGATTCATGTGTTTACATAGGTTTGCAGGCAAAATCTGTAGGGAATTTTCTCACCCATGTTTAATTTCGACGTTAAAAGTGTCGTTAATGTAGAACGGAATTGGATTTCGGGTGAGAATTTTGATTTATTTTTATTTTTCCAATATACAGAGTGTTAAAAATTGCTCGTTTTGCTGGAGAAATTGCCATGAATTTGGTTTATGTCTGACGGAGCAACATTTCCACAATGGAGTCAGACGGCATCTAATTTTCGATGGATTGGTCGAGGAGATCTGCACCATGGCCTGCTCGTTCCCCAGATCTTAATCTCTTAATTTTTTTTTTGGTTATGGGGACTCTTCTCAAATCTTCTTAATCCTGCAGTGAAGTTCTTACTGCACCTTCATTTGTTTCTTTATTAAAAGTTTGAAGGTAATTTACAATGAATAGTAAACGCAAACGCAAAGTGAACGGCAAACCTTGCGGAAATTCTCTAATGTAATCATTGAAAAATTATGTCATTATCGCAGCGGTGGCGAAAATGTAATCGTGCGCCGAGCCACTGTGTAACCTACAACGTGCATAGGACCTGTGGAGGGAGGCTGACACCCGAAGGGGATGTGAAGCAACTGTCTGACTTACTAAGGGATTTTCATTTTCCTTACGTCAAGCACTTAAATATAATTTTATATAGAATGCAAGGCTACAAACTAATGTTTAGTACGTGTAACGAAGAAAGAAATGAACAATAAATTAACAATATCACAACCTAAAATTAACTGTCTTCAGAATGTCTCTGCGACAAAGTTTCAAAATCAGGAAATATGTCACTTACTGCCAGTCGTAGTTGATCACGAAGGTATTTGTCTGTCAGTCGTGATCTAAATTTGATTTTTATTATTTTAATTGTTTAAAATAATTTTTCGCAAACGTAAGTTGTAGCGAACATGGCTTCAACAGAGCAAGCGAAAGAACGAAGCTACTGATATTTATTTTTTGGCAACGATTTGAAAGTTCAGCATTTGTCAAGTCCTTACATCTAGCTTTCATTTGACATCACATTGTAAATCTGCGAGTTCAAATTGAAGAGCTAACCGCATTATTCGTACATCTGCTGAAAAAGGGTTGACGTACAGAGATGATGATGATGATGATGATGATGATGATGATGATGATGATGACGACAATAACACTTAAACTTTTAATGTTTCATCAGTAACATGTAGTAAAATGCCGTTTTATGTTATCCATCCGTTTTCCTCGTAATATTTGTGAACAAATCATAGGCCTACATTTAATATTCTCATCATATTGACAGCAAAAAAATGCTTCCTCCCATCCTACTTGGAACTTTCGTACATGGTTTCGAGAGAGACATATGCCACTCGCAGGCCAGAGACAAATATAAATGGAACGGAGTTTGACTCCAGTGAGTGAGAGGGTGGGGGTTGGCTGAGGTTAGAAGCAAGAGAAATGCACAGCTATCATTGCGAGCCACAATGTCTCGCGAGTCACGTTCTCGCCACGGCTGCATTATCGTGACACGGATTTGTGAGCTTCTTTTCCATTATAATTACCAATATTAATACCCATACTCCCGCTTTCCCTGCAAAGTTGTCAAAGGCAGAAAAAAACATGGTAAACACAGTTCATATTAAGGGCCGAGATAGATATTTTCTGTTTTTATTATCATAACTAACCCTGTGTAGCAGCAAATATCTTCTCGATAGTAATAAAAAAGCATTCACTCTGCATCTGACACAGTATTTTTTTCGTACTGAATAAAAAAAAAACAAAAAAGCATGGAGCTCGAATTCATATGTAGAATTAAATCCGGTAGTTTTTATTGTTTCATAGAATGTCTGCCTTGTGGCACTGCTATTGCATGAAAGTTATGATCCCCTGTTCCTGGAAATTTTTAGTAATTCTCAATAACTCGGTCGTTTGTCTTGTTGTCTATACATGACGCTACAAATGCGTAAACCACCCCCTAATTTAAATGGAAATATTATTTGGGGGTTGAGGGGCTGGACGCGTGTTGCAGTCTGCTACGGAAAAGTTCCTCCTGTAACAATGTTTCAGCTTCGTGTAAATAATATCACAGAGACTTAGCCTAGAACATCCTGATAACGAATGTAATGCAATTTTCGTTTTTCTGTTCATACGATGGTGAGTCGAAATCTGCTTATAGCTGAGAATGTAAGTTGCGGATGCACAGATAATATTGAAGCACGTTCATATCATACAGTGCTGTAAACAATCTAAGAAGGAAACCTTTCATATAACCAGGTCGAATCTTCTTTAAACTTTACAAATGGGTAAACGGCTGTATTGTGTTTCTTTCCACCCATAAGCAGTGCTGACTAGATCTGACGCTATGGACAGTACTCTATAACAGAGTCGCCAGTATGAGAGGAGAATTTCAAGCCTTTGGCGTGAAACGAACTCTATAGCTCAGTTGGTAGAGCGCCTGACCGGAGTACAGGAAGTCACAGGTTCGAATCCCGCTCGAGGTTGTGAAGTTTTCCTTTCATAACATGGCATGATTGTGACTATATAAGTATTTAAATATTTATTAATATGTCACATCAACGGACGTATATACGTCATCCAACATCGAAAGATGAAGTTTACATTTACAATGTTTCTTTCCACCCATAAGCAGTGCTGACTAGATCAGACGCTATGGACAGTACTCTATAACAGAGTCGCCAGTATGAGAGGAGAATTTCAAGCCTTTGGCGTGAAACGAACTCGATAGCTCAGTTGGTAGAGCGCCTGTGAAGTTTTTCTTTCATACCATGGCATGATTGTGACTATATAAGTATTTAAATATTCATTAATATGTCACATCAACGGACGTATAAACGTCATCCAACAGGAAAAGTTCAATTTTTTATTCTACAAAGAACTCTGCAGTGCTTGGGAAAAGCGACATAAGTCAGTTTCCACAAACCATTTTTGATAATTTATTGACGACTTACACTGGTTTATGTCGATTTGATTTTTTTCTGTATGAATTATTGTAATGGGAGAAATGCTTATGTATTTTTTTTCCAAGCGAGCAGATGTTCCGTTAAGTTGTCAATAAATTATCAAAAAAAGGTTTGTGGAAACTGACTTATGTCACTTTTCCCTAATCACTGGATAACTACAAGTGTATATTTAAGGCAAGAAATTAAAAAAGTACAAAAGCATATAAAAATGAGAAATTATATAAGTAGCATACTTATTCATTTAGTGTTTTGCCCAAGGACAGGTCTTTCAATGCAAACCCAGAATTCTCCAATCTTTCCTATTTTCTGCCTTCCTCTTCGTTTCCTCATATGATCCATATAAGCTATCTTAAAGTCGTCTATGATTTGATATCTTCTACCCCGAACTATTCTGCCGTTCACTATTCCTTCCAGTGCATCTTCAGTAAGTAGTTTCTCCTCAGCCAGTAACCCAACCAATTCCTTTTCCTCTTCCTGATCAGTTTCAGCATCATTCTTTCTTCACCCACTCTTTCTAACACAGCTTCATTTTTATTTTTCTGCCTATTTCACACGTTCCATTCTTCTCCATATCCACATTTCAAATTCTTCTATTCGCTTCGTCCATATTTCCGTTCCATACACTGCTACACTCCATACAAAGCACTTCACTGGTCTCTTCCTTTGTCCTTTTTCCAGAGGTCCGCAGAAAATGCCCCTTTTTCTATTCACCACTTCCATTATTATTATCCCAAGTTAACTCGGGTTGCTAACATGTGTCAAAATTTATTAACCAGAGTTAACTCGTTTGAGTCCCATTGTATATTTCATAGTGATTTCTTAAATATGTAAGAAAATTAGTGATGTACAGTAATTCTGCAATTTTAAATGACCTCTTTACGAAGATAAAAAAATATGACACTTTTTTCACAAAACTGGTAAAATATATAGTAAGGGAAGAGGTTAAAAGCTTCCTCGGCCATTGCTATCCTCCTTTTGACTTTCTGGCAGCAGGTGATGTTTCTGCTTATAGTACATTCCAAGTATTTGATTTATTTTATTGGGTTATTTTACGACGCTGTATCAACATCTAGGTTATTTAGCGTTTTAATGAAATGAAGGTGATAATGCCGGTGAAATGAGTCCGGCGTCCAGCACCGAAATTTACCCAGCATTTACTCGTATTGGGTTGAGGGGAAAACCCCGGAAAAAACCTCAATCAGGTAACTTGCCCCTACCGGGATTCGAACCCGGGCAACCTGGTTCCAAGTATTTGAAGCTGTCCACTTGCTCTACTGCCTCATTTAGAATTCGCAAGTTTATCTTCTGTATTTAAGTAGCATTTTTAATTCTTTATTCATTTAATCTTATAAAAAATAAAGAAAATCAAACTCCAATTTTTTTTACTTTCTAAAAATTCTACATGCCCTGAATTTGTGGTGTTTCTGAAAATCATTGTAACTTATTGCCGCTGTAAAATGTAGGCCTACACTAAGCACTGGGCATGTGGGACTTCTGCACCACTTGAAAGGCCAATATATGATTATTAAAACTATGTAAGAAACTGAACTTGAGAAAATTGTGACAAGTGGGGTTTTTACAATTTACAATAATTCAAGTATGTTAATGTCTCTCGCGGAAAATCCGCAGAAATTATTGATATAAATTTATAATTCTTTTATAAATAACTAATTGTTATCCTTGCAGTTAGGGCCTATCATTATTCTCTATGAGAGGTTCATGCATAACGCTCTAAATTAGTAAATATTACTACTTTGACGGATCTTACAGTATCTAAAGCGAAAGAAATTAAATAATAGCACATTATGCAACGAGCCTATAATGGTAGTAATTAAGACGCGAGTATGTTTATGAAACGAGCGCAAGCGAGTTTCATAATTTTCATACGAGCGTCTTAATTACCATTATAGTCGAGTTTCATACGACTTTTTATGCTCGACCATATTTCTAACTTGAAATTATTCATAAGTATTCATGTTATTCTTATCTGACTGTGGAGCGGAACTGACCTTGTGCAATACCTCGTAAATTGTGAGATGTGCGTAGACACGAAAGTATTGATTTTTTCCGAGAAACAAATGTCGACATTGACCTTGATATAGTCTAGAGAGTAAAATAAACATTAATCTTGATATAACCTTGAAATTGAATTAGACATTGAAAAACGAGATGACAAATTGAATTTATTTGAATATTATTTACAATTAACGCTGATTATTATTGTAACAGAACTGACTTTATTTCAAATATAGGTGATTTATTGATTTATTGTTGTCTTTGGATTGCATATCCGAGAATAATCGATACTTGCGCTTTCATATTGCTACAATGGTAATTTCTGACTGGTGAAACACCTGAACTTTAATGAATAGGTGTACTTTAATGAGGTCCATTAAAGGGCTGCTACCAGGTGTATTATTACTACATTTCGGCATGGTCGAGCCTATAACGAAGGTAATTAAGAAGTGAGTATGGATATTTATGAAACGAGCGCAAGCGAGTTTCATAATTTTCATACGAGATTCTTAATTACCATTATAGGCGAGTTTCATACGACTTTTTATGCTCGACCATATTTCTAACTTGATATTATTAATTTTAATTGTATCTGACCTTCAGTAATGTTCCGTATGTTATGATATGTGCGCAGACGCGAAAGTATTGATTTTTTCCGAGGAACAGATATCCACATTGACCTTGCTAGGCCATAAGAACCTACAGAGATAACACTGAAATTAAATTAGACATTTAAAAAAGAGATGACAAATTGAATTTATTTGAATATTATTTACAATTAACGCTAATTATTATAGTAACAGAACATAACCTTCTGCGACAGTATTGGATTTCCAGCCTCCGTGACTTTTCGCTAATTCTCTTTCGATTGCATATCCGAGAATAATCGATACTTGCGGTTTTATAACGGTAGAAAGCTGACCTGTCATTGGCTGAACAGTTGTAACCTGAGTCGTCATTGGCTGAAAGACCTGACCTTTAATGAATAGGTGTACTTTAATGGCATGCATTAAAGGTCTGCTATCAGGTGTATAATTACTACGTTTCGGCATGGTCGAGCATAAAATTTATTAAAGCATCGTCAGTTCAAAAAATTTCCCGGGGCCTGGAGGATAACATGAGAACACATGCACTCTTGTATTATATATTAATTTCTCTGGGAACAAAGCTTCGTCGTTTATTCCATCTTCGTAACACAATATCCACTATGAAACACATGTACAGTTTATTAAATAACGCATTCAGGTCACGTAACTAATATACTTGTAATATTGGACAATTTAATGCTATGTTAAAGGGTATACATGATACAGAACATCAAAGAGACGAATGAATGTGTGATTTTTCTTTTTCATTGTGACAGTGAAGAGGCTTCCTTAGACAAGTTGAATAGTGCTGGGGATGAATTATAGAAACAAAAGTGTGTTTATGTACTGTAAAGGACCTTGATTTCTGATTTGAACATTTGAAAGGGAGACAGATTGTCTATTTCACGTACCAAATGCTCTGAAGATTACACAATGCCATTGAAATCGTTGAAAGAGATCTGATAGTGAAGTCAAAGTGTAGGCAATGCGCAACGTATGATATCTTTCAGTTCTCACAGACTTCGGTCCAGATGTTGAGGCTTTTATTTATGAAGAAATTAGCCTTTATTATGAAAAGCCAGCTCATACACAGCAAAACGCAAATAAGAATGTGAATTTACCGAATATATAATAATAATAATAATAATAATAATAATAATAATAATAATAATAATGATAATTTATTTAACCTGGCAGAGTTAAGGCCATACGGCCTTCTCTAACACTCAACCAGGAGTAAAAACTGCGTTACAGAAACACTACAAATTTACAAAGTACACACAACTAAATAAGATCATCATCATCATCATCCTTCACGAATTAGGCCTCTGTAGACCTGTTTCGGCCCCATCTAGCAGTCTTCTTAAAGGTCTTCCTGGTCGACGATGTCCTCTAGGTTTATACTGCATCATAATTTTTGGGATTCTTGAATTTTCCATTCTTCTTACATGATCTAGCCAATTGAATTTGTATCTGCTGATTTTTTATTGTACTGACTCTACTTCTAATTGTTCTAAAATTTCTTCATTCCTTTTTTCGGTCTAAAAGAGTATATCCTACTGTCCTCCTCAAAAATTTCATTTCCGTTGCTTTGATTCTGTTCACGTCTTTTTTCTTTAATGACCAAATCTCGCTTCCGTATAAAAGGGTGGGTAATGCTAGTGTGTTATATATTTTTATTCTTGTAGATTTTTGTACTAAATAAGATAATAATAATAAAATGTAAACAACAAGTAAGAAGAAATCAGACATAATATATATAATAGAGAAGGAAAGAAAAAAGCATAATAAAATGTGAACAGCAGGTCAAAAATAAATGAGGCCTACAAAGAATAAAAATAAGACAATTATTGATAATAATAATAATAATAATAATAATAATAATAATAGTAATAATAATAATAAATAAGAATAGTAATGATAATAATGATAATAATAATGAATAATAACAAAATAATAATAACAGGCCTAATAATAATAATAATAATAATAATAATAATAATAGTAATAGTAGTAATAAAATAGTGCAGTACAAAGCATACAATGAATACAATATTTTTAAGTATACACAGTAAGAAAAATTATGTTTATATATAGCTCAACTAATCACATTATAGATATGCCAGTATCGGAAAATATGAAAACAAAAATATAAACTAAGTTAAATATCACTAGAACATAAAAAAATGTGAATACGTGGAAACATGCAATACAACACTTGTAATAATAGTAAGTTAGTTTGGCAACTCGTCATAAGATAATTTTCTAACTTGGATTTGAAAGATTTCAATGTTCGGCAGCCCTTGACTTCAGGCGGCAGAGAGTTCCAGTGACGAGAGGTAGCAACAGTGAAAGATGAGGAATACAGAGATGATGTGTGAAGTGGAATTTCTAGCTTGTTATCGCGTTGTGATCGAGTATTAATATTATGATAGCGAGAGAGAGTATGGAAACGAGCGAATAAATAATATAGTAGTTACTTGAAAAGGGAATCTTCAGAATAAATAATGCATGTATCTGTAGGGCTCTAGCAAAGTTTCAACAAAGCTAAGAGAAACCTTTAATGTATATGTACACCCACAAAACGCAAAATATGATGAACAGTTAGAATCTTCAAAATATAATTATTTTAATAGAGAATTTTCTCTCCTTTAATTTGATATAATAATTTTTTATTTATGCCTTATGGTTTTTCAGATAAGTCCCATTTTCCAAAATTGTGCGTCATCAGCCACGGTCACTTCTACGAAGATCACTCCAAAAGTAATGCACAACATTTTTTTAAATTTATTTTTGATTCTAAACCTTTACAATTTATGGAGGTCATAGATACATCCTTCCCCCTTGTATTCAAATTTAATTTAAGTCGTTCCCGTGAGTGTGGCGCCAGGGAGTAGCTCAATCGTGTTGGTTCAGAATTGTATCGTGCAGATATACAGGCCCTCATTCCAAAGTGGCGTAAGACAGTTGAAAGGTGCGGGGATTATGTGGAAAAGTGACGTATTGTTCCTGAAGGATGTATCTACATTCTATGAAAATAGCAAAGCTGTAGGATAAAAATGTAATTTTTAAATAAATATTGTGTATTACTTTTGGAGTGATCCTCGTAGCAGTCAATCCCCTCGTCCAGCATTGCTTGTAAAATAAACTTCTTTCTAGTCCCACAATAGATGCATAGATATCAAGACATGATCATTAGATTAAAAGCACATTTTTACATAAAGTAATTTATAATCTTTTACTGTTAGTCATAAAACTGTAAATTTGTGTGTCAGTGATGTTGTACGTCATTTTAATAAGAGTCCAAGAGGAGAAATTAAAATTCTGAGGAGGATGGGCATAAACCCTGAGACAAACACCATCACAGGATTTGTTGCATCAATGGAAAATAGGGACAAAAATGCCAAAAAAACATTCAACACCTGAAATAAAAACAAGGAGGAGGTATTTGAGAGGCAGAAGAAGCTGAAACAGGACCGACATGAAGCTGCTTAAGGGATGACATATGATGATGCAGATTTCTAGCCTCTGAGAGTTTGTGGTTCATTTCCTGTAAATAGTAATTTTAGAATATTTAATACTTTTAAACATGATATATCAGTCAAATATGGTGATACCAAGAAGATATTGGTGTCATTTTGAAGTTTGAAATGTCCCCTAGTGCCTGACAATGAGTAAAATAACATTAATGTAGTTAATAATTATCTATGGATTTTTACATGATATATGCAACATAAAAAATTAGTATAAGTTACATACATGGTAATATTTAATTAATGTAAATGAAAATAAAAAAATAGCTCTATGTCAGGCACTAAATAATAGTTTTAGCTATAAAACAATGAAAAAAATGTGGCTCTATCTTAAAAACTGCATGAGCTATCATGTTTCAAGTTGCATGTCAAAATTATAAACAAAATAATTTTTATAAACAATTTAGACATAATTTCAAGGGATTTGTTCACTTCATACTCTTTCTGATACCATTCTTAATTGTAAAAAATTTTACAGAGCAAAATTATGCAAAACAAAATTTGTTGTATGTAAAGGTGTGCATATACCTTAAGTGATGTAACCACTGAACATATTGGTTTAACATCTGACCTTCGTCTTCCTGATGAACAGATCACTGGCCACTTAGCATATCTCTTAATTTGGGTTGAGTTAGTGACTGATGAACAATTTCGTTGTTACATTGCATCTCTAATGCAAAATTCAGCCTAATCTCGTATCCCTTTACTACAAGTCAGTAGTTGTAAAACAGAGAACATGAAAAGTATACAACAAAAATTAGGTAAAATGGCTAGGAGAGAAGGAATGAAACTTTCAGATTTTTGACAGCAAACTAGATGACAAAAGCTACTCAAATAAATAGTAACAGGCATTTCACATATTTAGTCTGCGTTTAATTTCCCTCCCGAGTGGCATTTACATTTGTTACTGTTGCTCGAAGATATTTGAATTTTTCCACCTCTTTGAAGGATGAATTTCCAATTTTTATATTTCTATTTCGCTGTCAAACCTTAACCAAAGTGAAAGAGTGTGACCGATTTTGGGAGGCGAGGAAATTAATGAGACAAAGAAGGGCATTTTATTCTCCCTTTGCATTCTATGTTTTATTTTTTTTTATATTAAAGTTGTGTTTAGGTAAATCGCAGTACCTGTCATTGGGAAATAAATAAATAAATAAATAAATAAATAAATAAATAAATAAATAAATAAATAAATAAATAAATAAATAAATAAATAAATAAATAAATAAATAAATAAATAAATAAGTAAATAAATATTTCTATTCCGTAGTACGTTTTTTTAGTAGGTTATTTTACGGCGCTTTATCAACAGCTTTGGTTATTTAGCGTCTTAGAGAGATGAAGGTGATAATGCCAGTGAAATGAGTCGGAGTCCAACACCGTAAGTTACCCAGCATTTGCTCATGTTGGGTTGAGGGAAAACCCCGGAAAAAACCTCAACCAAGTAACTTGTCCCGGCCGGGAATCGAACCCGGGCCACCTGGTTTCGCGGCTAGACTTGCTAACCGTTACTCCACAGGCGTTGACCTCGTAGTATGTTCTGGGGTCACGAGACGTAATCATATACTTTGTCTTTCTAGGATTTAGGCCTACTTCCAAACCTATCTCTTCATTTGTCTCAAGTAAAATTCCTGTATTTCCTCTGTTTGTGGATTTTCTCCTAACATATTCACTTCATCACCATAGACAAGAAGCTGATGTAACCCGTTCAATTCCAAACCCTGTCTGTTATCCTGAACTTTCCTAGTGGCATATTCTAGAGCAAAGTTAAAAAGTAAAGGTTATGGTACATCTTGCTTTAGCCCGCAGTGAATTGGAAAAGCATCAGACAGAAACTGACCTATACGGACTCTGCTGTAAGTTTCACGGAGACACATTTTAATTAATCGAACTAGTTTCTTCGGAATACCAACTACTATAAGAATATTATATAAAACTTCCCTCTTAACAGAGTCATATGCCTTTTGGAAATGTCAACTGGATGGACTTATAGCTATAAAAATTTCCACTTGAGTCCATAGTACTGCGTTAACATATTGTTATTTCTTAACGTACGTTAGATAGGCTAAATATGTATTTAAAAACTGACAAGAAATTACTGGAAAGACTGTTATTAAAGTTTCAACTCGTTTGATGTTGAGGCTAGAAGACTGGTGAAAAATCGCACTGCGTACCGCAAATGGTTGGCGTCTCTACGTGGCCGGGTTAAGCCATTAAGCTTATGCAGTATATACTGTACAGTACACACAGCACCTTGGAGAATGGGGCGCTGAGGGACGAATGCGTCTCGGAGCACCGCAACGGGGCTGAAGGTCTCGTGGGATTCCAGATGTCGGAGCAGGCGCTGGGTGGACCAAGAGGCTTGAAGGAGATAGCAAATGTGTTTCTGCTTTCCATGGAGTCAGTTCAACCATCAGAATTAAAACTTTCAGAATGAACTGCTCTGTAAAATTCTTAAATGCAAAATTATGGAAAATTTTTACAGTAAATGAGAACTTTTCAAACAATAATAATCATATAAAATAATAATGATAATGATCATAATAATATTAATTCATATGTTTATGCCTAAAGGCAAATCTTTCACTGCAAACCTAGCATTCTACAATCTTCCCTATTTTCCGTCTTCCACTTAATATCCGCGTACGATCCATAGGTCTGTATATTAATGTTGTCTATCATCTGATATCTTCTTCTGTCTCGAAACCCGTTCACCATTCCTTCCAGTGCATCCTTTAGGAGGCACTTTCTTCTTAACCAGTGACCAAGCTAAATTGCATTTTGTCTTATTGATCAATTTCAGTATTATTCCTTCTTCACGCACTTTTTCTAGCACAGCTTCATTTCTCATTCTATCGTCCATTTCACATGCTCCATTCTTCTCCATTCTTTAAAATGTTTCTAGTTGCTTCTCTCCATTTCGTCGTAACGACCATGTTTCTGCCTCATACAATGCCATACTTCACATAAAGCACTTCATTAGTCTCTTCTCTAATCCTTATTCCAGAGGTCCGTAGAAAATTATCCTTTTTCTATTAAAAGTTTCCTTTGCCATTGCTGTCCTTTTGACTTCCTGGCAGCAGCTTATGTTACTGCTTATACCATTACTTACCCAAGTATTTGAAGCTGTCACTTGTTCTAATAATAATAATAATAATAATAATAATAATAATAATAATAATAATAATAATAATAATAATAATAATAATAAGCTTTTGTCATCTAGTCTGCTGTCAAAAAATCTGAAAGTTAGAATTTATAAAACAGTTATATTATCGATTGTTCTGTATGGTTGTGAAACTTAGACTCTCACTTTGAGAGAGGAACAGAGATTAAGGATATTTGAGAGTAAGATTCTTAAGAAAATATTTGGGGCAAAGAGGGATAAAGTTACAGGAGAATACACAAAGATACACAACGCAGAACTGCACGCATTATATTCTTCACCTGACATAATAAGGAACATTAAATCCAGACGTTTAAGATGGGCAGGGAATGTAGCACGTATGAGCGAATCCAGAAATGCATATAGAGTGTTAGTTGGAAGACCGGAGGGAAATAGACCTTTTGGGAGACCGAAACGTAGATGGGAGGATAATATTAAAATGGATTTGTGAGAGGTGGGATATAATGGTAGGGAATAGGTTAATCTTGCGCAGGATAGGGACCGATGGCGAGCTTATGTGAGGGCGGAAATGAACATTCGGGTTCCTTAAAAGCCATTTGTAAGTAAGTAAATAATAATAATGATAATAATAATAACAATAATAAAATAAGAATAGTATATTTAGAATTACAGTCCACAGCTGTGGAGTAACGGTTAGCGCGTCTGGCCGCGAAACCAAGTGGCCCGGGTTCGATTCCCGATCGGGACAAGTTAACTGGTTGAGGTTTATTCCGTGGTTTTCCCTCAGTCCAATATGAGCAAATACTGGGTAACGTTCGGTGCTGGACCCCGAACTCATTTCACCGGCATTATCACCATCGCATTCAGACGCTAAATAACGTAAGATGTTGATAAAGCGTCGTAAAATAACCTACTAAAATAAAAACATAGGATCACAAAATAAAACGGAGTGTTTGTATAGTGATCTTGTTCATCGTATGTACTACTTTGCCTTATAGAATTTGAACCGGCGACTCCAGTTTGCGGAATCCATGCACATCACTCATCCATCTGTAATTGCTGCTAGAATAACGGATTCAAGGCTGACAACGATTCTTCAGTTGAATTAACGTCACCGTTCCCTTCTATCTCGTGATGCCGACGGCGAGATCCGACTCGCCGAGCACACGTGAACGGCGCGAGGGGTAATTCGACGCGCAGTCAAAGGACGGGGAGCAATTACGCCGTCCCGGGGACTGTGACAAATCATTCCAAATCAAACGTTCTATTGATCTGATATTAGATCATTTAACACGGACGTTATCAACGGAAAAGAATCGCTTGTTCTCTCCTGTGTTTTTAGTTTTTCGCATTGAATCTCTAACGATTCGCACTTGAAAACTCGTCGGTATTTACAACTCTGCTTGCACTGCGACTTCCATTCACGTCCCTATTCATTTCCCTTCTCCCCTTTCCTCCTCCTTCATCCATGAGCACGCCCTGTTTTCCATTCTCTTTCTTTTCCAATTTGTTTTCATTATTCTTCGTCATTATCTTCCACATTCTTAATTTTCATTCTTGTCTAATCCACTACTGTTTGTCCGAATCATTCATGTCTTAAACCGCGTCTCCATTTTAACATTTTTTTATCTCTGCATTCATCTCTTCTTCTCAATCTCATCCTCCACGAATTCCGTACCCTCATTTTCTTTTTCCTTTTATCTCCCTATTTCTCTTTCCATCCTCACTTCCCCACTTTATCTTACTTCCTTCATCCATATTCCTCTGTTTTTTCATCCATTCTACTATTCTTAATTGATATGATATGATATGATATGATATGATATGATATGATATGATATGATATGATATGATATGATATGATATATGATATGAAGTGTCCACTGCAAGAATGATGGATGTCATTTGGAATACATTTTTCAGGAGAAGCAATTGAAAGTTTGAAATGCTTAGTGCTCAAAGCTTAACTGTGATTTTCCGATCATTACTGGACAATGACTATCAGTGTTAATGCCATATAACTCTCTATGTACATTCTATATGTCTTAAACTATGCATTGACAGTCTTGGTTCATTTTCGACAAGAAAGTGACATCCATCTTTCTTGCAGTGGATTCTTCATATGGTATGATATATGATATGATATGATATGATATGATATGATGTGATATATGGTATGATATGATATGATATGATATATGATATGATATGATGTGATATGATATGATGTGATATATGATATATGATATATGATATGATATGATATATGACATGATATGATATGATATATGATGTGATATATGATATGATATATGATATGATATGATATGATGTGATTTATGATATGATATGATGTGATATGATATGATATGATATGATATGATATATGATATATGATATATGATATATGATATGATATGATATGATATGATATGATATGATATGATATGATATGATATGATATGTTGTGATATATATGATATATATGATATGATGTGATATATGATATGATATGATATGATATATGATATGATATGATGTGATATATATATGATATGATATGATATGATATGATATGATATGATATGATATGATATGATATGATATGATATATTTATTCCACCAGCTTACATCGGTCGTGATGGCCCTTCACATTTCTGCATACAGTGCCATCACTCCTTTGGATACATAATATTCAGCTTACGCCTTTTTAAACATCCGGCTATTACATATAAATGACCCAGATCACTTTTCTATCACGTCGCACACCTCTGTTTCCCTCCCTTCTTTTTCTACTTACCCCTCCCTTTCCCAGTTATCTATCTTATTCTTACTAATCTCATTTAACTAAACAGTCACTTCTCTCATCTTATTAATTGTTCCCAACATTGTTTGCAATAGTTGAACTCTTTCATAGTTGTTAACTTATTTATTTACTTGAATCACTAACGCTCACTGACCACTTGTTTACATTAATCCGATCAGTACATTTTCAGACGAACTAGTTTCTACACTTTCATTACATTTCCATTTCCAGTTTCTTTATTAGATTTGTATCACTACTTATTATCACTTTCTGGTTATTACTTGTATCTTATCCTTTTTCACTATTATTCCCTTGCCTTACCGTCTTTTCTGTCATTACTACTCTTTTCACTTTATCTCTCGTGCACACTATTTTTAACTTTATCACTTTCCTAAGTTTTGTCACGCATGCATATTATTTTCACTGTATCACTTTCCTTTGTTTTGTCACTCATGCATCAACCTCTTAAGTTGTAACTTTTCTGTCTCTTTATCGAAAAGTATTGGGAATAAATTTGAATAAGGTACAAAAAAAAGTTTCTTTCTCAGGCAGGATTGGAACCACGAAAGTCTTAGTTACCAGTCTATCGTGCTCTGGAGTGAACAAGGCTCTGAAATCAGCTACAAGGGTCGGTCCGCTTTTTTTTTTTTTTGCCCCTACTGTACATCTATCCTCTCTTTTTTTCTCTTCTTTTCTTTTTTTTTTCTTCCATTTTTTCAGTATATATTTATTCAACGTCACCTTTCTTTTTACTCTCACCTATTATCTCTATTCTTGTCCTCTCTTCCGCTCCATTATTTCTTGATTTTTCATTCTTTTTCCTATAATAATTTTTGTAATCTTCTATCTTTTTCTCACTTCCTTGTCTTCTTCCGTTCCTCTCTTGTACCGTTTCATTTTCCTTTCTTCCCCGTCGTGTATTTTCCTTATTTTCTTGCTACCTCCTCATCTTTCTCTTCTTTCTGTCAGTGACTCTTGAAAGATCTAATGTTTTGACAATGTTCTTTCATAATTTATTATACACGACTATTGTTGGTGTGATATTAGACTCAGACCTATTAAAAATAAAATTACTCTCTTGTCTTGCTTACATTTATCAATGTTCATCCTTCCTTAGTCTCTTAGAGCCAGACTTCCTCATTTGTGAGCTTCTTTATTCATTTTATTAGCCTGATGCATCGCATCGTATTGTGATTGACCTGCACTAAATGTCACGAGCGTATATTCATCACCACTATAGCCTATACATTAATCAACTGGTGCGAAGTCTGTCATTTCGCTAGATAATTCATGTCGAGAATCTATCATAACAGAGTTATAATGTATCAACAAATATTAACACAGACTTTCTTTTATTTTGAATTTTGAAGAGTTGGCTGCAAATTTTAACACATATATGTTTAATGAGTATTATTTGCTTTTGAATCACAGCAAATTTCTTGGAAATACAAACAGCGTTATAAACGCAAATCATTAATATATATTCATTCATTACACATTCTGTGTGACTCTAAAACAGAGACGCGTAACATATCATATGTAGAAACAGTTTGGGTTTATACCATTGCTCATTAATTAAATGTGTTTCATCATAACTAGGGAACTTTTTTGTCGACAAAAATAAACAAGTCCATTCCACCACAGGAATATTTAAATCAGTTCACAGAATGGAGTTTTCGAGCAGATTTGATGGGGTAAGTGTGTGTAGGACACATTTTCTCGTTATAGTAGTAGGTTTTCTTTTATTTTGCACAGTTACTTAAATGCAGAAACAATAACCGGTACGGCTACCGCTACACCATCACCGAAAGAGACGAAAGCGTTTGTCACATCTGGTACCCTCTTTAGTTACGTGTTCAGCAGATGGATTCCTCCAGTTCAGTGATCGCAGATCCGATACATAGGTTACTCTAGTTTAGTACTAAGAAATAGTTCTAGATAACAAATCCAAGAGATGTGTGACACTGGTTCAGCCCTAGAGAACGACTCTTTGTAACGAATTCACACTTATTGTAAGTTCTCCGTACGGCTTTGAGGATATAATGTACGTGAAAGACCACAAATATTATCAGAAAATGCAGACTATAAATTTCTAAAATTTTATAAGAAAATGAACTCACAGTTGGACAGAAATTACAAGGTACCACAACAAGACTTATTAGAACTTAAATATCTGACAAAAGTATAAAAAAGGTTGCTAATAATATTTTTCAAACCAGTTTTATCAAAGTATGAAAAAAAAACAAAAGTATTCTGCAGTTACATCATTTGGTAACCATAACAATGTTATGGTCTGTCTTACATCTTTAATATTTTTCCTGCATGTAATAAACACTTATTTCTGAAAAGTAGACTACTCTCAGACATGTAGAGTTGTTTATTTTAATACAATTAATTTTTTATTTGTCCTATATAAAATATATTAAAATATACATAATGTATGATTTGAGGCTTCCTCGGCGTTAGTTCGCTAATATGTTTTCGCGGGATATCAGCTCTATTACCCGGAAAATCTGCAGTGGCGCAACATAGCATAGAAAAGGAGCATAAAATATTATTTGACCACACCAAGGTCATTAACAAATCAAGCCACTACTGGGAACGTACAATCAAGGAGGCCATAGAGATTAAGCTGGAGAAAAACAACTTTAACAGGGACGGTGGACTGCAGCTCAGACAGGCATGGACACCGGCCTTGGACCAGCTTAGGCCCTCTTACAATCAAGGTCACGGAGATCACGGACCGAGGACAGCAACCGATTCCAACCGGCGGAACAGGGCTCGCCGCCCGCCAAACTTTACACAGGAATCCCGGGAGGGGCGGAGCTTACGAGGAATAATAATTCCCGGCCCCGGATTGGCCGATCCGCCAACCAATCCCGTATCACCTGAGACTGCCTAACATCTATATAACCTACGACTTTCTGTCCAGACACAAGAGTGAGACTAGTGGCCAACAGGCTTGGAGCTCACATATTTAGTTTCTTGCAGCCCCGAACCCCTTGCAAGGACGCGTTTTGCGTACCTTTTAAATTTGTCTTCCCAATTCACCTCTTTCAATCAATCAATCAATCAATCAATCAATCCAGACACAACTTCCCTGAAGATGGCTGCAGAGATAGCAGTTGAAAGCTTGGAACATTCCAAAATTTTAACTCGGCTGATATCCCGCGAAACATATTAGCGAATATACATAATGTTTTCTGACTTAATTTTTCTATTTTCAAAGATATGGGCATTATTGTAGTCTGTCCTTTGCATAAATGCATGTTAAATCAGTGTAAAACATTTCAGAATTCTGTCTCTTATGTTTCTGGAGTTATGAAATAATATGTGTGAAAATTTTCAAATGTTGGAAAATTTAATTTAAAGTAGAAAAAAATTAAAAATATTATTAGTAATCTTTTTTGTACTTTTATCAGATATTTAAGTTCTAATAAGCCTTGTTGTGGTGCCTTGTAATTTTTGTCCAATTGTGAGTTCATTTCCTTATAAAATTTTAGAAATTTAAAGCCTGCATTTTCTGATAATATTTGTGGTCGTTCACGTACATATACCCATGAAGAAAAGCGAGACCATGATTCATCTCCGCAAACATCCTGTACATTCAAAAGTACGAGTAATTAACTGATCATGTAGGATAAACCTGTAGTCTCACTTTGACTACGTAAGTTATAATATAAATTATGAAACAAAGACGTAGAAAATAAATAAATTTTTCAATTCATATATGGAATAATAGGTTTAAAGGTTTCGAGGTGAAGGAAAGAAAGAAAACATCTGGACAGAATACAGAAAGAAAAAACACTATGACAGAATGTAAAACTATTGGAAAGCCAGACAGGAAGTGGAAAAAAAAAAGAAATGCAGTGGAATAATTTATGTGGCCCCTAGATGACCTGAAACAAGAATAATAATAATTTACTTACTTATGACTTTTAAGGAAACCGGAGGTTTATTGCCGCCCTCACATAAGCCCGCCATCGGTCCCTATTCTTGTAAGAGTATAATAATAATAATAATAATAATAATAATAATAATAATAATAATAATAATAATAATAATAATAATAGAAAGAGTCATCACAATGATAGCCGTCCAAATCTAGGATTTAAAATATCAGCATCCTAATCAGTTCAAATGAACAAAAAAGAAAATGTAAATTAATGTTAGAAAAACACATAAATGAAATTTAAAAAAAAATATTTAATAATCTCCTACAAGATGTGGTAGCTATCAATACGATAAGAATTTATTGAAAAATAAATAATATACACTCAATATTATAAGGATGAATAGAGATAGTGATTGATGATGTTCAATGAAGATTTTAAAATGGTTGATGCAAGAGTCTTTTCAGGCACATTTAATTGAGGCGATGACATGGGAAAGGTAGTAACTGCCAAAAACAAAACTTTTCAGGGGAAGCAAAAACCAAATTTATGACACTTTCTCACTTACATTATTACAGAGACTGCTTTAAATGAAAGGCATACACTCATGTTTGTGTTCCATATGAAATTTGAAAAGTCTGGCACAGATTTATCTGTGAAGTCCTATTTTATGAAAATACAACATTGAAATCACTCCTTAGCCAAACTGAGAATTAACGTTATTTATACATTATGCACAAATTTTTCGGTAAAATGCATCATATTTTTCATCGAGGAAGTCTAACATAGATAACAAGTCTCTCTCTTTGGCATCAGGGACGACTGGTCTTCTTTCAAGGCGTTGCAAGCACTACAAGTTAGTGATTGACGTTAATGACTGTCATTTCTTAAAAATCCTGTGCTCTGTCCAAATTTCAAGGTCTTATTTTTATTAGAGGAAAATAAGCTCTTGAGAGTCTAATCGAGTTGGGGTGCTGATTTTGATAGGAGTTGTATTCAAAAACTTGTCACATTCTGCAGAAAAGTCGAAGAAATCCTCATCCTTCATCATTATTACATTATTAGGCCTTACCTCTTCTGGAACCATGGTCTTGCATCTTTTTTTTTTCTTTTCTCTATGATGCCAAATTCCCTATCAAATGGCATGTAGGAATGTTCTGAAACCAGGAATTTCAAGTCCACTGAATCAAAATGTTTCTTGGCAATAATGTAAATCAGGACCATTAGAATCATCCGATTGTTATTCTGCCCTGCACAGTTATCAGCCCATATTTGTCTAGACACACTCTGATGTTGTAAAAGGAGTTACTACCTTCTCCGCGCCAACATCTAGTGACTACGTTTTCAACTTCGTTTCATTACATACGGACATACTACCTTCTCTGTGCTATTGGCATGGCCATTTACTACCTTCTCAATGAAAAACCTAAAAATTCGAATTTTTGGCAGTTACGACCTTTCCCATGTCAATGCCTCAATTGTTTTAAGGCAAAATCAGATTAGAGATTATACAATTCGCAAAGAACTCAATATTAGTATAAGAAATAAAATAGAAGCAATTAAAGGGAATTGGAAAGAACACCTAAATAGAATGGACAGAGAAGAATACCAGAATTAACGTCCACACCTGTGGAGTAACGGTTAAGGCTGGTTCACAATAAGCCGGGAACGGAAACGACAACGAGAACGAGAAAGAAAATGTTAAAATAAATGTATTTGAACGGGAACATTCACAATTAACTATTGTGAATGCTCACATTTAAATACATTTATTTTAACATTATTTCCGTTCTCATTCTCTTTGCCGTTTCCGTTCCCGGCTTATTGTGGACCAGCCTTTAGCGAGTCTGGCCGCGAAACCAGGTGGCCAGGGTTCGATTCCCGGTCGGGGCAAGTTACCTGGTTGAATTTTTTTCTGAGGTTTTCCCTCAACCCAATATGAGCATATGCTCGGTAACTTTCGGTGTTGGACCCCGGACTCATTTCACCGGTATTATCACCTTCATCTCATTCACACGATAAAAAATAACCTAAGATGTTGATAAAGCGTCGTAAAATAATCTATTAAAAACAGCAATACCAAACAAATATCAACCTAAAGAAAGAGAGATTTGTGTCCTAAGGAGACATGGAGCTAAACATTGTGAAGACGGAATAAAGCCTGATCCATGTTGTGGAAAAAGAAGTTCTCATAATTCAGTCGTAGGGGACAGCTATTGGCAGGTATCTAACAAATAGATTAACCCATTTCAATTACAGGAAATAGCTGCTGGTAACGATCTAATAGATGGCTTAACCTAGTTCAGTCTTAATAGCTATTTGTAACGATCTGATGTATGGGTTAACCCAGTTCAACAAACAAGTACAAATAAGACATCAGTTTTATTGTTCGTGTTGTGAACGCTATGCGGCTAACTGTGTTGAACTGAAGGAGAAATATTTGAAACCGTGCCTTCAAACTGAGGTATGCTTATTGTCTGTTTAATGCGGAAATTTTCAATAGTATTTATGTGTATTTTTTATTGATTCCTATTAATTCTGGTCACAACGGCTTCTATTTTTTTAGTATTAGAACAACAGTAGCTCCTTAAAATTAATATTCATTGGACTAATATTCATATGACTTTTGCTCAAAATTGCTGTAGAACAAATTAATGAAGCGCGGATAGTACTTTGTAAGTCAAGAAGGTCGGGGTAATTTGGGTAAAGTGGTGGTAATTTGGGTATAAGTTACAATTTATGAAACTTTATCTAATCTTCAAACACATGCCAATTTAATAGTACATATTGTCTTTTCACAGTTGCCTATCATGGAGTGTTAAACATTTGCCTTGATGACATTGATACTGTTTGGTAAAATACTTTTTATTTACCAGTGTATTTATTTTATTTATTTATGTATTTATTTTGCTAATACTTGTAACATAAAATATAATAGAAACAGATGAAACTTTAACTCACCCCTCTGGAAGAGTAGAACTTGTGCTCAGGGGCGGAAATAACATATCACATTTCAATTTCAATTCAGGAATCCGCCCCTGAGCACGAGTTCTACTCTTTCAGGGGCGAGCTAAAGTTTTTCTATATATATTATATTTTATATTACAATTATTATCAAAATAATAAATAAATAAATAAATAAATAAATAAATAAATAAATAAATAAATAAATAAATAAATAAATAAATAAATAAATAAATAAATAAACATCCAAAGTATTATTGCTGTGAAACCAGCTTTGATACAGTAACCAAATTTATGCATGTGTAAGATTACATTACACATATTTAGAACATGTTTTTAATAAATGTAGTAATGTATCATCAATACTGTAGTTTGTTAGTAAATTGTAATTTACAAACGTGGGGTAATTTGGGTATAATTATAGGCTATATAGTAACTAACCTGTTTTTTTTCCAGATCATACACGTACACATTATGAATTAGTGAAAGACAAATAAAATATATCCGAAGTGTTTTCTGTCCCAGATTTTAATAGAACAGAATATAATGTTTCATTTTCGCTGGCAGAGTTAAGGCCATAAGGCCTTCTCTTCCACTGAACCAGCCTTAATCAATACAATACATATTAAATAACGAATATTTACACTACACTTAAAAGATTATCCAGCAATATTCTGCAGTTAAGTTTTAACGACTAGTATATGTTTATTTAAATTTAGATAAACCTATAAGATAAAGTAGAAACTTTATTTATGAGCTAATTTAATTCAATCAATTATAATTAATTTGAGATAGCTAGTAAAATTATGAGACTTAATGTAATGTAAGTTTACTAGAACTATGTTATAGGGAGAAAAATGATATGTCTAAAATATATTTATATTATATATTATACATATTATTATGTATTACATATTATGTTATATATTTATACATTTTATATTTAGTGGGAGATACTTTAAACTTACAAAATAAGCCTTATCAAGAACTTAAGTATCGGCTGAATTATTTTTATCTTGTTAGGTATAATTACAATTTTTGAATGCCTACTTAACTTCTGCATTCTGTTACAGGATATGTACACTAACCTATGATTGGGATAATTTGATTTCGTAAGGACTTTAAAGCATGTTTTACTTCAATAATACACATTATATCCAAGTTTCCCCATATATGGGGTAAATTGAGTATAGTTAAACTTAGAGTTATTAGTAGGATAAGAAGAGGTGAACAGACTTGAAAATGTAATAGAATCATTCCAGAAGATCACAGTACTACATATAAAAATAGAATGAAAAATGTTGTCATGGTAACAGGTTATGGATCAATAAACTTAAAGAAAGGTTGTTTTTTTACCCAAATTATCCCAACCCACCCTATTTATAAGTCTTGGAACTACGAAAAAATTATAATAAGCATAATTCAGTTATAGCGGGTTTTACTTTTTTTTTTTTGATTGTATATAATCTTTAGTTTCTTATTTAAGTCCAATTTTTGTTTTGTAATTTGCTATAATGAGTTTTATTCTTGCTTATTTATTTGCTTTTAAATTATTTTATATGTAAGTTTTTGCGTGATTTAGTTATTTTTTTCTTGATGATTATTTGACGTTTTTATTAATAAGTTTGTTTTTTCCCCAACTTCATTTACTTTTCGCAAAATGTTTAGTGTTGGACAATATTATGAAATATTTGATTTCAAACTAGGATCAAATATATCCTACTATTTTAGGTATAAATTATTTTTAACTTAGGAAGCATTAGTTAAGATCTTGAAACTTAATGAATTTGTCTCTACTTTAGTCTATTTAAAGGAATTTGTCCCTTAATGGATAATATTCGCGTTGCAACTTACCATATAATAGTGACTTAGGTCAATATTACTCCAAACTCAATGGTAGCTGCGTACTTTTTAAGAATTGTTACGAATTATTGCCTGTAAGCTACAATACCTGTTTTGAATGCATGTAGGTCTCTAGTGATACTAAATAACACCTTTTGGGGTAAGTTTCGCAATAGCTGCATCATCGACTTTGCCAATATCGACTGGAATCAATTGTGTTCCAAAGCGATGCAATTTGCATCCCCTCCCATCATAGGAGACAACGGTCTATACAGCGTTGTGTGTTGGCGTAAGCAAATCCCATTGGATGCTTTCGGGGTTATATTGGCGTCGTTCTGTAGATGGCACTTGACTCTCTTCAACTCCCCGTCTCCTCTTGTTCTGGGCGATAAGGGATATTCTGCGACGTCCAAGGGGTCCTCTGTTTCAGCCGAGCTCTCTTGTGCAAATGCACAGTACACAGGATGATGTGACAATGTAGGTGGTCGAGGCAGTAAACATAAAGACTAAGTATAGTCCAAGACAGAAGTAAAGCATTACTTGCCCACTGTTAAACCGAGTTTACTACTAACAAGCTACGGCATTCCTTTCCTGAGTGTACTTGTTTCGAATCCCGGTACAGAGTCGAGATATCTTAATGGGATATTTTGTGCTGAATGTCCGTACCTTGTGGAGTTGTACACCAGATTATTTGGACTGTGAATTGTCACAGCGTTGAGAGCTCTGGGAAATAACTCAAATTTTAGAGATCTCATAAAGATGACCTTACTTACTTACTTACTTACAAATGGCTTTTAAGGAACCCGAAGGTTCATTGCCGCCCTCACATAAGCCCGCCAGCGGTCCCTATCCTATGCAAGATTAATCCAGTCTCTATCATCATACCCCACCTCCCTCAAATCCATTTTAATATTACCCTCCCATCTACGTCTCGGCCTCCCTAAAGGTCTTTTTCCCACCGGTCTCCCAACTAACACTCTATATGCATTTCTGGATTCGCCCATACGTGCTACATGCCCTGCCCATCTCAAACGTCTGGATTTAATGTTCCTAATTATGTCAGGTGAAGAATACAATGCGTGCAGTTCTGTGTTGTGTAACTTTCTCCATTCTCCTGTAACTTCATCCCGCTTAGCCCCAAATATTTTCCTAAGCACCTTATTCTCAAACACCCTGAACCTATGCTCCTCTCTCAGAGTGAGAGTCCAAGTTTCACAACCATACAGAAGAACCGGTAATATAACTGTTTTATAAATTCTAACTTTCAGATTTTTGGACAGCAGACTGGATGATAAGAGCTTCTCAACCGAATAATAACACGCATTTCCCATATTTATTCTGCGTTTAATTTCCTCCCGAGTGTCATTTATATTTGTTACTGTTGCTCCAAGATATTTGAATTTTTCCACCTCTTCGAAGGATAAATCTCCAATTTTTATATTTCCATTTCGTACAATATTCTGGTCACGAGACATAATCATATACTTTGTCTTTTCGGGAAGCGAAAATTATTTTAGAACTTGGGTTAGACTGTAGTTTTTAGGTAAGCCCACCTATTTTGATATCCATAATTATTTTTCCTTTTTGTAGTCATTTTCTTATCTTTACTATTTTGACAATAATTTCGTTTTGTTAGATTAACTAGAACAGCTTGTTGTCCCTTGGTTAATAACGATGATACTGAGAGACACTGTTATTTTGTGTCTGTATTTGTTGTATTGCATTATACAGGGACATCATTTTATTTTTACTTCAATTTTATTGTACCTGAGTTTTTGAATGTACTTCACTCCCACCTCTTCTACTAAGGAAGTTCCAACTCCACACAGAACCATGACCGCAGATAGTAAGCAGTACTGAGTTACTGAGTATAGTACGTTCCAGAAATATGTTCGCGTTTTCCAGTGACGAAAGAGCTTTCAATATTTAATCATATTTTCGCACAGTTACTGTCCGTTTGCCTACGTCGCATCCCGATTTCCCCCACCTTCTTCTGCTCGTCCCTCTGTAAAAGCTAGCCTGTCTTAGCTCTTTTCTGAAAACATTAATTTCTCTTAGGAATTGGACGTTTACGTAATATTATACAGCTGTTTAATTTAACTTAAATGAAAGGGCCTCGTTAAGTAATTAACTGTCACGTGATTTCCTCCCTTTCTACAATCCTACGGCATAACCACTTGGACGGACAGTAGATAGCATGTCTGAGTAATTTTATATTTTCGGGTCGGGCAGAAGTGAAGATTGAATTCACAGTACGTAGAGTAGGTACAGAATTATTTCAACATGAGTTACTAGTACGAAGGACGAAATTGGAATTAGATGCAATAGTCTATAGTGCGATAATATGCACAAAAGAACTGAAGCCTGTATTGAAATGAACGGCCACCATTTTCAAAATTGTGTTTAAATATTCATATTATGATTATTTTTCAATTTAACTTCTTTCTCTATATTGTACGCTAATGTGCTGTAGACAGTATAATATACACTGCATAATGAATACGTTCGCATGGATAACTCACTTCGTGAGTAAAAACACTTATTCTTAATACAGTACTGTACTTTGATTAAAGAAAAACCTAATGAAAATTATCAAACTCAAAATCGCGATATTTCCTAGTTTACGTAAATGGATGAACTACTTTTCTTCCATCCTATGCCTAGTAGAGTGATTTGTGTTTTACGCCAGTATCATCGAACTCCAGTCTTGGAGGGGGGAGCAAGCGGTGTTTCCGGTTCTGTAAAGGTATAGACAGGTTAATATTAAAAATGTTAGTAAAAATAAAATGATGTCCCTGTATTTATTAACATTCCATGGTATTTATACATAGCTTTACAACTAGAATATATAAGAAGTCAAAAAACTTAATACTATTATAAAGTCTTAATTTATTGTCACAGTCTAGATGAAATATATATACAGACGAGATTTACAATATAGTCTACTAGTACAGCACATAGTTTTAGTATCAATTTCATGAAATGTTGTTGAATGTCATGAATTCACTTACAGAATAGAAGGCATGAGAAATTAGGTACTTCTTTAATTTGGCCCTAAATAATCTATGTTTTTAGTTTCATTTTTTATATCGATAGGGAGGCTATTAAAAATTTTTACTGCCATATAACGCACTCCTTTTTGATAGCACGATAGACTTGCCGATGGAGTATGAAAGTAATTTCTTTGACGTGTATTTATGCTATGAACTGTTGAATTAGTTACAAAGTTTTCACGATGTATGTGTTTTTACTTTTTGTTTTCTTTTTTAATAATTTGATAGGCCTATGTTAGATTAATTTTTATAATTTTCAGTTTCTACTTGTACGTTCAGTTGTTTTTGTGGCATATTCATTCCGTCATTCGTTATTAGAGTAGAATAATTGCATTGTAGTATTTTTTTCTTGCATTGCTGGTGATGTGGAAGAGAAGGCCTGGTGGCCTTAACTCAACTAGAGTGAATAAATAAATAAATAATAAATAAATAAATACATAAATAAATAAATAATAATTAAATAAATAATTAAATGAATAAGTAAGTAAATAAGTAAATAAATAAATACGTAAATAAATAAGTAAATAAATAAAAAAGTGAATAAGTAAATAAATAAATAAGTAAATAGATAATTAAATAAATAAATAAGTAAATAAATAAATAAGAAAATAAATAAATAAGTAAATAAATAAATAAGTAAAAAAGTAAACAAGTAAATAAATAAATAAATAAATTTATAAATAAATAAATAAATTTATAAATAAATAAATAAATTTATAAATAAATAAATAAATGCCTTAAACTCTCCAAAAATATCCTTAATATTTTTTGTGTCGTTTTCAAAGCGTTTACTTTGTCGAAAATAATTGAGATGTGAACGTTTTGTGACATGATGCCTTACCGGTATCCGGGGGCCTGGATTTTCGTCACAACAACAGACCACGTTGTGTTATTTTCTGCTTTCTTTAGACGCAAACGCATTCTACTAAATCGGTGTAGCAGTGTGCTATTAATAGGTGTCTAAAGACAGTTTTCATAAATAAATAAATACATAAATAATAAAGAAATAAATAAATAATAATTAAATAAATAATTAAATGAATAAGTAAGTAAATAAGTAAATAAATAAATACGTAAATAAATAAGTAAATAAATAATTAAATAAATACATAAGTAAATAAATAAATAAGTAAAAAAGTAAATAAGTAAATAAATAAATAAATAAATAAAAAATAAATAAATAAATAAATAAATAAATGCCTTAAACTCTCCAAAAATATCCTTAATATTTTTTGTGTCGTTTTCAAAGCGTTTACTTTGTCGAAAGTAATTGAGATGTGAACGTTTTGTGACATGATGCCTTACTGGTATCCGGGGCCTGGATTTTCGTCACAACAACAGACCACGTTGTGTTATTTTCTGCTTTATTTAGACGCAAACGCATTCTACTAAATCGGTGTAGCAGTGTGCTATTAATAGGTGTCTAAAGACAGTTTTCATAAATAAATAAATATATTAAATAAATAAATAAGTAAATAAATAAATAAGTAAATAAATAAATAAATAAGTAAATAAATAAATAAGTAAATAAGTAAATAAATAAATAAGTAAATACATAAATAAATACATAATAAATAAATAAGTAAATAAATAAATAAGTAAATAAATAAATAAATAAATAAATGCCTTAAACTCTCCAAAAATATCCTTAATATTTTTTGTGTCGTTTTCAAAGCGTTTACTTTGTCGAAAATAATTGAGATGTGAACGTTTCGTGACATGATTCCTTACCTGTATGCGGGGCTTAGATTCTTGTCACAATAACAGACCACGTTGTGCTGTTTTCTGCTTTCTTTAGACTCAAACGCATTCTACTAAATCGGTGTAGCAGTGTGCTATTATTAATAGGTGTCTAAAGACAGTTTCCGTTCTTGATAAGAAATTTTGTCAGAAGCATGTCCTAATAAAACAATCGCCTGTAAGCAAAATGCGTTGCACTACCGTCTATCTAAACTTGCAACAATTGTATATAATAAATTACAAGACAAATGGTAAAAGACCATTAAGAAACCCCGGCAAAAGATGGCAAGAGCCGCTATGATCAGGATTGGAACACGTCAGGAGGCTTGAACCACGATGTAAATGATTGCCTGTGTTGTGTGACTGTGCTCACTACTAAGATGGAATCATTATTCAACCACTCTGAATAAGAAATCAGAAGTTGACTAATGTTGACAGGTAGATCACAGAATTGAAGAGCGGTGTTTCAAGATATATCAACAGATTCATTGATCTATGTTTCTGTAAAGTTTCATTTTGGTAAAAGCAGACCCTCCCTTCTTCCCTTTGACATTTGTTACCACAGAAGTATGTAGCAACGTTCTGGGGTTTGAGGCAGAACCTGTCAAAAATGCTACATTAATTATTCTTCGGAAGTAAGCTGCCATATGGCGACGATATTGCACAAGCGAACTCGAAAATGTCTGTGAAACTCCCAGGCGTATTTGTCTAAAAATCCGATGCTACATGCGACTGAATACTAAAGTTTAATTGGCATCTTGCATATTTAATTTAATTTAATTCAATTTAATTACAGTCATAAACAAAACAAATGCTATGGGTATAGTCAGTAAATACAAAACAGAAGTACAGATTAAAAATCAAATTGAAATTAAAATCATACCTCTTGAATACACAACTTTTAACACTGTATCACTTCGGAGTATGTATGATAAGAACTTTCTTGTGTTAAATTTCAACGTATATGTTTCGACCTATTTTCGGTCATCTTCGGAACTGGTCGTTGTTGGTCTTGGCGCCTCTTGTTTCCTTTGTGGATGCGTTCGTAGTGTAGAGTCAAAGAGTGCATGTGTTTTGAAATTGAGTTGTGTGTTGAGAATATCGTTGGGGTGTGTTTTCGTGTGTCTGTATATTTCATATTGTTCTAGTGTGTTGAGTTTCTGGCTTGGATGTGCAGTATCTCCATGTCTGTGTTGATGTCTCTGTAGGTGTGGTTGGCATTTGTGATGTGTTCTGCATATGTGGAGGTGTTTTGTAATTTTGTTATGGTTGTGATGTGTTCTTCGTAACGTGTTTGAAATGATCTGCCTGTCTGTCCTATGTAGAAGTTGTTGCAGGTGTTACATTTGAGTTTGTATACGCCTGTGTGGTTGTATTTGTTTGTTTGTGTTGTTTGTGTGTTGAGATGTTTTTGTTGTGTGTTATTTTTTTCTGTATGATGTTGTAATTTAATTTCTTGAATGAGGTTGCAATTTTATGTGTGTTTTTGTTTTCGTATGTTAGTGTGATGTATTTTTTGTGTTCTTGTGTTTGTTGTATTCTTCCGTTTTTTGTGGTTTTATTTTGTCTTACGTATTATGTTGTCTATTATGTTGGGGTTGTATCCGTTTTCTTGTGCTATGTATTTGATTGTGTTTAGTTCTTCGTTGTAATCTTGTTGGTTCATTGGTATGTTGAGTAGTCTGTGTACCATTGTTCGGAATGCAGCTTGTTTGTATTGTGTGGGGTGGTTTGGATGTGTTGTGTAAGTGTGTTGTTGTTGTTGTTGTGGGTTTTCTGTATACTTTGAATGTATATTTGTTGTCTACTTTTGTTATTGTGATGTCAAGAAAATTTATGGATTTGTCGTTTTCAATTTCTAATGTGTAGTGTAGCTTTGGGTGTATTTTGTTTATGTGTTGATGTAGGTTTTGGATCTGTCTTTTGTTTCCTTTGTATAGTATTAGGGCTTAACTCCAATTTGTTAATGTGTCTTTTGTGCTGCAATTAGTTAAAATTTAATTATAAAACGTAAAATTATAAGTGAAGGGTTCCTGCTTGTTCAAAATATTCACTCACGTTATAAAAAGGATTATCAAAAAACCATTTCCGTAAGAAGTTTCGAAATCTAGATAAAGTAACATTATGAGCCTCATAAGATAGTTTGTTGAACAATTTTAGAGATATTGAATCGAGACAACACTTCGATTTATTCAATCTAACTGCCGCTTGAAGTAGAAGATAACTGGACCTAGTAAATAGCAATTCCACATTAATGCACTTCCCACACTTGTATCGCAGTATGCTATTGTTATATGTTTCCATTGTTGCTGTTAAGTCAACAACCCGAAGACAGGTCTGAAGCTCTTAAGTGACACCATAAAGCAGCCGTGGCGAAAATGTCATCGTGCGCCGAGCCACTGTTTAACCTGCAACGTGCATAGCACCTACTGAGGGAGGCAGACACCCGAAGGGGAAGTGAAGCAACTGTCTGACTTGTTAACGGATTTCATTTTCCTTATGTCAAGCACTTAAATATAATTTTATACAGTATAAGGTTACAAACTAATGTTTAGTACGTGTAACGAAGAAAGAAATGAACAAAAAAAACATAGGGCACATTATCACAACCTATTAATTGTCTTCAGAATGTGTCTACGACAGAGTTTCAAAATCAGGAATTATGTCACTTACTGCCAGTCGTAGTTGATCTCGAAGGTATTTGTCTGTCAGTCGTGATCTAAATTTGGTTTTTACTATTGTTGAAAATAATTTTTCACAATAAGTTGTAGCGAACATGGCTTCAACAGAGCAAGCGAAAGAACGAAGCTTCGGATATTTATTTTTTGGCAAAGATTTGAAAAGTTCAACGTTTGTCAAGTCCTTACTTCTAGCTTTCATTTACATCACATTGTAAATCCGTGAGTTTAAATTGGAGATCTAACGGCATTATTCGTACATCTGCTGAAAAAGGATTAATAATAATAATAATAATAATAATAATAATAATAATAATAATAATAATAATAATAATAATACTTCACCTTTTAACGTTTCATGAGTGACATGTACTATAATGCCGTTTTATGTTATACAACCGTTTCCTCGTAATACTTGTGAACAAATCATACATTTAATATTCTCATCATATTGGCAGCAAAAAATGCGTCCTCCCTGCCTCCTTGAAACTTTCGTTTTTGTAGAGGTACATGGTTTTGAGAGAGACATTGGACGATACGCCACTCGCAAGTCAGAGACAAATAAGCAAATGGAACGGAGTTTGATTCCAGTGAGTGAGAGGGTTGGGTTTGGGAAAGCAGGAAGTACGAGAAATGCACAGCTATCATTGCGTGCCACAATGTGCTCGTGAGTCACATTTTCGCCACGGCTGCCATAAAGGCATCACTCATGACGCAACTAAGCCAGTAGATAATTATTTAGTAGTAGTTCAACTTAAATTTAGTGCTTGAACAAAGTTACTTGTTTATTTACTGAGAATATTGTAACATAAATTAGACCTACAGCATTTCATATCGATGGTGTTTAGGTAAAAGGGCTTAACTCTAATTTTTAATGTGACTTTTGTGCTGTAATTAGTTAAAATTTAATTTTAAAACGTGAATATATATTTTTTGACAATTATATTTACATTCTTTCACAAAGTATCTGTAGGCCTACAACTGGCAAAACTCCGTTGTAGAAGGTTACTAAACCTTACCGCTGTGCTGGAGGCGGAGTCTGGAGTTTCCCTCCATTAATCTGAACCATTGTCGCTACAGATTCACGAGTCATCTGATGCATCACTGCTATCAGTACGCGCTACTATTGGCTGACAATAATTAGGAATGAGGAGGTGAATAGTATATTGTGTCACTTTAAGATTGACGCATGCGCAGACGAACGGAGTTTTGTAAGTTGTTCCCCTGTAATAATAATGTGCTAAAATTTAATTATAGCTGTTTCTGGAAAAAAAAAATATTTTGTGGGATAAGTCCTTTTACCTGAACACCATTATGCTTGGTTCATGAGTACAGGAAATGATAGATGCTAGTTCTCAGAAATCTGTGTTTGACATACATTGATACTGAGGCAGAATATATGGCACGCGAAGCGAGTGAATGCTATGCAAGGCATGGGAATACGTCAGTGTCAGCCAGCCTCGAGTAGCAATCCTGGCGCAGTAACCGTCTCCCAGGTCAGCAGGTGAGAGAGTGATCAGTCCTGCGCTACTGTTCAATTAGTCCGGCTGGAATATTGGCTCACGATTTATGGATCAGACAGCCGACCTAAGACCCCAAGTATAAAACTGGTTTTAAAAGCCAACCGTAGTTTTTCAGTGATTGCTTTCGTAATAAAAATAGTAACAGGACTCTATTCCGAACAGATTCTATGAAATTAATAACAATAATAATAATAATAATAATAATAATAATAATAATAATCTATACTAATAATAAATCTGTAGCCAAAATTTTTCTGGTAATTTTCGATTTCCAAAAATAATTGGTCCTAACATATATAATTAATCACCCTGAAACCGAAAATCGCTTTTTTGAAATTTTTGTTTGTATGTCTGTCTGTATGTTTGTTACCTTTTCACGCGATAATGGCTAAACGGATTTCGATGAAAATTGGAATATAAATTAAGTACGTTGTAACTTACATTTTAGGCTATATGGCATTCAAAATACATTATTTAAAAGGGGGTTATAAGGGGGCCTGAATTAAATAAATCGAAATATCTCGCTTATTATTGATTTTTGTGAAAAATGTTACATAACAAACGTTTTTTTAAACATAATTTCCGATAAGGTTTATTCCTTAAAAAAATTTTGATAGGACTGATATTTAATGAGATAAATGAGTTTTAAAATTAAAATAACTACCATCTAAGGCCGTGTAATGAATTAAAAAACAAATGACTTCGTCTGTAAGGGGCCTTGGACAGCAACAATCGAAAGCTATGAAAGATAGCCTACAGATAATATTTCTGTATTTGTATGAAGTAATATCGGAAGCTAAATTATCCGATTTGTATAATTAATTATTAATTCACCATTGGAAAGTGTAGTTTCTCTAGATGGACATAATGCTATAATGTTATTACAGTAACTTCTGAGTGAATTGATGACAGGTAAGATTAAAATAGCTTCTTATGCACAGAAAACTTGATAGGCTATTCTGTACATTCGTTTCCTGTATTTCCTAAAATAATTTTTATGACCAAATGAGTGGTATCTGGATCAAAATGATCGCATTTTAATTATGCAAATACAATTTAAATTAAGTAACATAATAAACGATTTATCCTTATATCAAACACGAATGTTCCCTGGATCAAATGTCCTATTTTAATTATGTAATTACTTTATAGCCTATTTATTTCTAACGGGTGCAGCAGAGCGCACGGGTACGGCTAGTAATAATAATAATAATAAAAATAATAATAATAATAATCATTTATTTAACCTGGCAGAGTTAAGGCCATACGGCCGTCTCTAATACTCAAGCAGTAGTAAAACTGCGGTACAAAATACACTACAAATTTACAAAGTAAAGTACACTACAATTTAGCACACAACACTGAAGTAGATAATTATAAGGTATTGTAAACAACAAGTCAGTAGAAATCAGAAATAATATATAACATATAGAAAGAAAGGAAAATGCGTAATAAAATGTGAAATTAGACATACAAATTATAAAAATATAAGACAATAATAATAATGATAATAATAATAATATTAATTTTTCCTTGGTTATTTAACGACGCTGTATCAACTACGAGGTTATTTAGCGTCGATGGAATTAGTGATAGCGAGTTGATATTTGGCATGATGAGGCCGAGGATTCGCCATAGATTACCTGACATTTACCTTACGGTTGGGGAAAACCTCGAAAAAACCCAACCAGATAGCCTAATCAGCCCAAGCGGGGATCGAACCCGCACCCGAGGACACTCCGGATCGGCAGGCAAGCGTCTTAACCGACCGATCTACGCCGGTGGTTAATAATAATAATAATAATAATAATAATAATAATAATAATAATAATAATGTATTTAACCTGGCAGAGTTAAGGCCATACGGTCTTCTCTAAAACTCCACCGGGAGTAAAACTGCGATACAAAATACACTACAAATTTACAAAGTGAAGTACACTTCAATTTTACACACAGCACTCAAGTAGATAATCATAAGATAATGTAAACAGGAAGTCAGTAGAAATCGGACATAATATATTATAACATATAGAAATAAAGGAAAACGCGTAATAAAATGTGAACAATAGGTTAAAATAAATGAGACATACAAATTATAAAAATATGACGACAATAATAATAATAATAATAATAATAATAATAATAATAATAATAACAATAATAATTTTTATTTGGTTATTTAACGACGCTGTATCAACTACGAGGTTATTTAGCGTCGATGGAATTGGTGATAGCGATATGATATTTGGCGTGATGAGGCCGAGGATTCGCCATAGATTACCTGACATTTGCCTTACGGTTGGGGAAAACCTCGGAAAAAACCCAACCAGGTAGCCTAATCAGCCCAAGCGGGAATCGAACTCGCGCCCGAGCGCAACTCCGGATCGGCAGGCAGGCGTCTTAACCGACCGATCTACGTCGGTGGTTAATAATAATAATAATAATAATAATAATAATAATAATAATAATAATACTTACTGGTTTTTAAGGAACCCGGAGGTTCATTGCTGCCCTCACGTAAGCCCGCCATTGGTCCCTAAATTGAATTAGAAGTCCCGGACAGCCGTTGAGGGATGGTCCTCCTGCTTGGGGGTTGGGCGAAGAGCCAACAACCCACCACCGTAAAACGAAACCTCAAAATAAGCCTCGGAATGGGACTGATTCCCTGGCCATATGGGAAATGCGTGTTATTATTCGGTTGAGAAGCTTTTGTCATCCAGTCTTCTGTCAAAAAATCTGAAAGTTAGAATTTAAAAAAGTTATATTACCGGTTATATTACACACACACGCACACGCACACTATATATATTTAATAGGTCTAGGAATTAAATTATCACGCGATGTCTATAAACAGTAAATGCTCTCTATTTGCAGATGTATGTTTCAAGAAGCCGGAGTACAGTTGAGCCGTTCAGAGCAAAAGTGGTGTAAGTCAAAATTGGGTAATGAATTTTAAAGTAAATTTTTTGTAAAATACAGCCCAAAGTAGCAATTAATATGGTCTTCTTGCTATCCACTTACTACTAATAGTTTAAATAAATTGAATATTAATTGCTACTTTGCGCTGTATTTTACGGAATGTTTACTTTAACCCTCATTACCCATTTTTGACTTACACCACTTCTTCTCTGAACGGCTCAGTTAATTGATGAGTCTTTCCACGGTAAAAGATTCCGGACGTAAACTTCGGAAATTTCAATTAAGAAAACGAACATGTTTGCCTTTAAAGATAATGATCCAGGTACATTAGAGACTGTAAGAGGAGACAAAATTTCAGAAGAAGTAGCCTGTCTGATTTTAGATATCTAGGTTACGAAATAATAAAAAGGATCTAAAACGTGAAGTTACGGTATGTAGGATCATTCAAAGAATTTTGACATAAAATTAACCCAGATATGCCTGGCGTCCGCACACTACTCTCTCTTTCGCATCTTAAAAGATCCCAGGGGGCCCCAGCGTGGAGGTGAGGAGAGTGGATTTGGTTAATTAGGCCCTCCGGACTTCTCCGAAATTCACTGCAAGAGTTAAATATTAGAAATGTTTAATTGATACAAAAAGACAAAACAAAACAGTATCTTGGTTATCAAAATGATCTGGTTCTGTTATCAGATATTACCTATGGTTATATAAATAGGAAAAGAATTCTCAAATAAATTTGCATTTCTAAGAAGCATAAAACATGATATTAAATAAAGTGTCAATATTTTTTTTTACTTGAGATTGTACACTTAATCTCAAATATATGAAAAAAAAATTCCTTGCCTTTTAATAAGGGCCTAGTAGGCTACTTAAATGAAGATTGGGGAACGGATTATTATACACCGAAAGGTAGAGATGATGTTTCACATAGGCTACTTGATTGTTTATACATATATAACAGTTGCCAAAACAGATGAAAGTTCAGTCTGGTATAAACAACTGTGACGATTCAAGGCTGCTTGACATTCGAGAGTTAACCACTCCCGATGTCTTGATTCACTCACAAGCAGTCAACGATGTAGGCCAGAGTTTCTTAAACTATGGTCCGCGGACCACCTGTGATCCTCGAGGTCTGCTCTTGTGGTCCTTCAAAAAACACAGAAGAGAAAAAAATTCAAACGAATTGCGTATTACATTATAGCTGACAATTTCAGAGATTGAAAATTACACAAGGGAATCGCTTTGACTTTTTCTCCCAGTACTGAAATTTTATGAAATTTGTTACCCTACTTGTCTACCGACTTCACACTATACTCTCAGCAACAAAAGAGGGATTTAAAGCACTATGAACGTGGTGTTTCTCGCCATTTTTTCCCTGCACTTCTGGTGCTGCACCTGTAACCCAGCCAGGGACCACCCGAATTCATTACAGAGGACCAAAGTACCAAACCTTTTCATGTATTTATGACTTTAAATCTTTCTTATGTGGTACATGCTAGTAGTTGTCTATGTCTCTGTTAAATAGTGCCCATTATACATACTGAAAAACTGGCTTCGATCCGGATCTTTGAAAAGAAAGGAACGTGATGATACGCTTCATTTAGGCTCTGCTAATAGTTCAGAAGCTGTGTGTGAAGGTATTAATATCAATGATTCTAGTGTCATTAAAGAAATGTCTAGTCATTCAAATATAGGCCTAGAACAACTGTGTAAGAATCGACAGGCTCATTCATCTCATTAATGTGAGTACCAACATTTATTTATTTATTTTGTTTTAATTAATAAGTTAAAGATTATCCAAATTCTATTAGCCTTGAATTATAAAAAAAAATGAATTTTCTTCTATTAACATTAACTTTATTAGCTAATACTAATGTAAAATTAATTGAATTAAATTAATTTTAATTAATTAATTCTAATTTAAAATATAAGTACAGGTATAAAAATATGTTACAAAAATGATATATTTGCTTTCGAAGGGAACAAGAGTAGGTGGTCTGACTTAAAAAAAGTGGTCCCCACTTCAAAAAAAGTTTGAGAAACTCTGACTTAGGCTAACTGTCGTGCGGGTTTTTGGCATTGCGGGCGCTCTTAGTGTTGCTTTCTCGATCGTTGTTCAACTCTACTTGCAGTGCTATGTCATGGGAATTCCACACAGGAAGAGGAAGTGTGAATGTTGGCGGTGTAGCTCTCTGAAAATAAATAATAATTGTCTCTGTGCATACCAAATATTGGACATTTTGACTTCTGGGCATTTCTGCACATTTTTACTAGTGGCTTCTTTTGATTGGACGTTTTAATTGTGGACAACTTTGTAGTGGACTTCCTGTGTATTGGACATGATGCTGTGAACGAATTGACCTGGAATGTCATCGAGGACAATCACTGTATCAGAAGTTAATTCTGTCGTAACATCACCACGCGTCTATTCCGTGCATAACGTGTACTGCATCTCCACGATGTCGCCTGTTCCTTGTTTAACAATAACGCTGCTAGTTAGTAATTAAATTTGCTCCCCAATTCCATCACAGAATCCTGCAGTCGACGAGGATTAAGTGGGTATGCAGAGACGTGGTTATTTGTTGTCCATTATGATATGAGATGGCTGTACCTAAATCAGCAAGTGGGTTCTGGGGGTCGGAGGCCCGCCGCTGTCATAACAGTCGACCGGACCGTGTGGGCATGCGGTTTAAAGAGGAAGCTCCCGGCCAGGGTGCCTTCCCCGTCGTTCCCACTTGTCTCCATTACGAGCAAAGCCAAAGTCCGCGCAATCGCCAACTACTAAAGAGGATATATAGTCCCCGCCCCTGCAGTAATGATACCTGTAATGAAAAAAGAAAGTTTCGCCACATCTCGCAGTTTGGACCCCCTCCCCGCCACCACAAAGCCATGGCAACAACGTTAGGCCGCTGGCAATTTCGTCTTTATTTGACCTAAATAGATAAACATAAAACTGTATAGCGGGTAATAACATCCATCATAAGCTATTGTGGCTGTAATCTGAGAAGCTTGTAAATGTGGGACATACGTACTTATTTTGTGGTATTCAATGACGCTTTTGAGTTCAGGGCTTATTGAGATATTCCGGCTGCTCTATATGAAACGGCTAGAGCTCACCTTTATCGTTGTGTTGAAGATATTATCGCCTCTTATATCCTGTAAATATCTGGATTACATTACAGGTCTACTAGATATAGTCAGGAGTTGTAGATAGAACAGGTTTCCTTTACACCCATATATGAGGAGGTGACATGCAAAAGCGAACATGTCCACCAAATACATATTTTCACAATCAACATAAAACTTACCTCAGTCATACATGAGTACAAAAACATAATATTGAAATGCAATTCCCTTCATTTTGGTGCCAAAAAGGCAGTAATATCTGTAATTAAATCTACAATGAAAATACTCCTGTAAAAATACATTTATGCTCGACCATACCGAAATGTAGTAATTATACACCTGGTAGCAGCCCTTTAATGGACCTCATTAAAGTATACCTATTCATTAAAGTTCAGGTGTTCCACCAATCAGAAAATACCATTGTAGCAATATGAAAGCGCAATTATCGATTATTCTTGGATATGTAATCGAAAGACAAGTAGCACGAGATTAGATTAAGAATTAGCGCGAGATTAGATTAATAATTAGCGTTAATTGTAAATAATATTCAAATAAATTCAATTTGTCATCTCGTTTTTCAATGTCTAATTCAATTTCAAGGTTATATCAATATTAATGTTTATTTTACTCTCTAGATTATATCAAGGTCAATGTCGACATTTATTTCTCGGAAAAAAATCAATAGGCCTACTTCCGCGTCTGCGCATATCTCACAATTTACGAGGTATTGCACAAGGTCAGTTCCGCTCCTCAGTCAGATAAGAATAACACGAATACTTATGAATAATTTCGCTTGCGCTAGTTTCATAAACATACTCGCGTCTTAATTACTACCATTATAGACTCGTTGCATAATGTACAATTAAATATGGACATATTCACCTTTATTGAATAACAGAGTAAAAAGTAATAGACGAAAAAAGAAGAAGAAAAAACATAGATATCACAATAATTGAACTTTAATTTTCTCTGTTAACAGCAATTTTTAATAGATTTTTAAATAAGGAGCATTAGCAAATTGTATGTTTGGGATTTTATCTATTATGTTATAAATCCTTGGACCGAAGTTGCTACTGTGATTATATGCTACAGTAGTAGTACCTTTAGGTACTGTCAAGCATATGTTGTCTCATCCTTTGGTTTTATATTTATGTGATTATAAATTAAATATATTTCGGTTTTTATGTACGAAATTCAGTAATACATAAATTATAAATTTGATGGAAGTGAAATACTTTAAATTCTGGATACTGTAGCTCTGAAGGATAATCAAGAGGTTTATTGAGGCAAATTTTTATTATTCTTTCTTTTTGTAATGATTTTGTAAACCACCACACAATATTCTTTTGACACTGGTTAATTCAAAGCACAACAAATTGAAGACATCTACATAACTCTCAACAACAAAGCTAGAAACTTTCATCATTAAACGCGCGAGAAATATATTTTCGAGGTAACTTCAGACAACCGATAGATCCTAGAGATCGAAGCGCCACTAGTTGTCAGGTCCGACACCGACAATGGGTAAGCATAGAAGTGCGTACACTAATTCTTCTATTCGTCATGCAACTTGTAACACTGGCAATGCCTGTTAGTCTTTTACCAAAAGTTGTAATATTTTGCTTCTTTTAATAATTACATTATTTTCAGATAATGACAAAATAGAATGACAAATTGACTACTGTAACATTGGCGTGATCTATTATGCTCTTGAGGTAACTGTTACACTTAAACATATAAACCAAAATAATCTTCTAAACGCACAACGGGGAAGTAGAACGGAATTCTGAAATCCCCATCCATGTGATTTTTGCTTACACAGCCTGATAGGCAGTGTGCATCAGTGATGGAGTTCAGGCAACCAGCGAGAGCCGAATGTTCCTAAAAGCTATGATGCCTGCCTTTTATACCGGGCCATCATTTTGTTTTTACTAACATTTCTAATATTAATTCAATTCAATTCAATTTATTTGGCCATTAGACATACAGTTTTAGGCTTCGTTAGAATACATTGAAAAACATATTGTGAATTTTATTTCAACTCAACAATAGGATTTTATTTTTCCAACAATAATTCCTTTCTACAATTCGCCTTAAACGCTCTCGTCAACAATTGGATTTTTACTCAACACAGTATTCGTTATAGCACTCCACCGACGACAATGACAATTTACTTGGACTAGTACGAACAACAATGAACTGTTAATCTTAACTAATATTTACAAAGCACTATTTACAAATCAGAACTATCAGTTCTCAGTTCACAGTTCTTCTATCTCAGTCACTCGAGTTCACAGTATCTCGAACCACAGACCTTCAGAGACAGTTCACTATACTCGAACTCAGGTCCCTCCAACTGCGGTCCACTGCACTCGAACTCAGGTCCCTCCAATTGCGGTCCGCTGCACTCGAACTCAGGCCTTCGGATGCTGACGCAGTCGCGGATGCACACTCGAGTCGAACTCCGGTACACAAGACTGGCTTGCTTGCTCTGGCTTTCTCACTGACTGGCTGACTAATCAACTGAAAACTGCCGTCGTTCCTTCGCGACCGTAATTTATAACCACAGCGACGTAGCCTCGAAAGTTCGAATTCGCGAGTCTTCCACTTCGACGGATTTCTCGGCCTCTCTAGGCAAGCAGAAGATGCGCGCGCAAACTCCCTCTCCACTCTCTCGCCGCGCGCCGTCCCAAAGTGCTCCGCGCGATGTTCTCTCTTGCGGGACGCTGGTCGTGAGTTCGAATCTCACGTCGCTGTCACAATATAAATACATTTTGAAAAAACACTAATAAAAGAAGCAGTAAAATTTAAATAATACAATGAAACATAAAACAATTTGAAACTTTTAAATTAAAGAAAACTAACTAAATTACAATTAAACTTATTTATTAAAATACAATTTCATACAAATTTGTGTTGAAAAACTCAGCAACAGAATAAAAAGGATTATTTAATAACCAATTGTAAAATCTAGTTTTGAAGCTATTGATTGGTAATTTATAATATTGACTTGGGAGCTTATTATATAATTTCATACCCATAATTAAAAAGTTTGTGTTGCTCTTGTATAATCTACAATATGGAATATTAATTTGTTCACTATTTCTACCTTTGGATTAACGGTTGAGAATCGCAAAAACTCTGTGTTGCCCTCTTCCACGACCGAAGTTTGATGATGCTAGTGTAAAATACAAACAAATGACTTTACTAGGTATAAGAGGGAAGAAAAGTAGTGCATCCATTTATGTAAACTAGGAACTATTACGATTTTCAGTTTGATAATATTTTCGTTAGTTTTTTATTTACTCAAAATACACTACAGTATTAACAATAAGTGTTTTTACTCACTAACTGAACTATCCAGGCGGACGTATTCATTATGCAATGTATAATTACTTTCTACAGCATATTAACAAACAATATGGAGAATGCATTTAAATTGAAAAATAATAATCAAAATCTAGATATTTAAACAAATTGTTGGAAATGATGGCCGTTCATATCTATACAGGCTTCAGTTCTTTTGTGTCCATAGTATCGAAAACGTTTTAAGCATATCTTTTGAAATTGAATGTATTGTTTCTGGAATGTAATTCTTTAATTCTCCTATTGTTGTAGGATGTTTAACAAACACAACTGTTTTACAGTAACCCCAAAAGAAATAATGCAACGCATCAGTCGACATGGATGGTATAATCCTGTGTCTCTTGAAATAATAATTCTGTAGCTACTCTATACCAGAGTACCTTACTTACATATTGTAATATCTTCACTTCTGCCCGATTAGCACAGATAAATTTACTCAGACTGCTGTCTACTGTCCGCCCAAGTAGTTATGTCGCAGGGTCGTATAAAGGGGGTAAATCACGTGACAGTTAACGAGGCCCTTTTATTTAAATTATTTTAAACAGCTGTATAATATTACGTAGAAGTCCAATTTTTGACAGCAAATGTTTTCAGAAAAGAGCTAAGACAGCCCACCCACTAGTCTTTACAGAGGGGCCAATAGAAACGGATGTTGGAAACAGGGAAGCGACATAACCAAACGGATACAGACCTGTACGAAAATATAACTCAATATAATGAATGCATTTTATTCACTGGAAAATGCTACCATATTTCTGGAACATACTATACTCACTCAGTACTGTATACTGTAACCGTAAAACGACTTTGCATATGAGGCGTTCAGAGCTAAAGTGGATCAAGTAATAAATTTTTATAAATCGAGTTTAATTCACTTTCTGATTATCTGAAGTTAGATCTTTTCCGAGCAGTAATAGATCAAATCATAATTCCAAGCATTCGCCGGTAGGTGACACCAGTCACTATTTGTTCACGATGTTCTCAGCTATAGTGGATTAAGTCACCAAAGCGTTGCAACAATTAACATCATAATTGTTTATAGTTTTATAAATCTATAATTTGAGAATAGAACAATAAAATTATTGCTAGTCAAATTAGATAATCCACTAGAGCAAGTTAACTTTAAGTCACATTATCTCAAAACTACGTCTCATGGACTTGATCCACTTTAGCTTTGAGCGCCTCATACGTGGGCTTGGGTGGTAGTTCACTAGTAAAAGGGGTGAGAATGAAGTATTTTCGAAAACTCAGATGTAATAAAAATTGAAGTAAAAATAAAATGATGTCCCTGTACAATCCGTCACAATACTTACCTTCGTGTCAGTCGGGAAAGGTGGAGTGGGGAGTTGAGGGGAAATCTGCAGTGCCTCGACTGTGTTATTAGTGCCCAGTCCTGTTTCAAGCAATCACAAGAAATTTCCTCTTTTCTGGGTCGTCCATGAGATGCCGTCTACAATACCATACCGTACTATATCATAAACTTACTGAGTTTGGCCACTAGCAAAGCTCAGGCGGTAGCACGTTTGCCTGCTAACCCGGGGTTGCGCTCGGACGCGGGTTCGATTCCCGCTTGAGATTGTTCGAGGTTGCCCCAAGCTAAGGTGAATGATAGGTAATCTGTGGCGAATCCTCGAGATCATCTCGCTATCACCAATTTCATCGACGCTAAATAACCTCGTATTTCATACAGTGTTGTTAAGTAATCACGTAAGAAAAGACTCTTTCGGACCTTATGAGGGCCAGTATTAAATATGAATACTCCCCTTCATACAGACCTCAACCGGATTGGACCACGTAGGACCAATCAGATGCCAGAAGGAGAACCTACGACCTATCACAGCAAGTACTCCCCCCCGTCGAGACTACTATATATCTCTGAAATTGAGACAACTCATCCTGCCTAAGGTTTTTCCGTGGTTTTCCTAAGGCGCTAAGACAAATGTCGGGATGAGCCCTAAAAGAAATGGGCCACGGACCTGCACTCATATCCCTATGAATCTCCCTAATTACTCTAAATAAATTAATAATTACATCTCTCCCCTCTCTTCGTAATTGAGTCACCATAAAGCCAAATGGCTGGTCTCTAAATCGAGACGATTCAACAAGGCTCATGACAACAATCACCTCCTACATAATAGCCAAATTGGCTAGTCTCTTATATGAGACAACTCATCCCGCCTAAGGTATTCCGTGGTTTTCCTAAGGCGTAAGACAAATGTCGGGATGAGCCCTATAAGAAATGGGCCACGGACCTATATGCCCTTCCCCATATATATTCCCCTTTTCTTATAAACGACGTGTGCCCTAGTTCAGAACCTATAAATTGTCTACTAAATGTACGAGGTCACTCAATTAGTCGCAATTTGAAAGGACAGGAACCTCTCCAATTGCAGATTTAGATTTCACGGCGCTTCTTCCGACGGCCTTCACATGCTTTGTCATCGAACAACAGATGACAGCGTCTTGCCATCCTAACGGCAAACACCAGCCATCTCCTCCTCGCCCCGTCCCGTGATCACTTGATCAAATCTCTGTCCCCCTCGCTTATGTGGTACCTAATTTTCTAAAGCTCCTTCAGTGGAGCAGCGTAACCCGGAGTGAGACTAGTGGCCAACAGGCTTGGAGCTCACATATTTAGTTTTGCACAGCCCCCAACCCCTTGCAAGGACGCGTTTTGCGTACCTTTTAAATTTGCCCTCCCAATTCTCTTTAGATTTTTCGATTGGCGGCGAGATCACAATTTCCTTATCCAACAACTGCTCTGAAGATGGCCACAACACAGCGATCGAAACGTCAGCCAGTAACACCAAGACAACGCGGTAGAAGCCCTGAAGCTTATCCACACAGCAAGAAAAGAGAAACTTGGCTATCTAGCTGGAAAGGAGTAGATGAGGGAATAATTTACACTCATGCATTAATTCTTTTGGACATAATTATTATGTTAAGAACATACAGTTTTAAAAATTTGAATATCCAAATACGAAACATGTATAGCCTATACAATAAATTATGAGAAATTTTATAGTTTAAAATCCATCCCCGGTTCGACCTGGTTGGCGAGTTGGTATAGGCTAGGGCTGGCCTTCTGTGCCCAAGGTTGCGGATTCGATCCCGGGCCAGGTCGATGGTATTTAAGTGTGCTCGAATGCGACAGGCTCATGTCAGTAGATTTACTGGCATGTAAAAGAGCTCCTGCGGGACAAAATTCCGGCACATCCGGCGACGCTGATATAACCTCTGCAGTTGCGAGCGTCGTTAAATAAAACATAACATTGACATCCATCCCCGGTGTCCAGAAATGTACTGCTTTCTCCTTGTAGGCTAATGTGGTACTTGCTAGGCTAATGACTGAATTTATCAGTATTATCGATTTGTAGATTTGCGATGCCAATGTAGAATTATCAGCGGGCGGGCGCGCACCTGTGCGGACGACGGTTAAATCACACAGATTGCGTTGAGGCAGGATCGCCTGTCAACATAAGCGATGGATGTATCGGAATATTGACCTGGCACGCGAGACACAACCTTCTCGCTTCCGTCTCGTTCGATATCTCTTCCATTACCTAAGACCTCAATCTCACGAACCCAGTTACACGCGGCGTTAGTGGCGGGCTCCTTTCCTTTCGAACACATTCGTATCCAGTGTATGAATTGAAAATTTTAAATATCTATTCTTTTCATGAATATGACAACCAGTTGTGTGGTATTTTTTGAATGGCAACATAACGGAACCAGTTCACATGGCTTTGATTCCAAGTAGAAAATAGAAATTGATCCTCTCTTCATACAAACTGGTCATTGTTTCATTTTTGTGTGTTTCATTAAGTTGCGAAGATGAAGATTATGATGAAGAGGACGAAGATTATGACGACGAAGACGAAGATTATGATGACGAAGACGAAGAGTGTGATGACGAAGACGAAGAGTGTGATGACGAAGACGAAGATTATGATGAAAACGAAGACGAAAAATTTGATGACGACGAAGACGAAAAAATATGATGAAGACGAAGATGAAAAATATGATGCAGATGAAAACGAAAAATATGATGACGACGAAGATGAAAATTGTGGTGACAATGAAGACGAAGATTATGATGAAGAGGACGAAGATTATGATGACGAAGATGAAGATTAAGACTGCAAAGACGAAGATTATGATGACGAAGATGAATATTTTGATGATGGCGAAGAGGAAAATTATGACGACAGTGAAGACGAAGGTTATGATGACGACGAAGACGAAAAATATGATGAAGACGAAGACGAAAATTATGATGATGACGAAGACGAAAAATATAAAGACGAAGACGAAAAATATGATGAAGACGAAGACGAAAAATATTATGACGAAGACGAAAAATATAATGAAGACGAAGACGAAAAATATGATGATGACGAAGACGAAAAATATAATGAAGACGAAGACGAAAAATATGATGATGACGAAGACGAAAAATATTGTGAAGACGTAGACGAAAAATATGACGACGAAGGCGAAAATTGTGATGACGACGAAGACAAAGATTATGATTACGACGAAGACGAAGATTATGATGACGAAGACAAAAATTATGATGACGGCGAAGACGAAGAATGTGATGATGACGAAGACAAAAATTATGGTGCTGACGAAGACGAAGATTGCGATGGCGAAAATTATGATGACGAGACAAAGATTATGATTACTACGAAGACGAAGAATGTGACGACGAAGACAAAGATTATGATGACGGCGAAGACGAAGAATATGATGATGACGAAGACAAAGATTATGGTGATGACAAAGACAAAGTTTGCGATGACGAAAATTATGATGACGAGACAAAGATTATGATGACGTCGAAGAGAAAGATTGATGACAGCAAGATGTAGATTATGACGAAGACAAAAAAAAGATGACGCAGATTGTGATGACAACGAAGAGAAAGATTATGACGACGTCGAAAAAAGGATTAATGATAGCGAAGGTGTAGCTTATGATGACGACGAAGACAAAAAAATGATGGCGAAGACGAAAATTGTGATGACGACGAAGATGAATGTTATGGTGACCGAAGACAATTATTATGATGAAGGCGAAGAGAAAAGATTGATAACGACGAAGATGTAGATTGTGATGACTACGAAGAAGATTATGATGATGACGAAAAGGAAGATTGTGATGACGGCGACGGGGATTGTGATGATGGAGACTAAAATGATGAAGATATTGACAATGCACACGAGAATGAAGATGATGACGACATTACGAAAGCGTTGATAGTGATGAAGATGGGGACAGTATAGAGCAGTGGTCGTCAGCACTCGCTGGAATGTGCAACGGGTACGCGGTGCCGTCCCGTGTGCACTGTCGTGCAACAGGGAGAGATAGAGAGCATACCCGCTAGCAGCTACGAGAGCACTATAGTGCACTGCGTTTTCAGCGGGTAAGAGAGGCTAGCCCCAGCGTGCTCTGTGCAGACGACCCCTGGTATAGAGGATGTCGAAGATTAGGAAGTCCGATGATAATAATGGTGATGATAATGATGATGATGATGATAGGGCCATGATGAAGGCGAAAATGATCATGAGCAAGTGGACGAATGTATTGATGGTATTAGCGAAAATAAAATTTATCTGAGAACTATAAGAGCGACGACAGTAAGAAAGTATTGTATGTCAGATTGTGAAGTTCACAACGACGATCAAAACAATTACGGCGAAGGTGAAGGTGATTATGATATTGCTGACATTGGTAGTGATAACAGGATGATGATGGTTATAACAGCGATGAAATAATTAAGCTGGCAATATAGAAATTCTGGTCTGAATTACGTTTAATCTTGACTGTTTCTTTTTTCATCTGGAGATATAATGAATGTTAGCAAATGATACACAGTGAACGGCTATAGAAGTGAAGCAGCTTGTGAGGGTAAATGTGGTAGCCGCGGAACCCGTCTCTTTGTACATCACACAAAATGCGTGCGGAATTAAAATTTCATGCTTGTGGAAGCCACGAACGGTCATCGCTCTTCCTATCCAATTTTTGAGGAGTGGAAAGTTTTACCCCGTCCCTGGAGTAAAATTTTGAGGATACATCACTCGTTTGAAATGCGTGTATAGTCGCGTTTAGAAAAAAGTGCTTAAAATGTGTAATGGCTTTTACTGGATATATCGGCACACGAGGCATAAATAGCCATACAGTTTCTCGGCATTAATATAGGCTCCTTTGACACATGAGACTTGGTTTGATTGATTATTCTGTAGCTCCTTTGAAATTTAATATTCTAGAGCTGTTTCTACATGTAGCACTATTGTGGTCATATCTTGTTGATAAAACCAGTGCACTCAAACTTAGTACACACAATAGTGTTCAGGTTTCCTACAGTATTGGATTAAATGGAACTCATCTCAAAGAATCTACGTATAAGCACAAAGTTTCTTGGTTTAGAATTGGAAAATCACTTGAACTGGAAAACGCATATAGAATGTATTACTCGTAAATTGAGCTCTGCCTGTTATGCATTAAGATCCTTATCTACTATTGGTGATATAAACTTACTTAAAATGTCATACTTTGCATATTTTCACTCTGTAATGAAATATGGATTAATATTCTGGGGTAACTCGTCTGAAGCTAAACACCTTTTTGTTTTACAAAAGAAAGCTATAAGAATAATGGCCGGTATGCATAAAAGAACACCATGTAAAAATATTTTCCGAAACTTAGAAATCTTGACTTTACCTTGTGAATACATTCTTTCCCTAATGATGCTGTATATTAAGAACCAAGATAAATTCAGTACCAATCAAGACATTCATCATTTTAATACAAGACATAAATCAGATCTTCATCTACCCTCTGTTAGTCTAAGCTGTTTTAAAAAAGGAGTTCGCTATTCATGTTTAACAGTCTTCAATGCACTGCCTAATTATCTTAAAGATTTGAAAAATCACAAAAAAGATTTAGAAAAGAATTAATCAAATTTCTACATATTCATACCTTCTACACAACTGATGAATTGTTTATGCTTGTGAATTGAATTATTCTACTTAAATGACATGTACAATTTGATATAATTCAACTGAAATATGTTTTTATATTGGCTTAATCTATTTACTGTGCATTGTATATTTTTGTTTAGCATAACTGATGAATTGTATGTGCTGTAAATTGAATAGTATACTGTATAGGTAAACTGATGAATTGTTTAAGCTTATAAATTGAATTAATCTACTTCATATGAATTGTACAATTTTTGTATAGCTAGATGAATTGTATATGCTTTTAAAATGATTACTACTCTGTGTAGCTCTAATGATGAATTGTATATAGGCCTACTGTTAATTGTATAGTAGTCTGTATAGCTCAACTGATGAATTGTTTATGATTATAAATTGAATCAATCTACTTGATATTAATTGCACAAATTTGTATAGCTTAATGAAAGTATCCTTGTAAATTAAATTAATCTGCTTACTTTGTACTGTATATATTTGTATAGTTTTGGCCGATGAATTGTATATGCTTTAAATTGAATAGTAATCTGTATAGCTCCATTGATAAATTGTCTTTGTGTTTGTAATTTGAAGTAGTTTGCATGATATGTATTATCAATTTCTGTATATCACAACTGGTTGAATTGTTTATGCCTTAAATTTAATTAACTTACTTGTTTTGTATTATACATATAGCTCAAGTGATGAATGATCGTTTGCGTTTGTAAATTTAATAATCTGATAGGCTATGTATTGTATACTTTTAGTAGAGCCATCGATGTAGCTCAGTCGGCAGACTCGCTGGGCTGCTGATCCGGAGCTGCGTTCAGGTTTGGGTTGGATCCCCCTGTGGTCTTTGGTTTCTTTAGAGGTTTTCCACAGCCGTGAGACTGAAGCCAGATGGTCTATGGCGAGTCCTCGGCATGAACCCCCTTTGATTTGATTACCTGGTTGGGTTTTTGCGAGGTTTTCCCCAACCAAAAGGCAAATGCCGGGTAATATTTTGACGAATCCTCGGACCTCACCTCATCTCACTACATCTCGCCAAAATATTGTAAAAAATTGCACAAAATTGTAAAAATTGTAGAAAATTACTAAATTGTAAAACTGTAAAAATTTGTAAAAATTGTAATTGTAATATTGTAAAATTCTGACTTGTTCCACATCTTAAAGCTTCATTGCTAATGTAAGATCTATGGAATAAAATGAATGAATGAATGAATGAATGAATGAATGAATGTCATCCGAATTCGCTAACTAGTGCAATAATGGCAAAAAAAAAACGGACCGACCCTTGTAGCTCATTTCAGAGCCTTGTTCACTCCTGAGCACGATATACTGGTAACTAAGACTTTCGTGGTTCGAATCCTGCCTGGGAAGGAAACATTTTCTTGTTTCTTACTCAAATTTATTCCCAATACTTTTCGATTGCTGGTAAAATTCATGTTCTGGGAATAATAAGTTAATTAAGTATTAAATATCGCTGCAATCGTGAAGTATTGGGAATAAATTTGAATAAGGAACAAAAAAAAAGTTTCCTTCCCAGGCAGGATTCGAACCACGAAAGTCTTAGTTACCAGTCTATCGTGCTCTTGAGTGAACAAGGCTCTGAAATCAGCTACAAGGGTCGGTCCGTTTTTTTTTTTTTTTGCCACTACTATACATATAAAACGATTTGATTTATAATCAATAGATGTTGGGTGTATTTACATACTTTTCGTTCACTGATGTTTTAGCTATTGAAAGGGGTAGTAGTTGTACAGGTTGGAGCGAGTGAATCGTATCGCTACACGACAGTTACAAGAAACCAAACGCTGTTACAACACTTTATCTGAAGAAGAGACTATTCAGTATTATGTTCTTCGCATATGAGTTAAAAGTAAGTTTTGTGCTGGGATTAGTTGCAATGTTACTTACGGCTTTTAAGGAATCCGGAGGTTCATTGCAGCCCTCATATAAGCCACCCATCGGCCCCTATCATGAGCAAGATTAATCCAGTCCCTGCCATCATTTCCCATCTCCCTCAAATCCATTTTAATATTATTCTCCCATATACGTCTCGGCCTCCCCAAAGATCTTATTCCCTCCGGTCTTCCAACTAATACTATATATTCATTTCTGGACTCGCCCATATGTGCTACGTGCCCTGCCTATCTCAAACGCCTGGATTTAATGTTCCTAATTATGTCATGTGAAGAATACAATGCATGCAGTTCTGCGTTGTGTAACTTTCTCCATTCCCCTGTAACTTCATCCCTCTTAGCCCCAAATATTTTCCTAAGAACCTTGTTCTCAAAGACCCTTAATCTCTGTTCCTCTCTCAAAGTGAGAGTTCAAGTTTCACAACCATACAGACAACCGGTAATATAACTATTTTATAAATTCTAACTTTTAGGTTTTTTGACAGTAGTCTAGACGACAAAAGCTTCTCAACCGAATAATAACAGGCATTTCCCATATTTATTCTGGTTTAATTTCTTCTCGAGTGTCATTTATATTTGTTACTGTTGCTCCAAGATATTTGAATTTTTCCACCTCTTCGAAGGATAAGTTTCCAATTTTTATAGTTCCATTTCGTACGATATTCTGGTCACGAGACATAATCAGATACTTAGTCTTTTCGGGATTTACTTCCAAATATATCTCTTTGCTTGCTTCAAGTAAAATTCCCGTGTTTCCCTAATACTTTGTGGATTTTCTTCTAACATATTCACGTCATCCGCATAGACAAGAAGCTGATGTAACCCGTTCAATTCCAAACCCTCTCTGTTATCCTGAACATTCCTAATGGCATATTCTAGAGCGAAGTTAAAAAGCATAGGTGACAGTGCATCTCCTTGCTTAAGTCCACAATGAATAAGAAAAGTATCAGATAGAAACTGGCGTATATTTCACTGAGACACATTTTAATTAATCGAACTAGTTTCTTGGGAATACCAAATTCAATAAGGATGTCATATAAAACTACTCTCTTAACCGAGTCATATGCCTTTTCGAAATCTATGAATAACTGATGGAAGTGTAAACCAGTTATTATCATGTGACGTCCTTGGAAATTATTGATAGAGATGATGAAAATGAACGTTTTGTGTTACCGAATAGACACGGTAGAGCCATACATACTCGTACATATCGGCTGAAATCATCCATGTAATAAATTTACGCGCGAAAACTCTTATCATTGGTGTACTCTACGCTACGTTCTAATCTTAAAGTGCTTCAACATTATGTGTGTACAACATCGAACAATAAGTGACAATACCCATCAGAAAAGAAACTTCAAGGTTCAATTTTACACATATCCAACATACAGTGCAATCAATGTAGTGAAATTTTAATAACTTGTTGTCCCATTGAACTATCACAACACACATCAACAACATCATGTAACCTAGATCACGTCATAACAGAAATGATCACTGTGTTTTTAAATAATTGATTTTAAATAATTGATTTTAATTGCTTGTTTTATCTAATAGCATACAAGTGTTTTATGGTATTTATTTATATAACCACTGTCATTGAGCATGGGTATAGTATGTTACGTACATGAAGATAGATCATTTAAGACCACAACACATGCATCTATTGGCCAGGTTTACATTTAGTATCACGTATACATCTGAAGATGGTACACCATAGTACCGAAAACGTTAATGTTACAAATCAATAAAATTATATTTGTAATACAAGATAAGCATAGACGGTGCAATTGAAACTTATTACATTATAGTTAGCTTATCGGAAAATCAAAACAAGATGAAATTGTAAAATCATCCAGATTTCGCTTCCGTAACTGAGTGTAGTCTTAACGTTGTATCCATTGTATACTCTTTCGAATTCTGCACACCTCAACACCAAATTACCTTTCGTCTCGTTTCTCTTATCTATACTCTAACCACGACGTAAATATCAGATCACTTATCTGTGGCACGCTAAATATACCTCTTCATAGAACATCTTGTTATTCCTCATCTTTTACAATATCCACCTCGCGTCAATGGAATTCCTTGTCACAAAGTATTAGGGGCTGCAAGACAACAAACACCTTTAAGAACAGCTTAAAAGATAACCTTATTAGCATTTCACTCCAATCATACTGATTTAAAATATTACAGACTACACTGTTGCTTTTTTTCTTTAGACATCATCCTGATTGTGCTGCATTTTCAAAATTGTCTCATAATAATCTCTTTCTATTATCCAATATAATTTGAAATATATTAACATTCTATGTATTTTAGTTTAATTCTGCTACACAGTTTATTTCAGTGTTTAATTAATAGTTCATAGTATTTTGTTGTTTAATTCGTAAATAACTCTTGTATACATGTAACTCTCATCTAAATCAAATTGTTGAATTCTTTGTAAGTTCATGCATATGTATATACACTTTTTGCTGGTTGTGTGGAAGAGAAGGCCTTACGGCCTTAACTCTGCCAGCTAAAATAAATCAATATTAAAAATAATAAATCATTATTATTATTGTCATCTGTTTGCCAAAATGTCTTGTAATAATTCCTTTTTATTATATTCTTGTAATTTGACGTCCAGATACATTTTACATTCATCGTTAATTACAACAACAAAAAACCTGATCCTGCTTGTAGCTGTACTCAGAAGAAACTGCTCCGAATCTTTTCTTACACAGAGTAACTTCAATTTAATTCGTTACATTTCCAAGCCGGCGTGGGAAGCCGATGCTTTCAGAATAACACAAATGATCGTAGAATAATTACATGATCTGGCAAACGTAATTCAAATCTCCTAATTAGTAAATCTATTAAAGTAACCTTCACAAGCAAAACGGTAAAGCAGAAACAGAAAAAAAAATTGACTGGAAGTAGGTACGCTAATTAAATATAAGTCTGACGACATTTTCCTTGCGTCCAATCAACATAATTGAATTAATTAATAATTACTAATGTTGAATTTTTTTTTTGAGAGCAAAGCCTTTCGCAGGAAAAAATGTAATAGAACAGCGCAGATGGAAGAATAATACGACAAACGTGCCCCAACTATCTATAATTAAAGCTACTTCTCGTCATTTCTCTGCAATTACTCACAAATGACTCACGTGGCGGTAAACACCCATCCTTATCCTTTTAAAAATATGGGCTGTAATTTCCATGTTAATTACTTTCGACACGTTATTTCTTTACTAGTTCGTAGGCCTTTCTATATTACGACCCCGCCCTTGAATTAGCTCATAAAATGAGCTGATTTTCCTCTCTCGTGGTCTTAAGGGTAGCGTGTCTGGCTACAAGATAGCGGAAAAAAAAACTATTTGAAGATATTCACGGAAATAGGCTACACGTTTTCAAAATCCCTGAAACAGGAAGAATAGTTTTGGACCTACAGCTTGCATGTCTGCTAAAGAAAGTGCAGGAAAACTACCCTTAAACAATATTTGAGGAACAAAATGACAAAAGAAGCATTAACATAGCAAATGTTAAATTACTCCCCTATGAGAGTTCCATAACATCGATCGATTCAGAGATAGGCAATTAATTTAAGACAATTGAAAGTGCGATGTCTACCACACTTTATTGAACTGTGAAAGTTTGTAGCAAATTAAAAAATACATGTATTTGTTTTAAATAAAAATTTTAGAAAAATAGTACGTCCGCACGGAAGAGATCGTCGTGTATTCTCGAAAATTCCAGAAGAATGTTACTATTCGGTTTTATTTCAGATAGGACGAAAAGCAGGCAGTGTTAGAATATCTAAATAAAAAACATAATATTTAAATAACACAATTCTTTAAATGAAATGGTCCACACCTGTGGAGTAACGGTCAGCGCGAAACCAGGTGGACCGGGTTCGAATCCCGGTCGGGGCAAGTTACCTGGTTGAGATTTTTTCCGGGGTTTTCCCTCAACCCAATACGAGAAAATGCTGGGTAACTTTCGGTGCTGGACTCCGGACTCATTTCACCGGCATTATCACCTTAATTTAATTCAGACGCTAAATAACCTAGATGTTGATACAGCGTCGTAAAATAACCCAATAAAATAAAATAAAAAATAAATAAATAAATGAAATGATACTTTATATTATCAACAATGTTATTCAACATCCTTCTTTTAAACCGCATATCAGTAACTGTTTTCAGAACATGGGACGAGTGATAATAGGAGGAAGAAGAATAAAGTGCATAAGATTTTCTGATGATATGGCGTTGTTAGCAGAAGAGGAGATAATACTAAAGGATATGTTACTGGAGCCACATGAAAGCTGTGAGCAGTATGGGATGAAAATAAATGTCAACAAGACGAAGATCATGGTCATAGGGGGAAAAGTAAAGAATGTAAACTTGCGAATTCTAAATGAGGTAGTAGAGCAAGTGGACAGCTTGAAATACTTGGGATGTACTATAAGCAGTAACGTGAGCTGCTGCCAAGAAGTCAAAAGACGAACAGCAATGGCAAAGGAAGCTTTTAATAGGAAAAGGAACATTTTCTGCGGACCTCTGGAGAAAGAACTAAGGAAGAGACTAGCGAAGTGTTTTCTGTGGAAATTGCATTTTATGGAAATTACGAAGAAATGGAAGAGAAGCGACTAGAAGCATTTTGAAATGTGGATATGGAGAAGGGTGGCGCGTGTGAAATGGACAGACAGAATAAGAAATGAAGCTGTGTTGGAAAGAGTGGGTGGGGAAAGTGTAATGCTGAAACTGATCAGGAAGAGGAAAAGGAATTAGTTGGGTCACTGGTTGAGAAGAAACTGCCTACTGAAGGATGCAATGGAAGGAATGGTGAACGGGAGAAGAATTCGAGGGTAGAAGAAGATACCAGATGATAGACGACATTAAGATACATGGATCATATGCGGAGACTAAGAGGAAGGCAGAAAATAGAAAATATTGGAGAAATGAGTTTGTAGTTGAAAGACCTGCCCATGGGCAGAATACGTCTGTATGTATGTATGTATGTATGTATGTACGTACGTACGTATTTACGTGTGTGTATATGTGTATGTATATGTGTATGTATATGTGTATGTATGTATGTATGTATGTATGTACGTACGTATGTATGTATGTATGTATGTATGTATGTATGTATGTATGTATGTATGTATGTATGTATGTATGGGGTACAATGTCTTCTCGGCCACTCTTTATAGTATTTTGTGCGAGATCGTGCGTATTTGCTTGCTTTCCGCACAAAACCAATCCCCGGTAAGTCTAAAATTCCACATTCAGTATTCCCAACCTAACACACATAACAATTTCCCTCTTCTTACCGCTTAAGTGACATATTGATTTTACTGCTTTAGGCTTCTAACATATTATTTTTAGAGACGTTCAATATAGTAATAATTATAAATTGGAAACTTACCACTGCAATTTCACCTAAATTGCACTGTTAATTATTATTTTTAAATATTTGCAAAAATTAAGTAAACTCTACAACTCCACTAAAGTTACTGGATTCGTGATGCAAGTAACATTACGGAAGCCGTGAAAAAATCAACAAGATTCCAGATGCCGATGTTATTACTGCAATATGTTATATAAATAATATTGCTAAAATATTAAAATGAAAAATAAATCATTACATAACCTTACCGTTTGTTTTAAGTTCGCATTTATGGACTGGGGAAAAAAAAGACAGACGTATATAACGGCTTGCTGGAGTATAGTAAACACAGAAAACATTTTAAAGCAACAATGTTGAAGATAGATATTTTTGTTTTACAAATTTGCCGTCATTGAACAGAAACCAAGATGGAGGTTTCATTGCAACTAATTAGAAATTCCTCTTTCAGGTATGTAATAAAAGATCTTCGCACAAAATAATGTACGATACACGAGCGGTATGTTTTCTTTAAATTCTCGAAAATTAAAAAGCTCAGCTACGTTTCGCTTTTTCAAACTTTTCCTCGAACATGAAAACTTCAACATACCGCTCTTGTAACGCATATTACTATTTCAGCCCTGGAAAACGAGTCTAATGTCGAGGTCAAGAAAGAAGGGGAGCTCTACCTCCCTGGTGCACTGCCATAATGAAATGATGTGAACGGACAAGAATTTGACAGGAATGAAGAGTTATTTTCGTTGAATGTACTTCAAAGTAAGGATTCTCATGACTGAATCAGATTTCACCAAGAGAAGCCTGCGCGCAAGGATCGTACACATTCATAATGGAGATAAGCTAATTGCTAGGCAAACGTTTTGCAATGACACTGCAGAGAGAGTGTAATGAACTACTACGCCGCGCCGCTCCGGTAAAGAGGGCAGCACTGCGGTACGTGCCGCAGAGCCCATTTCAACATAATATTTTTTAACGCACCGACGGCGGCGGCAGAGGGGAGTTATGGAATGGCTCATTCTCGCGGCCTTGCCGTTATTCACATTAAAGATAATTCACATAACATGTATTTGTTATAGGGAACGGGATTAATACTCGGCGGCACGTCAGTTTTACAGGCGGCCAAGGGACGTCCGCGTCCTCCCTAATAGCTGGAATGCATGAACGTCGCTTTTAATCAACAGGATTCAACAAGTAATTTTCCCTGACCATTTAGCAAGTATAACTTCATACCGGGGCAGTGTTTCACAAATTATAAAGTAATATTGTAAGTAAATTTGCTTTAACCCATGCCAATAAAAAGACTGTCACTAAAACGACGCACACTTTTAAATTCAGCGTATAACGTATAAGTTTCATTTCCATATCACGTTGTGAATGATGGTTTTACACGAGACTTATGCAGAGTTGGGACAGAAAATGTTAACTAATAAACCATGCATATCTAACCGAGCGAGGTGGCTCATGCGTTCTGATGGTTCGATTCCCGGGCCGACCAACCTGACTGTGGTTTTTCCGTGGTTTTCCACAGTTACTTAGACAAATGCCGGGTTGGGATTTTCATTGCCACGGTCCATTTTCCGTCCCCTCCCGTGTAGAAAAGTGAATTCGATTTCTTATCATTCACGCATTTCATAGACATATTCAGATAAAGACCCATGTCTTCGTCCGCTTATGGGGATGGGCGTCCACTCCGCAACCGTCCCTGGATTCCCAGCCTTCTGCGATATCTCTGTCGGATTCATTCTTTAGGGGCGTTGAAATGGATCCACCAACATCGGATTAAGACAGCAAAGTTGGAAAATACAGGATTTATCCTTAAACACGAGGAAGAAGAAGAAGAAGAAGAAATGGATCCTGTGCTGCTTGGTCACCTTGGCGCTAAGAACTTAGGGCGGGTGGGATAGGGGAACCCCATTGGGTGAGAGGGTGAAGAGGCTCCCTTTGGATGAGCGGGTGAGGGGGACTCCCATTAGGTGAGCAGTCTCCCATGGGATGAGCGAGTGAGTGGTCACATGCGGCCGGTGGGTTGGTACACCTCATCCTCATTCTGTCCATAATTTCAGGGTGCACAATAGTCCTGAGTATGGTCGTCCCTAACACGCCACTAGCCATCGTTAGCTAACCTAACCGTGCATAAGCGATGAATGTACAGATACGGAAATAAAATTTGGAGCTCCCTTATTGTACAAGTTTCGCTTACAATACACTGCGCATGTGCAGTAAACATATATGTATATGTATGTGTGTATGTATGTGTGTATGTATGTATGTGTAAGTGTGTATATATATATATATATATATATATATATATAATATGCTACTTGTAGACAGAAGTACAAAATTATTGCCTACATGCAGGTGAAATCCCATCAAGACTAGTTCCAAATTTTAATTCCATATCTGTACAACGGACAACCAATGAGTTTCCGAACTGTCTTGACGGTAGGCAACACACAGAACACAGAGAACGGAGAAGTTATCTAGAATCGGGGAAAGATCTGAAATCTGGAATCTCTACTAAATGCATCACTTGAAAGACAGAGAAGAAGACTATCCATAAGCGTATATAGAGGTTCCAGGAAAAATCGCAATAGGCCCTTGACATGTTTGTACTAAATCATGTTGTACAAGCTCAGTTCTCAAAGGCAATCTGACTCTGTTTGGTAGATTCAACAGACATTGAAGGAGACCCGCGGATGTATGTCTAACGGTACAATAAATATATGGTGCAGTTCGGAAATATATTGATTGTACCTTATAAAAGTAGTGTGGTCTATCGCTGTGGAGTAATGGTTAGCCTGCCTGACCGTGCAACGAGCGAGCCCGGGTTCATATCTTGGTTGGGACAAGTTACTTAGTATAGTTTTTTCGGAGTTTTCCTTCAACCTATTAAAAGTAAATGCTGGCTAATTTTCGGCGCTGGACCCTGGACTCATGTCGCTAGAATTATCACTTTCATCTCACTCTGACGCTAAATAACATAACAGGTGATGAAGCGTCGTAAAATAACCAACTAAAAAAATAAGCAGTGTGTAACTATACATGGGAATTGTTTTGCTGTATAGTATTTCTTCTTCATTTTCTAATTCAAATGACCCTACTACTTCTCTCATCATCATCGTCCTATCAAGTATTGGGCCTAATGGCCCGTTACGGTCTCAAGCCATCTCTTTAAAGGTCTTCCCAGTGTTCTCTTCCGTCTTGGACAGTAGGTAGAAATGTGACGATGAGTGAGAGTCCTTTCCATGAGATGAACATGTTGCTGCCAGTTAGTTCTGTAACTATAGATGCAATCCAAAATAGAAGATATTTTAAACGTCCACACATGTGTTGTAACGGTTAGCACGTCTGCCCGTAAAACCAAGTGGCCCAGGTTCGATTCCCGGTCGGGACAAGTTACCTGGTTGAGGTTTTTTGCGGAGTTTTCTCTCAACCCAATATGAGCAAATGCTGGGTAACTTTCGGTGCTGGACCCAGGAATATCTTACCGGCATTATCATCTTCATCTCATTCAGACTCTAAACAACATAAGATGTTGATAAAGCGTCGTAAAATAACCTGCTAAAAATATTTCAAACTCTTGAACATCTTCGTTCTTCTTGCGGTCGAATCCAGTATAGCCGGTTCCTCTTCTCAGGAATTCCATCTCGTTGGCTACTATTCGGGTTTTATCTCTGTCCCTCAAAGTCCATGGAAAGAGGTAAAACTACTTCTCTAATACATATAGTTTTATGCTTTTGTTTACATTCATTTTAGCCTCCATTTTTTATAATAATTATTCTGCAAAACTGATTTTAAAAAGTGAAAAAAGGAAAGTAATAGAAAATTAAGTATTTACTACACATTTATGTCTTAAGGGGCACCACCCCTGCCGCAAGTAAAGCATACACACTCATGTTTTTATAGGATTATTACACTTTTACTACATCACACTACTTTTGACCAATAAAACGATACGAAAGGACGTCTTTCAACCAATCATGGCTGCTTATCGCACAATTTCATCGTGTCCCTAGCATTTGTTTAATTTTATCGCGTGCCTAGCATTTGTTTATTTTTATCAATACCCTAGCATTTGTTTCTTTGTTTGCCAACATTTAAAACTGCACTGGTCTGGACGTCAAAAAACAGAAAATTACAAACCACTCCAGTCGATGCACAGCACTTTCAAATATGACTCGCATTGGCATTCAAGAACAAGAATTAAGATCACTGGTTATATGAAGAGCACCATTCGCAAATCCTGAATAAGTTGAAGGATACACCATGGACATCAACGAGTTCACTTCTTTTACGCACACGTCCAATATAACATCAACTGAACCACCAACCACTGAAACATTCAAATTTGAAAATTGTATTTTCAATAATTGTTTTTTTTTAATTATTCATGTTCATTTTTTATTTCATCATCGTTAATTAAAAGGTTTCTTGTTTATTTCATCATCCCTAATTAAAACTTTTCTAACACTTGTTTATATTATTTAGGTTATGTTTGTTATAGCTTCTGCTATATGATATTATGGATAGTCACGTATCAGAGGTTGTTTAATACTAAGATTTATTGAAAATAATTTGTCAAGTGACGTTGATTACTGGGATCCGGATGATTGAAGTCGAATGCAAATGTTTTAATAAAAATGAAACTGAATCAACAAAGCCTTCTTGACTAGTAATACTGCTATCGTGATCTAGATCGAGAAGGCATTGTTAGTAATCGTTTACAGAGTTCAATGAAGATTCCATAGTTGGAACTGATAGCAAGATAACAGCTAATCATAACACACTACTGCCATCTGGCATGCATCTCGCGTAATATTTGTAATGTTGAGATGGTACAATAATACATTTGAAGACAGTTGTATTTTCGTAAGTCAATTAATATTTTATTGTATTCGAGTACTTCGTTACTTCTGATCTTTATATACTTTCTTCTAATCGTGTAATAGTCAATTAAATCCCACTCGAGTTTTGATTTTCTCTAGATAAATCAAAACCTCTAGTGAGATTACTGTTGAAACAATAAAAGCAATAAAAAATTAAACATTTACTACAAGTTTATGTCTTAAGGAGCACCACTCCTGTCGCAGGTAAAGCATACACACTCATGTTTTTGTAGGATAATAAGTCGGTTTTTATTAAATTTCAAGTAGAGTTCCCATTAAATTTGTATATCTTTTTCTGTGCAAAGTTGGTACCGTTTCTCTAACCTTAAACTGCACCGACTTTCCTCTCGTATAGTTTGATTTATGTACTTTGTGTCACTCGGATTTTGTCGTTTTCTCATTAAAACCTCATCCTGAAATAAATGCGGTATTGGAACCATCTTCATCACATCGTCGCCAAAGCCTGTACCTCAACTGAAACCAGCGCTACAAACCACATCCGCCATCCCGGCTATAATTACAACCACTGCAGCCACAACCGAACCCAAGCAGAATCTCCGCTATTGCAGTCACTGCAGACCCAATTAGAGCCACGACCACTAGCAACATAGTTATCATGTTGGTTTTGGTGGCGATAGTGATGATGGTGATTTCTTTTTTTCTTTTTTTTTTTTGGATAATTTTGTTCCTAAATTTTAACAGTATGGATAATTAAATTTTGAGAATTATTAAATACTTATTTTCCTTTTTATTTTTTAAAATAAGTCTGCATTTTCATTGTAACTTGTGCATCCGTTATCGCGTAGACCAATTGGATACTTTAAAGTAGAAGGGTGCAAAGTGCCAAAATGAAACATTGGAGATAAGATAAAAAAATGTAGCTATAAGAATATTGTACACATATTTGTGTCATGTTTTTTTACTGATAGAAAACAGCAATAGTACAGTGTTTACTCATTAATAATAGTGGTATGTAAAGATATTATTTCTCCATATTTAATTATATAACACAGATTGTGAAAAGGGTTAAGTAATGGGTACAGTTGCAGTAGAGTGGTGCAAAGTCCAATACCTATTTGTTCCTATTCTGGAGCAATCTTTACTCACAGATCTGCCTGTAGAACTGCCTATGCTCCTCATTTGGAAGGTAGGGAGTCATTGCTAGTAGATCCCCCTTCTTTTCTTCAGTAATTTCCCTATTTTATGCTTTAACTTGAAACAATGCTGACTGCACATCTTTCATGTTTTTTTTTCCTTTTTAAGCACTTTAATGGTATGCACTGCTTCATTCTCATGGGACTATTTCACAGAAACACTACCTCCTTTACTAACATCATATTGAATGCAACATGCCTTAGAAATATTCAAGTTCTTGGTGGAAATTAGTTGATCAGCAACATCTTGCATATTAAGGAAATATGACTCTAGTATTGAAACGGTTTTACAACGTTAGAGTCTTGTACGATTTTAAGCAGGTCACTAGGAATGAAGACTTTTGTCACTTTCTGTCGTTTTTCAATCAAAGCGAAATCAGAATTGCATTGCAAGAAACTGTGGCCGCTGAGAAGGAAACGTTGTTCTATGTGCTCAAATAAACCAATGGCAACTAAAAAGAGACACGTGAAAACCATTACACGATTTTTGTTTTCAACTGCACAGTTATCAGATTCTTCTTGTTTGTTACGTCCATATTCATCAGTTTTAGTACACACTAGGCAATCTCATTGGCACCTTTACTCCCGATGCTTTCATCCCACATACACATATAAGACTGCATTGTATCACATACACAAACTCCAAAGTTATAACGTGAAAGCTGACATCTGTAAAACATTTCGCTGTGTGTAAGTTTGGGCACAAACATGACCTGTTGAAGATCCATTGCATTCTATGATGCAGCTCAACAGGGCGCTTACCGGCTGAAACTGCATGGTGCTGGCAACGTAACATCTAAATATCTCGCTTAAGAAACACAAGTGGATGTAGCCTCTTTCATACATCATCCTCCTAGGCACATTGCACTTTTCTGCATAATAATTTCGTTTTCTATGATTTTGGCACTTTGCACCTTTCTACTTTAAAGTATCCAATTTTCCTCTCTTTTACTCACATTACAGCTTCTACCAAACGTTTAAGTACACTCCTTTAAAAGAGATGTTTCACTTTTGTCTTTATTTTATGTGAAACCCCTGATGTTTATACAGAGACCAAATTCCTGTAAAAATTGAAGTTTTCTTTACTGCAAACCCAATCTCTCTATCTTTAAAACTGTGGATTATATAACAACTTTTCTGTTATGAAAACTTATTGAAAAATTAGACTTTTTGTAGGAAAAAAATTAATCACTTCAGAATGGGTTTACTTAGATCAATACATTTAGGGTTACTATCTTAAGTAATTTCTCCACATTCCAGTAATCTGCTACTTCACGTCCGCACTTAATGAATTTCGACCCATTTTCAGTTTTTTTAAGGAAGAAATCTAACCTTTCCATACTTGGAGCAAACTCCACAGCTGCTTACTAAAAATGGAGAGTATAGGTTGATTGTAACTCCCAATGTTATGAGGTAACTATCGGTAAAGGGTCAATTTTCCACGAATTTCAATCTCAAGAGAATTTTAGAAAATTAAAATTTTTTAAGGAAAAGAATCTAGATTATACTGCTTGAACGAAGTGTCACAATTTTTTAAGCAAAAGGTAATAATGTCACAGGAAGGCTTTCAGATATGTCTAACTCTATCATACAATTCTTTGATCTAAGTACATTAATTCTGTTGTAATAATTTTTTCCTATGAAAAATTTATTGTTTTTTAATACATTTTCATGACAGACAAATTGTTGTATATTCCACAGTTTAGAAGATAGATTGGATTTGCGGTATAAAAGTTCATCTTTCACAGGCATGTTATTTCGCATAAGTATAAGGACATGAGTGAAACATCATTTTCAAGAACTATATCCTTAAAATTTGGTAGAAAGTGTACTTCATTTCGGTCTTCTGGCCTAAGATGTAAATTATACAATCCATTTCAAAATTCAGGATTTTATAGTTACGAAAATTGTTGGTGTGAAGTTTTCAATAAAAAATCTGTTATTAAAATTTTTGGGCCACTTAATTCAACTGAAAAACTGCTCTTTGTAATACATTTTCGGACCTGGAAATAATTAGGCTATTTGATCATCTGCAACAAAATGTTAAATGTTATGTTTTATTTAACGACGCTCGCAACTGCAGAGGTTATATCAGCGTCGCCGGATGTGCCGGAATTTTGTCCCGCAGGAGTTCTTTTACATGTCAGTAAATCTACTGACATGAGCCTGTCACATTTAAGCACACTTAAATGTCATCGACCTGGCCCGGGATCGAACCCGCAACCTTGGGCATAGAAGGCCAGCGCTATACCAACTCGCCAACCAGGTCGACATCTGCAACAAGTAAAGTAGTAAAATCAAACCTTTTTTTTATTATGAAACAGTTACCGTATCTATTGTTTAACAATTTCGTTAATGTATAAATTAGATATTATTGGAGAAAGAGAACAAGATCTTTTTGTTTTCTTTTTTATTTCTACTTCCCAGTCATTGCGACCTACAAACTTGTTTATCCCCTTTATAAGTAATACCACAGTCTAGTATATACAGTCACGAAACTCAATACGTAGTAAATATGCATCCATAGATAGTTGCTAACCACTAGGATTGCTAATATCGCCTCATTATAGACAATGCGAAATAGTACCTGCACAGTCTATTGTTCCTAGCACCCTCACAACTCAAGCTTCGTGACTGTATATCAGCGGTGACCAAAGCGGGTGTCGTGATTACATCGTGTAATCACAGACATTCAAACGGGTACGAGGAGTTTCCTGTACATTGCTGTGTGTTTCATTCACGTACTGAAGGCAAGCAGTGGCGGTATCATGTCGCTCTACAAACTCTGTCTCTACAAGCAGTAAGAGGTGGTTTCGTAAAGAATGAGAAGGAGAACTTTTTTGTTGTTCTGTCGTGCAAAATGTAATATGTTTACTTTGCTTAGCGGTTCAATGAGGAGTATATAGAAATATTAATTACCACGCTGAAAAATGTATTATTATTATTATCCCCCTATATCTACATTCTTCTGTACGTGCATGAATAATGATATTTTTATGTCTTCTCTCTACAAGGTAAAATTATTAGGTTTTATTTCAATTTTAAACGTCTTGATCTTTAGATGAGGGCAACTATTTATTAGTTATTCATTTAATAATAATATTGTAGAAAAACTGATTCAATATTACGTGTCAACGAACTGTTAAAGGAATTGACATGTCTTAAATCATAGCCAGGAAGAGAAAGATGAGAAATGTAATGAAGTCAGCCGCCTAATGGGGTTTGAAATATCTCGTGCTCTAAAGTCTTTTAATAGAACAGAATTTCTCAAAAGAGTAATGATTAAAATAGCTTAAATAACTTGTCCATAAGAAGTTTTTATTTTGAAAAACTACGAATATCTCAACCAAGCATCGAGAGAAGAATTTAGAAAATTCCTGATTATATTCAAGAGGAAGGTTAAAAAAGAAGCAAGAAAAATCGTAGATTATTGAGTGGCTCTTGATGACAGCAGTGACATTACTGATACAGCAAAGCTTGAGATTTTTATCCGCGGGATTGATCAAAATGTTAGTACAGGAACCACCACTGGTTGTAGTTTTCATGCCAAGTACCTTTCCTCCATCTCCTTACTTCATAGGTTGTCTGTCGCATGTAATCACTGCAGCTCGAGTTTTGATCACCGCTGCTGTATATACTATACTGTGGTAATACCAAGATCCAAATAGTACACCGTAGCATATTATAACATGTCAGTAATCTACTGTAGAAAGAGTTGTAATTGTTGAGCAAACGTTATGAAAAGCTCACTGCGTCACAATCGAATCTAAACCAATTCAATTTACAAAATAATCGTACTATGTGCATTTCACATCGGAAGTGGAAAGCAGTGTTATCGATCTCGCCGGCTAATGGAACTGACCTTCACAAAGCGCCCCATTCCGCTCACATTCACTAGCGCTGCGTTGTCACCAGATAACCGCAAACTTTATCACTCTTTATGATCAGCTAGCTAACTGCGTCGTGTGTGAAGTTGGAATGAAACACGCCAAAGCTCGAGCTTGCACGTACTCTAGCTGCGAAAGCAGGCGTGATTACCCGAATGAGAGCAATAACAGATTGTAATCCTTCACCTGACGTCTTCCTGCACCAAGGGGGATATTCACGGTCATTAAGACCATAATCCTACGACAATGGAGCAACAGTGAAATGAAAATTACAAGGGAAACTGAATGACATGCTGGAAACCTATCTACAGCTGCCTTGTGTTCGATACTTATGACCAAAGCTCGGAACTTGGGGACTTATGTATCGTGCGCATGAGTAAGGTTACAGATACAACGTACACAAAGTTCACACTGCAAGTGCTCAGGGACAGTCGTATGTACTAAGAAAGTGATCACATCGAATGACAAGAAGATGGACGCGGGAACTGTGTCATGTCGAAGACAATGAGATTCAGAGAATTACAGGTAAACGGCCTGTTTGAGGAATTAGAAAATACGTGTTGTTCGAATGGGTATTATAGAAGTTTGAAAATATATTTCTTAAATTTTAGGTACAGAATTTCGTGGAGGAATTCTGAGGAGATACATTAATTATTTTCTTCGAATGGAGAGTTTATATTTTGTAAGTTGTGCCACACACAGACTAGAGGCTGGAAACCGGCATTCATTGAAAGACATTACAGTCCCTTAAATTGGTGGAAAAGTTGTCCATAGCCATGGATCAAGTAGCAGAGGAACCTACCTTAGAACAAGTTGAAAACTATTTTTTGAGAAAAATTTACGATATAATCTTTCTCACATACGAGATCAGCTAGCAATTGCTGAAAATCAAACAGAAAACAGTGACAGTGAAAACATTCAGTATTTTAAGTTTGCTCCCGTGACTTCATGTGACTTGGAAATAAGTTTTTCTCGTTTCATATCAGCGAAGAAGTTATGGATCCTAAAACCGTCGACTGTACGTAGTCATACATTGTAATAAAATGTACAAAGCAGAACAGTACATTTGATATATTTATCATGTTAATTTTTATTATATATGCTATAAAATTACGTGTTTCAACCTACCATAATACTATCAATATGTTTTTCCAGTCAGAAACCACTTTTATAGCAGATCTGACAGTACCTCCGTGCTGGAAGCGGGGGTTTGTTGACATTGAAGTCCGGTCGCTTAGCCACGTGCAAAGACACAAGTCCCCAAGTTCCGAGCTTTGCTTATGACGGTTGTCGAATCTGTGTTAAAATGTTGATTGGGAGATATACATACATACATACATACATACATACATACATACATACATACATACATACATACATACATACATACATACATACATAGAGTCCACACCTGTGGAGTAACGGTCAGCGCGTCTGGCTGCGAAACCAGGTGGCCCGGGTTCGAATCCCGGTCGGGGCAAGTTACCTGCTTGAGGTTTTTTTCGGGGTTTTCCCTCAACCCAATACGAGCAAACGCTGGGTAACTTTCGGTGCTGGACCCCGGACTCATTTCACCGGCATTATCACCTTCATTTCATTCAGACGCTAAATAACCGAGATGTTGATACAGCGTCGTAAAATAACCCAATAAAAAATAAAATACATACATAGATGCTAAATAACCTAGATGTTGATAAAGCGTCGTAAAATAACCTACTAAATATACATAACCACAGTAATAATAATAATAATAATAATAATAATAATAATAATAATAATAATAATAATTGTTATTATTATTCATTCATTCATTCATTCATTCATTCATTCATTCATTCTGGTAGAGATAAGGCCATGAGGCCCTCTCTTCCACGCTTCTACAAAAATCATTTTCATGCACATTAACAAGCTTACATACAATAATAGTACATTATGCAACGAGAATATAATGGTAGTAATTAAGACGCGAGTATGTTTGTTTATGAAACGAGCGCAAGCGAGTTTCATAATTTTCACAAGAGCGTCTTAATAACCATTATAGGCAAGGTTCATACGACTTTTTATGCTCGACCATATTTATAACTTGAAATTATTCATAAGTATTCATGTTATGCTTATGTAAGTGAGGAGCGGAACTGACCTGAATTGTGAGATGTGCACAGACGCAAAGTATTGATTTTTTCCGAGGAACAAATACCATTGACCTTGATATAATCTAGAGAATAACATGAACATTAGTCTTGATATAACCTGGAAATTGATTTAGAATTGAAAAAAAAGATGACAAATTGAATTTATTTGAATATTATTTATAATTAACGATAATTATTATAGTAACAGAACATAACCTTCTGCGACAGTATTGGATTTCCAGCGTCGGTGACTTTTCGCTAATTGTCTTTCGATTGCATATCCGAGAATAATCGATACTTGCGGTTTTATAATGGTACAATGGTGATTTCTCATTGGCTGAACAACTGAATTATAATGAATAGGTGTACTTTAATGAGGTGCATTAAAGGGCTACTACCAGGTGTGTAATTACTACATTTCGGCATGGTCGAGCATAAAATATTGACAAAGCAAGATACATAATTAAGTGCTTTACAATTCATATCCTAATTCTACTTTATGGTAGGCCTAAATGACAATTTATACAAACATAAAGAATAACCTATAAAAGTCGGCCGACTCTCACATATCAATTTCATGTGAAAGTATGTAATTCTTAATTTTTAGTTTAAATTCATTAACCGTTCGGCAATCCCTGACACGACGAGATAAGGAGTTCCATAGACGGCAAACTAACACGGTTTGTATGAGGTCATCATTTTGTTTTTACTAACATTTCTAATATTAACCTGGCTATACCTTTGGATTAACGGTTGAGAACCGCAAACACTATTTTTCCCCCTTCCACGACCGGAGTTTGATGATACTAATGTAAAATCACTTTACTAGATATAGGATGAAAAAAAAGTAGTGCATCCATTTACGTAAACTAGGAACTATTATGATTTTCAGTTTTTATCATTTTCGTTAGGTTTTTATTTTCTCAAAATACAGTAAAGTATTAACAATAAGTGTTTCTACTCACTAACTGAACTATCCAGGCGGACGTATTCATTATGTAATGTATAATATACTGTCTACAGCACATTAGCATACGCTATGGAGAGTGCATTTAAATGGAAAAATAATCAAAATCTGGATATTTAGACAAATTGTTGAAAATGATGGCCTTTCATTTGTATACGGCTTAAGTTCTTTTGTGTGCATATTATCGAAAACATTTTAAGCATGTCTTTTGAAATTGAATGTATTGTTTCTGGGATGTAATTCTTTAATTCTTCTATTGTTGCAGGATGTTTAACAAACACAACTTACTGTTTTACAGTAACCCCAAAAGAAATAATGCAAAACATCACTAGACATGGGGAGCCGTAATCCTTTGCTTCTTGAAATAATACTTCTGTACCTAGTCTATAACAGAGCGCCTTACTTTTTATTGTAATCACTTCACTTCTGCCCGATGCGCACAGATAAATTTACTCAGATTTCTGTCTACTGCCCGCCCAAGTAGTTATATCATAGAGACGTAGAAAGGGGGAAGTCACGTGACAGTTACTTAACGAGGCCCTTTTATTGAAATTATTTTAAACAGTTGTATAGTATTATGTAGACGTCCAATTTTTGACAGCAAATGTTTTCAGAAAGAAGCTAATTCAACCCAGCCACTAGTCTTTACAGAGGGGTCAGTAGAAACGGATGTTGGAAACAGGGAAGCGACGTAACCAAACGGATATAGTACCTGTGTGAAAATAAGTCTCAATAACGAATGCACTTTATTCAGTGGAAAATACGACCATATTTCTGGAACACACTATACTCACTCAGTACTGTACACTGTGTCCGTAAGACGACTTTGACTGCATATGCGGCTTTGGGTGGATTTTTTTTTAATTTTAGTAGGTTATTTTACGACGTTTTATCAACATCTTAGGTTATTTAGCGTCTGAATGAGATGAAGGTGATAATGCCGGTAAAATGAGTCCGGGGTCCAGCACCGGAAGTTACCCAGCATTTGCTCATATTGGGTTGAGGAAAAACCCCGGAAAAAACCTCAACCAGGTAACTTGCCCCGACCGGGAATCGAACCCGGGCCACCTGGTTTCGCGTTCAAACGCCCTGACCGTTACTCCACAGGTGTGGACCTTTGGGTGGAAGTTCACTAGTAGAAGGGGTAGGAGTGAAGTACATTAAAAATTCAGGTACAATAAAAATTGAAGTAAAAATAAAATGATGTCCCTGTGTAAGCAACTGTGGCAATTCAAGGCTGCTTGACGTTCGAGATGTTTTGAAAGTTCGCTTAAGCAGTCAACGACGTAGGTAATACTGTCGTGCTGGTTTTCGGTTACTCTTGCTTTCTCGATCGTTGTTCATCTCTAGTAGATACCATTAATGCTATCGTCTTATCCAAATGACGCAGGTCATCATTGAATTAATTTAAAAGAAATGATAAATTAAGTCATAAAAATGAGATTGCAGTCTGACCTATAAAGATGTTATAAAAGACGGAATTTTATGAAAATACCAAAGAAACGTGGACCTCATGAAATGGAGAGGTAGTTGAATTGTTGAATGACAATTGACTATGGAATGGAGACGGCATACCCAGGAGTCAGTTACTAAGACTTGTAAGGCAGGAGAGAAATATTGCTTGAGATTCAGAATGGTGAGGATAATTTCCCAAGGCGCCAGCCACGGCACTCAGCTCGGAGATATATAGCTCGTCTTATTACGCAGTTAGTTGTGAGTGCTTAATATTCCTAGAAATCAACTAGAAGTTCTTGTGATCTTTGTATTAATTACTGCATGAAACTTTGCCTTCCTTTGTTTTTCTTCTTAGACGTTTCATATGAAACTTTCAACCGTAGTATACACAAGATTTTAGCTATATGTAGGAACCAGAGTAGAGACATGGATTTGACACTATCATTTTTAATGAATTAATGAAATCCGTTATAGTTTATAACTTTTAATATTATTTTCGTGATGTAATTGATGAATATATTTTTTTAAATTTTCGTAATCTCTGTTCGAAAAAAGAAGTACAAATATATGTTCATTTCGGTAACTTTTAGTAATTTTATATTTTAGTTTCAATTTGCATTCAATATTATCGGATTTGTAATCTATGGTCAATTGAACTGCTACGAATAATCGGCGAAAGATACCTATAGAAGAATAAAGTTGTGTCACACTAACATTAGTTATCCAGTTTTCATTATTTACTTTCATGTTGTTTTATGATCTAGATATTAATGTAATAACTATGTAAGCAAATGTATTTAATTAGAATTAGAGTCTGGCTGGGCGGAAGAGAAGGCCTACTGGCCTTAGCTCTGCCAGATTAAATAAATAAATATATTATTATTATTATTATTATTATTATTATTATTATTATTATTATTATTATGTAGTATTTGTGGACTTAGAAAAGGCTTTTGACAGAGTGGATTGGAATAAGCTGATGGGGATCCTAAAGAAAATTGGTGTTGATTGGAAAGAGAGAAAGGTGTTCAGTAATCTTTTCATGAAACGAGTCAAAGTAAGGATAGGAGAAGAAATGTGAGAAGGAAGTGAAATAGGGAGAGGAGTACGACAAGGATGCCCTTTATCGCCTATCCTGTTCAATATCTACTTGGAGGATTTAGTGAAGAACTATTTTCAGAACATAGGAGGAGTGATGGTAGGATTTGGCCTCCGTAGTAGCCGGACTTATATGTTTGTGATTTTCATTTATGAGGATTACTGAAGGACCAAGTCTATCAGAATGACACTCTTGCAATTGGGGAATTGAAAGCCAACATTTAAACCGCTCTACTGGGAATTCGTGATGAAGTAGTGAGTAGTTTTCATCAACGAATGAATATGTAATGGCTGCTGGAGGTTCTCTTAATGAAAATCTTTTTAGATGACGTCAAATTCCCAGCGTTCAGGGATATTTTAATACTAACACCATTTATGTAGCCTATATAGTAGTATTTATTATTAGCAGTAGTATTTATTTATTTAACCTGGTAGAGATAAGGCCGTCAGGCCTTCTCTGCCCCTCTACCAGGAGATTCCAACTATAATATGAAGAATAAAATCACAATTAGTATTAAATTTACAATTACAATTACAAATGAAATTACAATTAGTATTAAATTTACAATTACAATTACAATAAAAATCGAAGTACGAAAAGATTACCTGACTAATTAAAGCTAGATAATTTATCTGTAGTAATGTCACGAGAGGTCTGAGATCTGCCGATAAATCCACGAGCGAAGCGAGTGGATTTATCTGGGAAATCTCAGACCTAGAGTGACATTTATTAGGACTATTTCGTGAATAAATAAAAATTTAAATAATATATCCGTAAAATTCGATCACAAAATGTTAATAATTGTACATTAACGAATACTTAACATATTCAGACATTGTGAAGTTGAAATACTCGTAGATAAATATCGATTATTGCAATAAAGAAATTCGATGTTATTATTAAGTAATGCCAATTGCGAAAAGCGAAATACAGGTTTAACAATGTTAATTACATTGTTTGCACTTTTCTCTTATTATTATAACAAATACATTTTCATTATCTGCTGAAATCATAATTTAATTTAACAGTAACATTGGGGACAGCTATATACCAATGCTTATGTATTCACAGCGAGACATGTTGCTACACAGTGAAGTCATCTCTGTATAGATAAGCCTAATTAAAACACAAAGTTTATTACGCCATACGAAAGACAGTTTGATCAAAGACATTATTACTACTATTACTTTGAGTTTGACATGCGGTGATGTTACATAAATTTGAACGTCTATTAATTGTTTAATTTCAATACAAATGTTATAGGCTACAATTTTATAGGTTACGTTAGGCCTACCTGTGGAAGCAGGACCAATGTCAGCTGTGCCTTGTTTCGACCGTTACTTACAATGAGTGCTACACGAAAGCATTTTTATAGCTCGACAAAGGCATTCTCGCTGTAATGTGTAACGGAACTAAAGCTGCATCTACACACTTCAATATTCCATCGCGTATGCGTGCAATCTGGGAAGAATATTGAAAGAATCAAGTTTAAAAGGTACGTTCAATTAAGATGCATAAAGATTTTGTGTCTACATGGTGCGCCGTTATGAACGTGGTCTTCACTGCGTCAATATATTAATTAATATTAAATATCAATCTTGCATTCATTGCTTTAAAGTTGAAAGAAAAGTTAAACCGTGTAGTTGAATCTTAATGTATTCATGATCATCAATTTACGGGGAAACAGTTGGCGACAACGACTAAACGAAAGAACAACCATGCGATAAATTGATAGCGATAAATCTAGCTGCAGAAATTATCGCAAAGTCTGACTGTGATTGGTTGGAATTCAAAATTTCATTACACTTCATTGGACGAAAATGGAATGACGTCATATAAACGGAATAGTCATAGAAAAACAAAGAATATTTTATATTTACTGAATTACAAATTAAACCTAGAATAACCTAGATGAAATTACTGGGTATTGAAATATTTTGTGATAGATTAAGGACACTATTTACAAAAAATCAATTACTGACCAAGTGCCTAGTAAGTTTGCGTTTGAATTCAATTTTATTTCGACAGTCCCTGATGCTAGCAGGTAGCGAATTGCAGAGTTTTGGCAGGGCTATTGTGAAAGAGGATGAGTATGAGGAGGTGCGATGGGATGGTATATACTGTAATAGCTTAAATAAAAAAAACATTTAAATATGTTGCATCTTTTTGTGAAGACTCTGTATAAAAATGTTATACAACATAAACACAGACAGAACTCGGTTAATTCAAAAGTGAATTAAATTTAACGATATTTGCATACTGTAAAAGACAATTTAAATGCGAAAATCTAATTGCAAATATGATTTAAAAGAAACATTGAACAGTTTTCGAAAATAGCATAAAATTTGTATTTAAAAAGACAGATTTTCAGGCTGCTGGAACACACGTGTTTGGCATTGCTTCCGTGATTCTTCACGTCTAGTTATCTAGACCTGTACACCAAATACATACAGAACCTGTCCTCGATCATCTTTATCAAATCTGACACATGGTGCTCTTCAAAGCGCCGATTCTCACCGTAGTGTGACATCTGTGACGTTCTCGTGGCAGTAGAACATGTTCAATTATATTATTCTTAATATGATGGAGCTCGGCGTTAACATGCATTGCATCCGACGTTACGTGACTCCCTTAGTAATTATTTTAATTGTCAGCGTTGTCTTAATGTTTATATCCAGTACACGTCTCAGCAAGTTATGAGCTACATATTATCGTTGTCCCTATTTTATTTGTCCTCCAGACCCTTGATAAATTGGAGATATTTCACAAAAGTGTTATTTTATCTCATTCTTATGTGCAGTCTTTAAACGTAAAAAGTTTATGCTTAATTGTGAAATGGAGAAACGTTACGGAAATTTCCTTAGCAACGACAAAGAATTTGTCACACTATTTTTTTAATAACGGTAAAGAACTACGTCATACTATAACAGTTGGACGAGTCCTTAGGCAAAGGAAGTACAGAGTTATTAAAATACATAGAGTGATTCAGGAGGATTTACCGCTGGTACGAGTAGTTTGCTGGCTAGCTGCAAGTGAAAGCATGACGAGGGAGGGAAGCTTCCCTGTCCACTTTATTCTCCCTCTTAAGCGAAAGTTTGTTTCACAAAATAACAAATTACTTATAAACAGAATGATCTTTTAAATGTGTTTCTTATGCTTTAATAGGGCAGAATTATGCACTCAGTGCTTGCACGGTGTACTACGAGAGAAGTGTGCTTATAGAGTGCACGAAAACCGGTTTATTCAAGTTGCGGTACGTAGGTACTGTATGTTTCAAAAGAAAATGTTATTCTACCAAACTAAGTAATAACACAAATAAATAAAACACTTCCCTAAACACAAAACAAAACATGTCTGTTGCACATTAATTCATATTACTCAATTTCTCAAGATTTGGATAAACTGTATTAGCACAAGCTATGCGAAGAACTCCTGTTAAAAGCACATCATTTCTCGTTTGAGATTTGTTTATTTCCGTAATAGAAAATAGATAGATGGATGGATGGATGGATGGATCGATAGGTAGATAGGTAGGTAGATAGGTAGGTAGGTAGATAGGTAGGTAGGTAGGTAGGTAGGTAGGTAGGTAGATAGATAGATAGATAGATAGATAGATAGATAGATAGATAGATAGATAGATAGATAGATAGATAGATAGATAGATAGATAGATAGATAGATAGATAGATAGATAGATAGATAGATAGATAGATATAGATAGATAGATAGATAGATAGATAGATAGATAGATAGATAGATAGATAGATAGATAGATAGATAGATAGATAGATAGATAGATAGATAGATAGATAGATAGATAGATAGATAGATAGATAGATAGATAGATAGATAGATAGATAGATAGATAGATAGATAGATAGATAGATAGATAGATAGATAGATAGATAGATAGATAGATAGATAGATAGATAGATAGATAGATAGATAGATAGATAGATAGATAGATAGATAGATAGATAGATAGATAGATAGATAGATAGATAGATAGATAGATAGATAGATAGATAGATAGATAGATAGATAGATAGATAGATAGATAGATAGATAGATAGATAGATAGATAGATAGATAGATAGATAGATAGATAGATAGATAGATAGATAGATAGATAGATAGATAGATAGATAGATAGATAGATAGATAGATAGATAGATAGATAGATAGATAGATAGATAGATAGATAGATAGATAGATAGATAGATAGATAGATAGATAGATAGATAGATAGATAGATAGATAGATAGATAGATAGATAGATAGATAGATAGATAGATAGATAGATAGATAGATAGATAGATAGATAGATAGATAGATAGATAGATAGATAGATAGATAGATAGATAGATAGATAGATAGATAGATAGATAGATAGATAGATAGATAGATAGATAGATAGATAGATAGATAGATAGATAGATAGATAGATAGATAGATAGATAGATAGATAGATAGATAGATAGATAGATAGATAGATAGATAGATAGATAGATAGATAGATAGATAGATAGATAGATAGATAGATAGATAGATAGATAGATAGATAGATAGATAGATAGATAGATAGATAGATAGATAGATAGAAAATAACTGTTCACATCTATAAGTGGAACCAAATAAACACAAAACTTTCTCACACAGCTTATGCAGATTGGGAAAGCGTTCTCTTGGGAATCCGTCATAAAGCTGCATAAGACTCGACCTTGAATCATATTTCGCTCGCATCTCTCGATCACATCGCAGGTCAATCAATTCACACTATAATGAAGGGGGGACGTTATCAATAATCAGTTGTAATCAGAACATGTAGCAAAAATATGCAAATCCATTTCCAGGCAATCTAAATCGTGGAACCTTGATGTAAATTCCTCTAATAGACTGGATAGAATACATGCTTACATTTCGAAATTTTCATTGTTCAAAATTCTATGCGCTTAGATAATGATGGGAATTGATATATTTCGCCCTTTTGCATTTGATGTATCCATAACAGCAATTTCTACTTAAAAGCTGCAATTCTATCTGCAAATTGTGTATTAAGAATTTATTTTCTCTGAAGTCCTCAATTTAGCTCATTTAAAAGCTGTGTAAGATCTGTTATAGCTGCTGGCACACTATAGCGCTCGCACTTGGAATTCCCCGTGCGAACGGAGAGCAAATGCACTCAAACGCCCATCGCTGTAGCCTGAAATGAATGAACCTATCATCCCTACCAGCGTACCAACAGTCTCGGTGACAATCGTGTTGCAGCATCTACACATTTCTGCGGACATGAAAACAAATTCCAAACCCAGTATATCAACAATGCACCATTTATAACACATTTACATTACAACACCGTAGTTAAAACAAATATAAAGAAATCTTAAAAGGAACTCGTTATTCGACGTAATGTTGTTGGATATTTCCTTGGAAAACAAACAGAAATCCAGGAAGTTAAAACGTAGAATGTTTTTCAGTGGACTGATCTTTTTGGTATTGTCTTTCAATTGGTCCATCTGAGGGGAAATATACAGATTTCGTACGTCCATAAATTCAGTTCTAAGAAAAGGAGGATTTCACAGAATGTTGTACTTTCTCATCTATAAATGTTATATGGACAATTTAAAAGTTTTTGAAGTGGTAGTAATTTTATTCGTATTACGATACTTCTTCCATTTTATGACGAGTAATTTCGACGCAAATACGGACTACTTGAGTTTGTTTTCGATAGGATGGGGAAATTCAATAGTTTGAGTTGACGAATGTCAACAGGATATCAGCTGCTACACCGGTTTTTATGGCTTTCGATTGCGGTAATTTTGTTCCTCTTTCAGTCTTGATGAAAGTTGTTGGAAAATTCTATACTTCTTCTGGCTTTAATGTAAATATTGCATACGTAAATTATGTAAACTGACCATAAATATTACCTTCGATAAATTGTGAGACACTCTTTTAGATAACAGTAATTTATCCAATAAAAAAACTTTGCATGAAGTGTAGGCTATGTTATCTTCATTACAAGATGGTTCGCTTCTTTATAATATGCCACAGCGAAAATTATATTGAATTACTTTCACGAGACAACACCAGCATAACTCATATCGTCGTTGTTCCTGCAATAACTCCTATGTGCAAAATATGCAAGTTTTCAGGAGGAGGAAAAAACACATTTATTCATCCTATGACAGCCGTGCATAGGGGATTGTGAATTCATACATTTACGAAAGAAATAAATATAATTATATATAGGAGATTTTATTATTTGATGTATCACTATTTAAGTTATTTAATAGAGCAAAAATCTGCAAAATCGATAAATATATCACATAGGAGTTATTGCGGGAACAACGACGAAATGTTTGAATAGTTATCCACTGCTGTTCTAGAGCATAGGTTCGATTTCCGCTTGGGATGATCACCTGGTTTGGTTTTTTTCGAGATTTTCCCGAACCGTAAGGCCAATATCAGATAATCTATGGCTAAATGGTCTTGTAGATGGACTATAACACCGAGTACAGGACTCCACTATGTGAAGTGATCAAACAACCCTGTTGCTATAGAGAATTTATAGATTTGTTAAACTTCATCTTTAGAAGACTTTAGAGCTATTTTTCATCATTATCTGTTTACATAAAATAAGTAGTATATATAAGTAGTATACCGTATAACCAAACTAAAACCCTAGCATACCGCTTGGTAAATTAGGGTTCTTTTGTAGCGATATTTAATAATAATAATAATAATAATAATAATAATAATAATAATAATAATAATAATAATAAATGGCCTTGTAGTTCATCGTAGTTAAATAATAAATGGGCTATCAGTGTGTGTTTTTACGATATTTGGAATCTTCACAAAGACGGTCGTTAAGGAAAAAAAGTGTACCAATTTTTTTTTAATGTACGAGGAGAAATTACGCGAGGAAAATAAAATTCTGAAAAATATATGCTGAATTTTTAAAGAGAGGGAAAGGATTACCTAGTGAAATAGTTATCCACTGCTGTTCTAGGGCATAGGTTCGATTCCCGCTTGGGCTGATTACCTGGTTTGGTTTTTTCCGAGGTTTTCTCGAAGCGTAAAGCCAATCTCAGATAATCTATGGCTAAATAGCCTTGTAGTTGATCATCGTAGTTATAATATAAAAATGGTTTGTCAATGTATATTTTTACGATATTTGAAATCTTCACAAAACGGTCGTTAAGGAAAAAAGAAGTACCATTTTTTTTTTAATGTACGAGGAGAAATTACGCGAGGAAAATAAAATTCTGAAAAATATATGCTGAATTTTTAAGAGAGGGAAAGGATTACGTAGTGGTGGAAATTATGAGAGTAAATACGATACTTTAGAATTTCGAAATTAGCTGTATATGATTGATAAATTTTTCCTGGAGCCCTCTATCAGAGACCTGAATTTTATACAAATTCTATTAATCTCCCGGTGTTTTATTTTATGTTTCATACTGTTCCTTTACAAATATTCCATATTTTTCTCCTATTACACATTTATATATGTAGCTAATCGGCGATATATGCATTGGAGGGGGAAAGGAACTGACCACCCTACTCCATTATCTCCTGGTCTAGTTGCCTCATGAGTGATGCCTTATTGGTGTTACTTATAAAGTTCAAACCTGTCTTCGGACAGTTGACTAAACAACAACAACATATTTATATTAGAACTAGGTCTATCAATGCTTCAGACTCGTGCTGGATTATTATCATACGTCGCCAAACTTCTTGCCTGTACCATTCTACACTTTCAAATTTATCCAGCCACAAAACACACTGCACTTTTCTTTGGACATTCTTCTTCTATAAATAATTATTGTAAAAATGGAAATTATTGCATTTGTTCGATTGTTACCGTCTTTTGTTTCCTTCAGTGTCTCAAACTTACAGAAGAAAAACTTCGAGAGTTTTATTTCATCTGGCACCAATATTACATTTCTACCTCTATTCATTAAAAAAATTATTTTAATCCTCTGAAACCTCATCACGACTTTAGGGACAGTTGTAATTCATCAGTAGAGCCCGAATGTTTATGTATTTATAACAGTTAAAATAAGCAGGCAAAAAGGGAATAAAAACTAAAAAAAAAAAAAAAGACACAATAATCTTTCAAAAAGGTATTATAAATTTTATAAAGGCATAATATATTTTAGCAATAAATTTAAATTGTATCAACATAACTCACATATTTACTTCGTAGGTGACGCATGTTGATTTATACAATTCTTTTCACAAAACTTGCATAACAAAACTGTTCCATCGGTTGAAAACACATGGGCACCAAATTCACTAACGTAAGCATGAAGTTTACTTTTCAATGGTTTACTGAATTTAGACATTCTAGCTAACCCATCTTATACCTTCTCTCACCCTACAATAACTGCCTCCATTTTGAATCTTGCGTACACTACTTTTAACACTTGAATATAAGTAATTGATTAACTAGCGGACTTACTCATGTTAATTATGTAAGTCTGTGCGGCTTACAGCTGTTTCGGTGCTTCATCACACCATCCTCAGAGCCTACTCAGGCCTTGAGGATAGTGTGATGAAGCACCGAAACAGCTGTAAGCCGCACAGACTTACATAATTAACACGAGTAAGTCCGCTAGTTAATCATTACCAGGAACGGATTTATATGGACTAAAAAATATATGAAATATGTAAATATATATGTAGTTATTTTTACCAAAATATGGAATTAAATATGGATTTTTACCAAAATATGGAATTAAATATGGACTTAAAATTATAAAAATGACTATGTACGTTAAATATTGGTACATTTTAATCAAACTAAACAAAAAATATAATGGACGTACCTTATCTTCCAATGTAGTTTCAACAAAACACAATTTTTATTGTCTGTTACCATAACAATAGGTTACAAACATTTCTTTCAAGTGCTGAAAAGTGAATCTTCTTCTATTGTCTCTGAGGATAGATTTATACTGACTAAAAGAGCGTTCGACGTCACAAGAAGTAACTGGTACATAATTCAATTTCACAATGTCTGCTGGGGATAAGTCCAAGTTAATCTTCACTGTTGATTCACCACTCATCACAGCAACAACCTTTTGTAGTTCTTCATATCCAGGGTTTTTGAAAGTACAGTGTCCACCTTAGCTCTTACTGCATCTGCAACTTTACCTCTACCACGATTCAGTTGTTCCACAGTACTATTTATAATTTCAAAACTTTCAGATAGTGAAAGGTGCCTATTTTGGAGACTTTTGAGCGTTTTTATGATGCATGAAAATGTATGCTGAATGTGAGCTAAGTCATTCTTCACACTTATGTCACAGGTAACTGTTTTCGCAGTATCAATTGAGACTGCATCTTCAGAGTCCAATGCAAGGAGAACATTGTTAATAGAGTCTATATGTTCGGCATAATATTCAACTGCTTCTAGCCATGTACCCCATCTAGTTAAAATTGGCTTTGGTGGCAATGGAATTTCAGGGTACATTTCTTTCAACACGTTAACTCTACTGGGAGCTTTGAGAAATACTTTTTTCACTGATGAAATCAACAAATCTACTTTAGGAAATTGTCTCTGACCACTTCTGCCACACGATGAAATGCATGCGCCACACAAGTAAAATGAGTCAATTTAGGATATACAACAGATAATGCTTGTCCAGCTTTGACCATATAAGGGGCAGCATCGCTAATAAAGAATAACACATTATCGTACATAATACCCTTTGGCCACAGGATACCCATAGCTTCGTTGAACAGTTTAACTATAGTTTTGTTATTGCACTTTTCTAGAACATCACAATGTAAAAGAATTCGTTCAGAATATTGTTCACTTAACAAACCGATAACTACATTACCAACAAGTCTACCTTCTTTGTCGGGAGTCTCATCAATGGAAACCCAAATTGAACTATCTTTAATTTCATCTCTTATCTTCTGTATTGTCTCATCGTAGATGGATGGAGCATACGTCTTCCTAAGTGTTGACTCATCCGGGATTGTATGTTGAGTATATTTTTCAAGGAATTCCCTGAAGACCTTATTCTTTAGTTTGTAGAGAGGAATATCAGCAGAGATGAGAGAACGGCACAGGTCGATGTTAAACTCAGATCTTACATTCGATGTTGTTGGTTGTGTTAAAAACAATTGTCTCTGCTTGGAATTTAGTTGTTTGTTGGCCTGATGTTTACTAGTTGTAATGTGTTGTTGCACCAGGAACTTTTGTGTAGATGATACTGCACACTGACACAAATTACAAAATAATATTTTATTGTCAGTTGATAAACCATCTTCTTTAAATTCTGAAATGTAACTTGTTAGTTTTGATTTTAAATTGACTGAATGACGTACTTTTGGCATATTTACCATCTTTATAGTATGATTTACAAAACTGAACCTATGTGTACTCTGACTGGCATTTAACTGTTGAGCTGCACAACTGAAGTCTGTTAAAAATTTTAAATTAAATTAATACAGTTTTGTAACTTACTTTCCCATTGTTGATAGGACTGCTAATTTTCAAATAACTCTGATGTTAAAGGGATTACTGAACATGTGTTTAAATCTCTATTGTTGAAATGTATTTTTAAAAGTTAATGGAATTTTGTTTTGTTTTATTGTTAAACCTAATATAATATGGACTGTTTTATATGAAATATGGAAAATATATGGAAATTAACGAAAATATGTACTAAACTCTAAAATATGGAAAATATGGAAAATAAAAGTAGGATTTTTCAACCCTACACATTGTGAAACATAAAGATAATGCAAAATATAAATTATATTAGCTTTATAAGTAAATATGTATTTACATATAAATCCTTTCCCTGATCATTACCAATAACTGGCTGTTCCTCACTCAAATTTCTTTCTCCTACAATAATGAACACGTGTAGCACAAAATTGTAACAGTAAGATTTGAAAATATGAAAGCAAACAATTGGAAATGCTAAGAGACAACTTATAAGAGAACAAGCTTAATATTTAAAATTATAAAGCTGATTGTTGATATCGTGAAGACATGACAATATTATATTTGTAACTGTGGATTATCGATCATTATTCATAATAAACCAATAGTATTGAAGCACGATTATTAGCAGATTAAACACCGAAATAATAATTACTTTTGTTTACTATTGTTAGTATAAAGTCAGTCATTGTTTCAAATATTTAAATTTCATACACATTACATTACAATTAAGTAGAAAATTGCAAAAAACAATAAAATATTACTTTAAAATGACAAAAAGGCATTCATTAGTAAGAAACGGCTTAAGGGGACACTCAATTTAAAAATTGGAGAAAAAGTGTCATAGAAATGAGAAATTAAATTTCTACACTAATTTACGTGATAGAACTAAATCAATACGCAGAATTCTTCCCCTATTCATTGAGAAGTCACAGTCAAATGCACAAAGCCAAAAAATAAAAAAAAAGATAATTAAAAGTGATATTTCAATTAATGATTGATTAAAAATTGAAATATTTTTTTTTATTTCGAAAAGTATTGGATCTAATGAGCTGAGATTTTGCATGTTACTTTTCATGTGTATATTAAACTTTTTCTCCAAATTTGAAAAAGATTGGTCAAATAGGAAAAAAGTTCCGAAATATAGTTGAGCGTCACCTTAAAAATACAAAATAAAAATTACCCCTATCACTTTGATTTATTCTAAATAGCATTCTTATTTATGCAAATAATGATTTACTTCAACTCAGTAAAAAACGCTTTTACCAAACATCCGACCTCTATTTATCAGCTAAGCGGAATCTTTGCTCCTTCATAGGTTTCTTTAAGGATTCAAACGATAAATGTCACGTTGTGACAAATCGGAGCTGTAAGTCGGATGACCCAGAGCATTCTGGTATTAGGAATTCAGTCACTACTAGCTGCTGTACGTATTTCGTAGTGTGGTAAACACAGTTTTAACCAACAATTAACGAAATATAAGGAGAAAAGTATTGAAGAACTAGCAAGCTTCGATGGAAGTTTTAATTACGGGTTTCAAAACAAGTTTGTTGATTACCTAACTGGGAAATTCTCGGTTTGGTGTTTAAATTCTTTTGATGCCAGGAAGGGAATGAGAGAAAGTGAATTGGTGATAGATGACGGGATAGAAGAAGACGCTCCAAGTAACGTTATGAGTGAGAGGATAGAGAGAGAGGGGAAGCTCTCAAAGAGAATTTTTTTTTACAAAAGGCTGACTCTTTTTTAATAACCTTTTTGAAGTAGAAGTTGCTACTGCTGCGACATAATGAAGAAACTGACATCGGAGTCCAGATAATCGATACCGCATCTTGCGAAGGAAAATTAGAAAAAAAAAAATCCGTTTCATAACTAGGTAAAATGCGTTGAAATTGAACGGAGAGCCTCGAGAGCGTAAATCAGATTAATGGGCTGTCCCGGCCTGACGCTGTGTTTCTTTAAGGTTGTGCAGCACCGTGGTGGAGATGATGGGATGAATATGCAGCGGGGCCGGGAATAAAACGGCCCTAGTCTTTAAAAGATAACAGATCCTTCTTTATCTTCATTGTTACGTGAAGATATACGGTCAATTCGTTTCTCTTCTTGCCTTTAATTTAAAATATTGCGCATGGTCTGGCTAGAGGCTTCCGTTGTCATACTTCAGCTCGCGGTGTAGTCTTCTACAGGCTCACAAGAAAGAAACACGCAACACGAATTTTCTAGTTCTTTGCCGGAAAAGTAAGTTCTAACCAAATATATTTTAACTATTTCATGTCATTACACGTTCATAGTATTTTTACTTTATTATCTATTTAGCAGGTTTTGAAATTACTATTTAATACGAGAAAAATTTCGTACCGGCACCGGGAATCGAACCCAGGATCTCTCAGCTCTGCGCGCTGAGCGCTCTTTCCAACTGAGCTATGCCGGGGCACGATCTACGGCGCCGGCCGAACCCCTCTCGTAATGCCGGCCGGCGCCGTGGATCGTGTCCCGGCATAGCTCAGTTGGAAAGAGCGCTCAGCGCCGGTACGAATTTTTCTTGTATTAAATAGTAATAATACATATTGGCTGCTTCATAGTAGCCGTGTAATATTCAATGAGGTGGGCGAGATCTCATACAAAATGAATATGTGAGGTTTTGAAATGTTAACATCTTCCGGCGTCCAATTAAAATTCGTCACTTTCCTTCAACGTCCTTTATCATTTCAATCTACATTCTTCACTCTCTTCTCCCACATGCCACTGAAAATTTAATCCTTTTTTCAAGGTTGGTTATAAGGGGATAAGGAGAGGTGATCGGGACGATTGCCCTGGGGAGAGGGACGCAATATTTTCACATGGAAAGAAAATTCATTCATTCATTCATTCATTCATCATTGTTTCCTGCCGAAGTGCAGATCTTTCACTTCAAACCCAGCATTCTCCAGTCTTTCCTGTTTTCTACCTTCCTCTTAGTTTCCATATATCTTAATTTCGTCTATCATCAAATATCTTCTTCTGCCCCGAATTCTTTTCCTGTTCACCATTTGTTCCAGTCCATCCTTCAGTAGGTAGTTTCTTCTCACAGCCAATAACTCAACCAATTCATTTTTCTCTTCCTGATCAGTTTCAGCATTAAACCTTCACCCACTCTTTCCAACATAGCTTTATTTTTTATTCTGTTTGATTATTTCACACACTCCTTTCTCCTCCATATCCACATTTCAAATGCTTCTAGTCGCTTCTCTTCATTTCATCGTAATGTCCATGTTACTGCCTCATACAATGCTACACTCCACACAAAGCACTTAACTAGTCTCTTACTTAGTTCTTTTTTTCAGAAGTCCGCAGAAGATGTTTCTTTTTCTATTAAAAGCTTCCTTTGTCATTGCTATTCTCCTTTTGAATTCCTGGCCGCAGCTCGTCTTACTGATTATAATACACCACAAGTATTTCAAGTTGTACACTTTCTCTACTATCTCATTTAGAATTCGCACGTTTGCTTTTTTATTTTTCTTTCGACAACCATGGTCTTCGTCTTTTTTTATTTGTCTTTATCCCATATTGCTCACAGCAGTCATTTAGCTACACTAGCATATCTCTTAATATCATTTCTTCTTCAGCTACCAACTCTATAACAGCAAATATTATGCATTTAATTCTTCCCATGTGTATATCTATGTCTATAATCATGTCGCTGTTATTTCTGGAGTGACTACTCCTCTTTGCTTACGTCTTAGGAAGTGAAGGCTCTATAAAGTCTAGGTAGGTAGTACCGTTCGCCATTTTTGTTCTTTCGTTGCCGAGCTACCAGACGAGGAATCTGTTTGCCGCACCGTTAAACAATATCATGTCCTATGATAATAAATCAAATTCACTGTAACTGAACAAATAATTTAGCGGCAAATAACGTCCTCGTGTGCTTTCTGCGAACGCCAACGAAAGAGCCAAAATGGCGGGCGATTATATTAAGTATTTATCGAGCCTTAGAAAGTGCATAACATCATCAGCAGGGAATCACAAGACGCACACGTTTAAATATAGCCAACCTGCAACGTGATTGGCTGCCGGAAATAAGAACGACGGGACTGTAACGTTTATATTGTCTCTATGTAGCCTGCTTTCTTTACCGTTGTTTTATCACATTTGTTCAAAATCAAACATTTGCTAAATTTGTACATTATTTTCCTTTCTACGGGTTTCTTGAGTCCCCCACATGCATACCGCCCTGGAGCCCTCACATATGTACATAAAATACATTACGTGTATCAGATGTCACTTTCGATGTAATTTAAATTGTAATTGTCGGTTTGTGCATATCTCAAATATTTGACACGCTATCGGAGGTGAAAGAGTTAAGTGGGACAGCCTGTATATAGGAGAAGACAAGAGAAAGGTAAAGGGATGTAGAGAAATGGAGAATTTAGAATTTAAGATAAAACTGCTTATAGGGATTTTTATCAACTCGTATTGAGATAAAATTTCAAATATGTATGGATTTATTATCGTCAGAATTACTTATCAATAATCAAACATTTAAACCATTAGATTATTACATAAAATGGTATATAATGACCCACGAATGTTTTCGCCGTGAATATGGCATCCTGAGGTCTCATCGAAGCAATGACACATAATGAACACTTATAATTTCTGGTTTAAATACAATCATTAAAAATGTTTGAAGAAGTTGAAATGATAGGCAGTGTGAACATACGTAATTATGAACATACGTGTAACATAAAATTTAAAACCATACAAAGTATTGAAATAACAATGTGCTAATGGTTAAATGTACAATGAGATAATAGTAATATGCGTTACAAGAGCGGTATGTTGAAGTTTTCATGTTCGAGGAAAAGTTTGAAAAAGCGAAACGCAGTTGATCGTTTTTAATTTCCAAGAATTGAAAGAAAACATAACGCTCGTGTATCGTACATTATTTTGTGCGAAGATCGTTTATTACATACCTGAAAGGAGAAATTTCTAATTAGTTGCAATGAAATCTCCATCTTGGTTTCTGTTCAATGACGGCAATTTTGGAAAACAAAAATATATATCTTCAACATTGTTGCTTTAAAATATTTTCTGTGTTTACTATACTCCAGCAGGCCGTGATATACGTTTGTTCCCCCCCCCCAGTCTATGATGAGTCTGGAATCTTGTTGATTTTTTCACGGCTTCCTTAATGTTACTTGCATCACGAATGCAGTAACTTTAGTGGAGTTGTAGAGTTTATTTAATTTTTGCAAATATTTAAAAACAATAATTAAGAGTGCAATTTAGGTGAAATTGCAATGGTAAGTTTCCAATTCATAATTATTACTATATTGAACGTCTCTAAAAATAATATGTTAAAAGCCTAAAGCAGTAAAATCAATATGTCACTTAAGCGGTAAGACGAGGGAAATTGTTATGTATGTTAGGTTGGGAATACTGAATGTGGAATTTTAGACTTTCCGCGGATTGGTTTTGTGCGGAAACCAAGCAAATACGCACGATCTCGCACAAAATTATTATATCTCATTGTACATTTAACCATTAGCACATTGTTATTTCAGTACTTTGTATGGTTTTAAATTTTATGTTACACGTATGTTCATAATTGCATATGTTCACACTGCCTATCATTGTTACTTTTTTCAAACATTTTTAATGATTGTATTTAAACCAGAAATTATAAGTTTTCATTATATGTCATTGCTTCGATGAGACCTGAGGATGCCATATTCACGGCGAAAACGTTCGTCGGTCATTATATACCATTTTATGTAATAATCTAATGGTTTATATGTTTGATTATTATTGATAAGTAACTCTGACGTTAAAGGAGCAGTCCGCGATAAAATTAAGTTGGCTTTAATCAAACACGTTTTTCAATCTAAGTAGAATGCAATTTGCCGCATGTCAATGCAAGGCATGGTTCTGGAGTTACTGACTCCGCACAAATACTTATGACGTCATAGCCACTGAACTGGTGTGATTGCGTAGTAGACCGAGAACATCCCGAGTGCAGCGCTTTGTATTAAATAATCTTCTCGCCCCGTAGTACACGTGAACAGAATTTCGGACTTAGTTGTGATTGAGTGAAGTCATATTTTGCTTTTCATTTAATCATAAAACAGCACATAGCAACGTTGTGGTTTTATGTAGGGCTGTTTTCTTTTATATGAACGATTTTGAACTACAGTAGACTAAACATAAAAAATTGTATCTTAATACAGTTTAAAATGCCGTGGTGTTGTGATTGTTCATGTTCAGAGGGAAGAACAAAAGCAGAACATGGAAAAGGGGTATCACTTCATGTATTTCCGAACAGACAAAAGTCACCGCAAATATTTAAAACATGGGTGAAGAAAATCAACAGAAAAGGTTTTACATCATCGAAAACTGTTGCTGTGTGTTCTAATCATTTCCATGAAATTAATATTGAAGAATCGTCTCTATTAAAAGGAGGTTTAATGAAAGACAATAGAACTCCTATGAAAATGAAGAAAACTGCTGTCCCTTATTTTTGAAAGGAGAATATCCCCAAGACATTTCTAATACTAAGCGCTCCTCTGCTTATAAATGAAAAAAAGGTCGTCGAAGAAGTAATAGCTGAAAATATTGACGTATGTGTAGTTCTCGATGAGGCTGAAAATTCACAGAAACGTAATATAAACAAAGCTGGGCAGTGTGAGATAGGGTGCGAGACGCTAAGAAATGTATGTGGTGAATCAGATGTGAGTGAGCCATAAACTGACTTAGGCAGATCTTTTAAAATACAAGAAGAAACTTCAAATTCTAATTAATCAGGTATAAGGTACAAATTATTTGAAAATTTTTCAAAAACTTTACAACTATATTTCATCGGCAAGACAACATTATATAAAATAATTTCAAAATTCGTAGAACTAAAAGTAGTTGTAGTTATTTTCAGATTCATGAACAACTTATCAATTCTGTAAAAGATAAATTATTATTATTATTATTATTATTATTATTATTATTACTATTATTACTATTACAGTATATGCATGTGATAGGTCCTAAGTGAGTTAATAATAACTGACTGTAACATATGAATATGTATTTACTCGTTCTACACCACTGTATGTCAAACGGAACTACAATGCAGTCTTATGAAGCGATCGGTGGTTATGACGTCAGAGCTTGCAGTAAGACCTTTAATATTTCACAAACTAAAAGGCGTAGAGAGATGAGACAAACGCCGTTAATCTAAGGATTACTTAGGTAAACATCCTATAACATAATCAAAATTTCGAATTTTATCGCGGACTGCTCCTTTAATAAATCCATACATATTTGAAATTTTATTATTAAACTTATCCGGCCCAACATGCCTTTGAAAGCGTATTGAGATCTTGATTGAGGTAAAGAAAAGTGTAAATATCGCCTTCGTGGACCAATGTGCGGGTGTGAACTCTCGTGACCTGACGTCTGAGGAGATTTGATGTGGTGACGCGAGATTAAGTGGTGTGAGAACGTGACGGTTAAGCGACGATGTCGACACCCACACATAGGAAAGCAGCGGATGCCAGCCGGCCGGCTCTTGAAGATGGATGGCATGCTGCCTCGCGCAGTGACGTTCGTAACCACGTGGATGACTGATTTGTTCCTCTGAGGTATGTTTACACCAGCATACATTTGTTTGCTTATTCGTGGCTAACGAGAAAGACACGAATCGGAGTCACGTGGTCGTCATGGTCTAGTCATGGCCAGCTTGACAATCGCCTAATATAAATAAATATTCGAAGTTCTAAAAAAACAAAGGAATTTCTATATTAAACTCACGCCAAACGTTCATTTATATATAAGCTTGTTCAATGTTGGCCATGTTATGACTGAAGGCCCATTCACAATGAAAATTAAACATAACTGTAACATAAACACACAAATTTGCGGCCAGGTTATCAAATGGGATCACAATGATTCACATAAACACTGACATTCACGTTGCCGTTAGACGTTAACATGTAAGTTTGCGAACTCCAAACTTTCATGCTTATGCTTACGTGATTTGCGAACAGTACACAATCGTGGAGCGCTGAAGTATACGACAGAATATGAGGAAATGGCGTCGTTATGTTTCCATGGTTACCAAATATCTTTGCGGTTATGTTTATGCCCCCACCATGAATGATGTGATTTTACCGTAACGTTTACATTCTTAAGTTAACGCTTACTTTATGTTTAATTTTCATTGCGAATGGGCCTTAAGAATGTGATGTCGCGCCGTAGCCTGTCTTTCTCGTTAGCCACGTTGCTTAACGTCTGACGACGTCTGAAAGCTTTGGTTTCAGTGTACGCCTTCGTATTTGAGGAGCCTTAAATAATAATAATAATAATAATAATAATAATAATAATAATAATAATAATAATAATAATAATAATAATAATAGTAATAATGATAATAGCCTAGTAATAATAATGATAATAATAAAATAATAATAATAATAATAAAAATAATAATATAATAATATTAATAATAACAGTAAAATAATAATAATCATCATCTTTATTCTTTCTTCTCATTCACTAATATTTATAAATACACTTTTGGGTATTTCACCATGGCCCGGAACTTAATATTTCCATATGATGAAGGATGAGTGGAACGGATAAAAATTCTCTCTGGCACCGGGACTCGAACTTGTGCTTTTAGCTCTACGTGCTGACGCTTTATCCACTAAGCCACACCGGATTCCAGTTAAATTTGAATCGGTCATTTCAAAAAGGTCATGAGTCAAGAAACTGAAATTTTACAGGAGAAAGAAAAAACTACCTACAGCATAAATTACCTAATTTTTTTATTCTCATACGACTGTCAATGATTAAAGCGTTATCGAGGAAAATATTGCATTATATATTTTTCATTTAAAATTTTTTGTTTGGCATAAAACACGTTTTCAAAATCAATGACTCATGACCTTTTTGCAATGAACGTCCACATTTTACCAATTAATAAAATATATTTATAGCAAATAATGTTCTAATTACATAAATTGTTTAATGCACCAATATACAATGAATGAGAACACTTATGGGTACTATTTTCATATTATACAGGATGAGTCACAAGGATTTACCGTCCTTTACAGAGGTTATTTCTGAAGACATTTTGAACAAAAAAAAGTCATATAATCATAGTTCCTACTCTCATTATTTTCAGAGTTACACTAATTTAAATTTGTTTGTAAAATACGTTTTTTCTTTAGTTTGAAAGTAAAAGAATAATACAAATAGAGAATGAACCATTTAGAAGTATCATCTCTCTAATTGGCAAGTTTTATGAAGCTAAAATTACATTATTCTAACGCACTTATCATAACAATTATTACAAATCACACCATTTCCACCGACTTAATTATTTGCAGTTCAATTTTGCATCCTAATTAACAGTCTTGGAGAGTTTGCAACACATTTTAAAAAAATGTCGCCGCATTCTTGTGAACGGCACTCGTCGCTCTACGTAACTGCATACGGCTATCTTTGATTTCCGTAGCGCTCGCGCTGGCTGCTGACTGCACGCTGACCAAGATCACGCGTTCACAGCAATGCGTTCCAATAACGAAACGTAACTGTAAATATTGAGAATAGGACCCATGTTTATATGACATTTTTTGCTTAGAATGTCTTCGGAAATAAGCTCCGTAAAGGACGGTAAACCCTCGTGAATCACCCTGTATAGCTGTATTTTATTTAGAACAAGAATGAAATTTAATGAACATCTACACACTTTGGATAGAAGATAGATTGAGAAAGTAGTTTTTTGTTTGTTTGTTTGTTTTTAGTCCTTCTGTTCATTTTCAACTTCTTTTTCTCCATGTCTTGGCCTTTCCTGAAGTGAAAACTCTGTATACTCAGCTGGAATGCACTCAGGGACAAAAAAAAACCGGACACTTTAATATTTGCTGGTATTTTGAAAAACATTATCTTCTCATACAATATTATGGTAGCCATCTGTTGTTATGGAGACGTGTATACATTGTTGATTGTTTTTTGTTTTATAAACAAGCCATTACAACCAAATATTCCAATTTTGCTTTCGGAGTCTCAGCTATAACAATTTTGTCTCAACCATTTTGTGCTTCATTATCGTTATCATTCGTTATTTCTTTATTTTTACATTTTCTGAGTTTAAGTGGGGTTGTAACATCTGTCTTAAAACAAGATGCGACCTGAAGATGTGGCTCGAGCTGTAGCCCTTTACGATGATGGACGCAGTGTACGTTACATTGCAAATGTTATGAATATGGCTAGAAGCACAACCCATGATGCCATAAAACGGTATAGAGAGACTCTAGAATATACCAGAAGATCAGGTTCGGGTGATCCAAGAGCTACAAATCCAAATGAAGACAGGTATATGGTGTTGAGAGTTCTTAGGAAGCGCAACCTGCCAGCTACTAGTGTAGTCCAGCAATTTTTTAACATGCATGGACGCCCAATTTCGGCCAAAACAGTTAGAAGGAGGTTGAAAACAAGTGGACTGTTATCAAGTAGACCTGCAAATGGTCCCAGACTTCTCAGGATGCATCGAGTTGAACGACTGCGTTTTGCAAATGATCACAGGGATTGGAGAAATGGACAGTGGAGCTGTGTTCTGTTCACCGATGAGTTCCGTTTCAATCTGTGCTCACCTGATGGACGTGAAAGAGTTTGGAGAAGGAGGGGAGAACGATTTTCACAGTGTTGCATTTCCGAAAATGTGCCGTATGGAGGTGGTGGAGTGATGGTTTGGGCAGGAGTGTGTACGGATGCTCGTACAGAGTTGGTTTTTGTTGAAAATAGAAGAGTAACAGCTGATAGGTATATAAATGAATGTTTGGCTGATCATGTGCCATTTGGCCAATTTGTAGGCGATAATTTTGTTTTAATGCATGATAATGCACGGCCGCATATTGCCCATGCGGTCGGAGATTATCTCCAAGAAGTGGGAATCCATGTTCTTCCATGGCCAGCAAGGAGTCCAGACATGAACCCAATTGAACACGTGTGGGGCATGTGGGGCATGCTGGGAGGCGTGTTAAGAATAGACGGCAGAGACCAGAATCGTTACAAGAGTTGAGGCGAGCACTTGGCGAAGAATGGGAACTTATTCCTCAAGCAGACATTGCTAACCAAATTGAGAGCATGCCAAGACGTATGGATGCAGTTATTCAAGCCAGAGGGGGTAATACCCGTTACTAAAAAGAGTTTTTAATGTTTAAGGCACCATAAAATGAAAAAAACAGTTAGACCAAACGATGCCATAGTTATACGCCCTTTGTTTGTTTGTTTTTTTTTTTTTGTAAATTTTCTCATCGTATGTTGTATGCTGTCGTATAAGTTGCTAAATGAAACATTATTTTGTTTGAATGGGTTTTGTTTCATTTTGAAATAATTGGCAACAAAATACAAACAAATATAGAAGTGTCCGGTTTTTTTTGTCCCTGAGTGTATATGTACTTCTTCACCTTAAGAATGTTCCCATTTTTTTTCATTGATAGGTATCTGTTTTGAAGGATAAGGCAACTCTGTAGGAAGTACGGGATTCTTGTTGTAACTGTGAAGGAGATTGAATTTCTCTTTGCCGGCACCATCGATGAACTGTTAAGTTTTTATTTGACCAGGTCAGCTTGAGTTGTATTCAAATACCATCCACTTAGAAGGAAAAAAATACATTTTATGTACCTTGGGAATCTTTCCCATACTTGATTCAGAGAGAAAAGTCTTCTTGTAATAAATAGACCAGCATCGCTTAAAGTCCAGTAAAGGCACAGCATCATGACACCTTCTTAATCATAACATATTCCTTAGGTAGATGGACCCTATCCTAACATTTTTATCAGTTTCTTTACAGTCCTAGAATCCCTGTCGTTTGGTAGGAAGCTGTGACCTCTTATTGGAAAGAGTAACGTTATATAATTTGGAATCATTTTGCTGTTACAGTGGATAAACAAAAGCCGATCGTTGTGTTGTTTCTATTTTGACCGGCGCACCTGTCAGACAATAGATGCAGCTCAGTTACGTTCTGTGGAATATGCTTCTGGATGTAATGAAACAGAAATGAACAAACGTCATTTTCACCTTTGTGTGCTTCTTCTTCATGATATACATAAAAATGTGAGATTAGTTTTTTGATTATGTATGCCAAACACATAACTGTCTCAAAAATATTATTCCCTTTTAGACTAGTTCAGAAAGTTTATTAATATTGGCATACAATTTTTTGGACCTTCTACAGTGAACCATCAATTCTGCTATTGCAGTTCGCTTGACAGACTGCAAGATGGGAACTGCGTATTTTAGCTGGTAAAACTTGAAGAATCGGATTCTGATATCTTTCTAAAACAAAATCTTACATTCAAATATGGGTATTCAAGTTGAAATGAAAAGGATACAGGAAACACTATTACTTCCCGCGAATGAACATTTTGAATATAGACTACAGATTTAAAGTCAGTCATTGCAAAAAGGTCACGAGTCAGACTCATGACCTTTCTGCAAGAAGTGGAAATTTCAAGCTTCGATGTCAGCACATTTTGAAAGTATATTCATGATCTTCTTACATAGACTGGTCGGGCTACCCCTACATCACAATGTTCAATGCAAAACTCATTTTCGTAAAAAAGTTGACTCATGACCTTTTTGCAATGACCGATTCATTTAAGTTCCACCTCTTAGTTTCCTTTAGTGGCCAACCCTCATGCACTGTGTCACAGATGTGTGACAGTGGTACAATGCCCAACAATGTGCAGAGGTGCACTCATTACGAGCGACTAAGTGGCCGGGATCCGACAGAATGAGCGCCGTCTTAAATCACTAAGGTTGCTATTTATACACATTTCACTAGCCCGCGCTACGAGCATGCTAAACTAGCCCCGGCTATCGACTGGTTACTTGTACGGGATTCATATCATATCATATATCATATCATATCATATCATATCATATCATATCATATCATATCATATCATATCATATCATATCATTTGTCATGTCATGTCATGTCATATCATATCATGTCATGTCATATCATGTCATGTCATGTCATGTCATGTCATGTCATGTCATGTCATGTCATGTCATGTCATGTCATGTCATATCATATCATATCACATCGTTTCGTATCGTATTGTATCGTATCGTATCACATCACATCGTTAACACTGGTTTATGAATACGAAAAACGTAGGTTCGCTGATCATCCACCGGAAGTCCGCGCTAAGAATGTCTATGATTATTTACGCATATCATATTATTGTGATGTACCGAAGTACATATAAAATTTCCGTGCAGGAATTCTGTATTACCATGTGATGGATGAGTGCAGCGGAGAAAAATTCTCTCCGGCATCGGGACTCGAACCCGGGTTTTCAGCTCTATGTGCTGACGCTTTATCCTCTAAGCCACACCGGATTCCAGTTCCGAAACTAAGAGGTGGAACTTAAATTGAGAGGATTCAATCCGGCATCAGAACTGACATTTTGATATTTGATGAGTTGATGCTTTACTCTGTACATATTTAAAGCCTTTTATGCTCGACCATGCCGAAATGTAGTAATTATACACCTGGTAGCAGACCTTTAATGGACCTCATTAAAGTACACCTACTCATTAAAGGTCAGGTCTTTCAGCCAATGACGACTCAGGTTACAACTGTTCAGCCAATGACAGGTCAGCTTTCTACCGTTATAAAACCGCAAGTATCGATTATTCTCGGATATGCAATCGAAAGATAATTAGCGAAAAGTCACGGAGGCTGGAAATCCAATACTGTCGCAGAAGGTTATGTTCTGTTACTATAACAATTAGCGTTAATTGTAAATAATATTCAAATAAATTCAATTTGTCATCTCGTTTTTCAATGTCTAATTTATTTTTAATGTTATCTCTGTAGGTTCTTATGGCCTAGCAAGGTCATTGTGAACATCTGTTCCTCGGAAAAAATCAATACTTTCGCGTCTGCGCACATCTCACAACATACGGGACATTGGCCAAGGTCAGATACAAAGAAAATTAATAATATCAAGTTAGAAATATGGTCGAGCATAAAAAGTCGTATGAAACTCTCCTATAATGGTAATTAAGAAGCTCGTATGAAAATTATGGAACTCGCTTGCGCTCATTTCATAAATATCCATACTCGCTTCTTAATTACCTTCATTATAGGCTCGTTGCATAATGTACTATTATATATTTAAATACTTTTATATATTATTTATATAAATAATATTTAATAATTTCCAAATATAATTTAATTTGAAACAAATCAAACTTATTGAAACAGCTAATTGACAAAAAATTTTAGAGATACATTTTCGTTGTTTTGAGTTCGTGGAGATTGACATGTATAAACAGACATAATAAATACACAGTATGATGTGTGTTCTTACAGACAAGATAACATGGAGTTGTAATAATAATGGTACGTTCATCACTACGAAAACCGCGCCCTTTAAAATAATGAGACACACCCTTCATTTGCAGTACAGTATCTTCTAACAATCTCTACTAATCTATCATAATTAGGTCCGGTTTCAGCAAATGTTATGAGTGAATTAAAACGTTATTTATTAACATATACTCAAATTTTTAAAAATTGTGTTAAAATTATTTCGTGTATTTGGGTTCGGAAAACGATTTCCAGATGGATATTAACTAACATTTTCTTAACTTTTGCGAGAATTTGAAAATAGTACGAATTAGGAAGCCGTATTAGAACCTAGGGTTTTCTGAACGCGTTTCACCCATTTGATATAGAGAAAACATGTCCAATATTACGATTTCTTTGAGAGTTATTATTTGTTACTGGAAATGAACCGGGAAACTGACAGTTTGGAAAGAAATGAAGAATTCAATTTTATTAATATAGAAAAGTATTATTGTTAGTGGAATTCGTAACCAAATATAAGGATAGTTTGGGATATAAGAAAATAAATTGCCTGAAAATCAAAGTCAAGGAGGAAGAGTGGATACGGATTACTAGTGTATTTAATTGCCTTGTGGAGGTTACCACAAGAACTAAGCAACTTAACATTTTGTAACCGCTCTTCAATTGATGGAAACGTTAAATCTTTGATGGGCGATCATAAGAGTAAGCTACAAGTCAATTTTTTTACGAAATTGAGATATGTACAGTTTTGTCATCGTCAGCTCGATATCTATGTCTGGTAAAAAGAGAACAAGTCAAAACCTGCTGTAGAACACCGCATTCTCTGATGCACATAACAGTACCTTCAAAATCATGTACGATGTTAAACAGTTTTTTTGCTCTCCTGTAAAATAAGGTTTTTTGACTTGTACTCTTATGATCGCCCATCAAAGAAATATTTTCGTATAATTCGTACTGTACCATCAGCAATTCACGTAATTAATATCTATAGCACAAGATAGAGAGGCACATTTCTGTTCTGTATTCTAACCTCTTGCGAATATCGTCTGCTATTTTCCTGAGAAATGTTTCCGAGACTCTCAACCTCGGTAAAAATTCGTCCTGAGGTAGTTTCTCGAAATAAATAATCATTTACATCTATTTCCGAACGACGTACAATATAATTATTTAAAATATCCAACAGCAATTCTTCACTGGTGGTCATAGTTCAGGTTTTAACAATTTGTTAAGAGTTTAACACCGGAAATTCAGATGTTAACAAAGAGTTCACTAGTTTTTAACAAATTGTTAAATTCAACAACTGTTCATGAAACAGTTTTTGTGTTAAACTTATTGTTAAATTAGTATAACAACTTACTTAATTTTAACATCTGTCGGTGAAAGCGACCCTTAATAATTTCCAGATTCTACATAAAAAGTAATCTAGAAGCTGAGCAATTGTTTAGAACGGCACCTTTAATCTTCTGTCACACAATGTGTAGTTTTCATTCTTTCCTAATCATAAAAATAACTGAAAGCCCAGCTCCGATCTCTTACTGTTTATATAAAATGATTAACTTTTAGGCAGAGCGCCCACTGGAACGACAAGCGACAGCAACACGACACGGATTTGATGCTTTGCTTGTTGCTAACGTGTAGCCTATGTTTTTGTACAGGGACATCATTTTATTTTTACTTCAATTTTTATTGTCCCTGAGTTTTTTAATGTACTTCACTCCCACCCCTTCTACTAATGAAGTTCAACCGTCCACCACACAACCCAAGACCGCATATACAGTCATAGTAGCCTTACGGTCATAGTAAACAGTACGTTCCAAAAATATGTTCGCGTTTTCCAGTGACGAAAGGGCTTTCAATATTGAATCATTTTCGCACAGGTACTGTCGTCCATTTGCCTACGTCGTATCCCGGTTTCCCCCACCAGCTTTTATTCGCCAGCTAGTGGCTGGGCTGTCTTCGCTCTTTTCTAAGAACATTAATTTCTGTTAGGAATTGGACTTCTACGTAATATTATACAACTGTTTAAAATAACTTAAATAAAAGGGCCTCGTTAAGTAATTAATTGTCACGTGATTTCCTCCCTTTTTACGACCCTACGACATAACGACTTGGACGGACAGTAGATAGCATGTCTGAGTAATATTTTATCTTTTCGGTTCGGGCAGAAGTGAAGATTGAATTTACAGTACGTAAGGTACTCTTTTATAGAGTAGGTACAGAATTATTTCAACATGAGTTACTAGTACGAAGGACGAAACTGGTAATTGGGATTAGATGCAATAGTCTACAGTGCGATAATATGCACATTAGAACTGAAGCCTGTATCGAAATGAACGGCCACCATTTTCAAAAATGTGTTTAAATATCCATATTATGATTATTTTTCAATTTAACTTCATTCTCTATAGGCTATTGTACGCTAATGTGCTGTAGACAGTATAATATACACTGCATAATGAATACGTCCATATGGACAGTTCAGTTCGTGAGTAAAAACACTCATTGTTAATATTGTAGTGTATTTTGATTAAACAAAAATCTAATGAAAATGATAAAACTCAAAAGCGCAATATTTCCTAGTTTACGTAAATGGATGAACTACTTTTCTTCCTTCCTATACCTAGTAAAGTGATTTGTTTGTATAATACGCCAGTATCATCGAACTCCAGTTGTGGAAGGGAGTAGCAAACGGCGTTGATTCAGAGGTATAGGCAAGTTAATATTAAAAATGTTAGTAAAAATAAAATGATGTCCCTGTATAACCCATAATAGGAAATGAACTGAAGCCCACTCATCTGATCAGACAACTCGACGCTATCTGTGTTGTGTTGTGTCGCTGCATGCTCCACTTTTTGTTGTATCAGTCGTGAGTTGGTAATACAAGGGTTAAGATGAGAGACGATCCTAATTTCAATATAGCCTTTATTGTACTTATTAAAGATTTGCCTTGTCTTTTGATACTACATCTATTTTTCGGATTGAAAACATAATAAACCTATTGCAAAATCATTTTATCTTATTTAGGCATACACAGAATAATTTACCGCTAAATATTATAACAGGGCGAAATATAAAGATATTCTAATAACCTTTGCACACTTTCCGCTATCTGGAGCTCGGATTTCACACACTATCTCACTCCCATGTGTCACAATCAGCTCTAGAATATTACTGCTTACCATTGACTAGCTAAAGGAATATATAAAGGATTCTGTATAAGCACAAAATGATAAAATGTTAGGAGTGTCCGTAAATAGGACCTGTCCGGTAATTGGCCCCTCTACCCTATAAACATATTTTAAAAACATGTTTACTTTGATGTGGACGAGAATTATTTATCTGATGTATAAACATACAGGCCTATTTACTTGATAGTTACAAGAAGGCGTTCTTCAGCATTGACTGAAATCCTGAAGTTAGTGTTCTTTTTATAAATTGCAGATCCAACTTTCTGTACCAACAGATTAAATGTTTCTCTACTCGTTCTGTAGAATATTTTAAATCTTTCTGGGTATAGGGTAAACTAGGGTCTGTTGGACAGTCGCATGTTGGACACTTCATACTTTAACGTGTTACCTCGCCACTTGTAGGCACCACATTCTGCTAGAAGTCAATGACGGAAGTAGCCCCATTCTTGGCTACTTCCGTCATTGACTTCTAGCAGAATGTAGTGCCTACAAGTGGCGAGGTAACACGTTAAAGTATGAAGTGTCCAACATGCCCGACTGTCCAATAGACCCTAGTTTACCCTATATTTAATTCTTTGAACAGATTAAAAGCACCGCGTTGTTCTAAATTAGCATGCCAAAAAGGATGCACACAGTATCGTCTCCTATGTTTTCTGTCACTGTAATTTGATATTAGCTAAATTAACTAGATTGAGAATGTCCTCATCCTCCGAAGACATGTTGTATGAATGAATCAGTCCAGTGAGTACCAGGTCACTTTGCTGTCATGTTGCTATCATAGTTCGTGTTGGATCAGTGTTTTAGTCGTATCACTATCATATTAGTGGGCTCTCTGCCTTACGTACAGAATCAGTTGCTGCATAGATCGTTCTTTCATTTCACAAAGACTGTACATACGATATTTATATTCAATAATTTGAGAGTCTGGTTTTGTATGGAAATTTTAAATTGTGTACATCGCATTTATTGTATGTATGGAGAAGCCTTTGTATTAGTTTTATGCACAATACAATGTCTAGTTTATTGTTAGTTATACTTCAACTATTACTACACTTCCATGCCAATACGTCTTCACTCAATAATTTCCCATTACCTTGCATGGATTATATCGACAATACGGTGGCTAAATTTTCAATGAACAGTAAATATTTTAACGCAATTTAAGATATAAAAATTGTCATTCGTTATCATGCTCTAATTATTAGTATGAATCATTTTTCAGCATTAAGGTATTACATGCCCAATAATTTCTATTAAAATGCTAGTAGACCTTTTCTTGCGTCCAGCCAGACTCAAACTGAATACAATAGCCTTACCTAATACAGTAATAATAATTAGAATATCTAGAACTTAGGCTACAACAATAATATGAAAGTGAATAGTAATAGCAATTGAAGGGTTCAGAGCCATAGTGGGCCAAGCGTCATTTATTAAAAACGGAGAAAGCAAGGGTTGAAGTTAAGTAAATACCATAGTTTAATGAAGATTGACGTATTATTTAGTTTTAATGTGTATACTTTATATTACTTGCTATATGTTTCCATTGAATTATGGTAATAACTACATTTTAACTCTTGTTTTCCACGGTTTTAGTAAATGGCGCTTGGCCCACTATGGTTCTGAACCATTTTATTTTAATTTTTTTTTTTTTTTGCCGGCCTTCTTGGCAGCCTTTCCGGAAGCTTTGGGGGGCATGTTGCTCGTCTGATGATACCATTCAATTACTACTGCTACTATTGCTATTTACTATTAGTGGTCCTGTTTCTGAACAATTTTGTTATATGATTTCTTAGTGATGTTGCAGTCGGAGTACTTTTATATCTCCAAAAAGTATCTTCCATATTTTAATGAGAGTTTTTTTATATTCAAAGATAATGACATTGATGAATGAACGTACTCTTTACAGTAAACATGCTAAATTATTCCTCCCTTAAGAAGAGCGAAAATGGAAGAGAAAAAAGTAGTTCACATCATTAATAATCTCTCCTTAATTAAATTCCGTGAGCAACTTAAACCGCGATTTTTTTACTACTGAAAAACATATAAGCTGGGCGGCCATTCCCAAGATATAGACGTAATTTCATTAAATCGTACTTATATTTGTTTTATGACATTACATAATATATATTACTTTATAGTTGTTTATAGTATATACATTTTTTCCCATTACGATGTCAGATTAATGGTAGGGTTCCCATGATATCAGTAATCAGTATTGTAGAGATTAATCAGTTACAGTTTTAATACTGTCATCCCTTTTCGAAGGATATGAAGCCCCTATTTTGACTTTTTTTACCAATTAATTAGTGGAAAAATTGTAGACAAACGTTTATTTTTGAAAACAAGGAAATAAGCAGAAGCTCTGAAGAATGAGTATCAAGATATCGAACAAATATGCATCGTAACGAAACGTAGCAATGGGCCATTTAAAGAATAAAGGAAAGTTGCGGTTTAGTGAGAAAAGAAGGTAAATAATAAAAAATTAAGAAGCCTACGACTTATACCCTGCCGAAAGAAATATCATTTCAGGAAATGAAGATCTCCCTCAAAGAAGGTTCTATATCATATACTTTTTCATATGATATATATTTTTTATTTTAGTAGGTTATTTTACGACGCTTTATCAACATCTTAGGTTATTTAGCGTCTGAATGAGATGAAGGTGATAATGCCGATGAAAAGAGTCCGGGGTCCAACACCAAAAGTTACCCAGCATTTGCTCATATTGGGTTGAGGGAAAATCCCGAAAAGAACCTCAACCAGGTAACTTGTTCCGACCGGGAATCGAACTCGGGCCACCTGGTTTCGCGGCTAGACGTGCTAACCATTACTCCACAGGCGTGGACTTCATATGATATACAACCTTCTTTGAGGGAGGTCTTCAAATATTCAATGGTTTATGGAAAGGTAATTATATACAAATCAGTTAATAGACAAATTATTACATACAACAAAAACCAGACCAGACACAAGTGAAATAAGACTTTTTTTTAGAAACATGCTACTTTGAGAGATAAAAGTTTTAAGCGCAATGGCAATATGAAGCCAGAAGCGAAAAGATGAGACAGAATTTGAAGAAAGATCAAATATCACATTGGATTAAAAATAGAAAAGAGACTTGTATGATCAATTAAATCATACGGAAAGTAGAAGAATAGTCCAATATTTTTCGTCCAATGTATCAATTTTGTCCATAACTTGTCTCGTCCAGAATGACATTTCGTCCAATCTGTTTCTTTCAACCCAAATCTCGTCCGATGTAAATCCACAACTTGTCTCGTCCAGAAGGACATTTCGTCCAATCCTATTCTTCCCGCACACTTCTGTCTAGTACAGCGTTGTCAGACAGAGACTAAACGGAGCGGAGCGCTCCACTATGACTCGTTGCGTGCTCCGGTGTTTTTACAGACATAAGCAAGTTCACTCTCCGACTGCACTCCCTAGCTCCACAACCGGTTTTGGAGCTTACAACTCTGACACTGCTGGTCTAGTACAATAGTCAGCCAACACAACAAAGACATCTATGTCATTCCGTTTCCACAGTAACTTAAAATTTTCAGTAACTTTTAATCATTAGTATTTTCAGTTCTGGATATGGTATAAATTATGAGTGACAGAGGAAAACCAATACTTCATCTTGAAAATTATTGTTATTGACTCATCATCCGTCGCTTTGGAGGTTCACTGGCTCCCTGGAGGAGATACAGATGCAGAATGAACAGAATATGACACGTCTCTCGGAGGTCGAAGGAACATTAGCACTCCAGTGAACAGCATGGTATCTACTGTAAGTACCAGAGCGCATTTTCTTCTTAGTAAGCAATATACCCAGTACAAGACTGAAAACCGGATCTCAACATAACTTCTGTCAATGTCATATCGTTTGAAAGTAAACCCAGCGGAAGAAGTCATTGAGGAAGACTAAGTTCATTCAGTATTTTCACCATTTTATGTAGTTTAATATCATAACGTACATATACATGTAAATTAAATTTAGATTGGTCGAAATTTTACATTGGACTAATTTATTTTGCACGAAAAGTCATTTTGGACTAATAAGAATTGGCCGAAATGTCCCTCTGAACGAGTTTTCCGTAGGACAAGCATGAGATTGGACCAAAAATCAAATCAAACATAAAAGGAATAAATTCTAGATTGGAGAAAAAAGAGGGTAGAAAAGTAATATAGAAACCAAGACAGTAGACTATTTAAGAGGAACAGTCCACACCTGTGGAGTAACGGTTAGCACGTCTAGCCGCGAAACCAGATGGCCCGGGCTGGATTCCCGGTCGGAGCAAGTTACCTGGTTGACGTTTTTCCTGGGGGTTTCCCTCAACCCAATATGAGCAAATGCTGGGTAACTTTCGGCTTTGGACCCTGGATTCATTTCACCGGCATTATCGCCTTCATCTCATTCAGACGCTAAATAACGTTAGATGTTGATAAAGCGTCGTAAAATAACCTACTAAAATAAAAAATATATATATATAAAGAAGAGGAACAGGCAAAATACCGCTGGGTATATTTGAAGTTAGAAGGTGGCCAAGAAAAAATTCAGAAATGATTTTCATGATAAAGCTGAGATTTGTATGTAAAACACATATTACTTTATTTGTCATTCAAAAATTTTAACGAATAAATTAAGTTGATAGACAACATTAAGATATATGAATCGTACGCGCGGAGACTAAGAGGAAGGCAGAAATGGAATGTTGAAAATACTGGGTTTGCAGCGAAAAACCTGCCCTTCGGCAGAAAAATATGAATGGATTTCACTGCATTATGCTACATATTTACATATATACTCAGTTATACTTATTTACAAATAGCTTTTAGAGAACCCGGAGGTTCATTTCCGCCCTCACATAAGCCCGCCAGCGGTCTCTATCCCGAGCAAGATTAATCCAGTCTCTGCCATCATATCCCATCTTACTCAAATTCATTTTAATAGTACACTCCCACCTACGTCTCGGCCTCCCCAACGGTATTTTCCTCTCAAGTCTTCCAACTAACACGCTATATGCATTTCTGGATTCACCCATACGTGCTACATGCCCTGCTCATCTCAAACATCTGGATTTAATATTTATAATTACGTTAGGTAAAGAATAGAAAGCGTGCAGTTCTGCGTTGTGTAACTTTACCCATTCTCCTGTAATTTCATCCCTCTCAACCTCAGATACTTTCATAAGCATATTATTATCGAACAACCTTAACTTTTGTTTCTCTCTCAAAGTGAGAGTCCAAGTTCCACAACTGTACAGAACATTCGGTAATATTATTGTTTTCAGGGTTGATAAACAACATTAAGGTATACTAGCCGTATGCGGAGACTGAAAGGAATGTGGAAAATAGCGAAGATTGGAGAATGCTGAGTTTCAGTTCAATTTCAATTCAATTCAATTTAATTGGCCATTAGACATACAGTTTTAGGCTTCGTCAGAATACATTGAAAAAACATATAAATACATTTTAAAAAACACTAATAACAGAAACAGTAAAATTTAAGTAATACAATGAAAACATGAAATAATCTGAAGCTTTTAAATTGAAGAAAACTAACTAAATTGCAATTAAACTTATTTATTAAAATACAATTTCGTACAAATTTGTGTTGAAAAACTCAGCAACAGAATAAAAAGGATTATTTAATAACCAATTGTAAAATCTAGTTTTGAAACTATTGATTGGTAATTTATAATATTGACTTGGGAGCTTATTATATAATTTCATCCCCATAATTAAAAAGTTTGTGTTGCTCTTGTGTAATCTACAATATGGAATATTAATTTCTTCACTATTTCTAATTTCATGATCATGTATATTGGCCACTAATGAGTAATTGTCGATATTTTGTCGAGTGTAAAGTACTAGATCATATATTATATACAAATTTATGATTGTTAAAATTCGTGATTGTCTGAAAAGTGGCCGACAATGTTCCAGATAGTTTGATTTACATAGAATTCTAATGGCCTTCTTTTGTAAAATCAAGACGCTTCCAATTTTGGTTCCATTTGCAGTGTAAGACCTGCTACAGTTATACTACATAAAAATCCCAGCTCTAATCGTATGCTGTGTAGTACAGTTGTAACATGTTCAATCCGTAGTATTTCCGTGTATCTAATTGTCTGTGTTTATTACGTCATACGTTTCCATGCCTGCCGTTGACATGCAATTAAAAGCTACTATATTATTCTTAATTCACATGTTACTGTGACACCTAAACTAATTACAGTCTTTTGACCTCAAATGAACAAATGACGCGTTTCGTCTCTGGCCAGCAACACGGGGATATCAATTCAAGTACCGCTACATAAAATTTATTACAGGTCTGAACCCTTCTGAGTCGAGGGACAGACCTTAAATAGTGATAAGTGAACTTATACCTTTATTTAAGTAAGAACAGTGATTTATTTTGTACAAAGTTTCAAGTGTATGGTCCAGGCCTGCAGAACCCGTAAGTAGGGGAAATACGACGTCAGCCTCACTCCACTTCTATTGGAGCTATCGCCTGTCTTCTTCGGAACAAGGGTTGGGAAGTTCATGAAGAGGTTCACTGTATTTCTGAAGACGACTCTCACAGAAGAGCGGATATAATAGCAATAAACAGGCAACAACAAAAGGCTATTATCATAGATCCAATTATACGCATGGAGAGAGATCTAAACCAAGCTCATCAGGTTGATCAGGAAAAGAGGGCCATTTATGAACCTTGTATTCCCTACCTTAGTGCCAGGTATAACATCCCTCTCTTCAATTGGTCAGTGACAGGTTTATTTTTTGGTGCTCGGAGTTCTTTACCAAAATTTACATATCATTTTTTAAAATAATTATCAATATCATCTTTTGAAATTCAAAAAATCATCTCGCAAATTCTCAAAGATTCCCTGCAGAATAAAGAAATATAATTACAAAACAAACAAAGAGAAATACAAATAAAATAATACAAGCAATATGAAAAGAAGATACAGTAGTATTAACAAAATTTGAGACCGAATGAGCAGCGCTCGTGCTCGGTCGCAGTTCAGATATAATATTAAAATAAATAATAATAATAATAATATAAATATATAAGTAAAATAAAATAGGAACTAAAATATAATTACAGCGGCAATGGAATTATATAATATAATATTAACACTATAGAAGAATAATATCGTACGTGAAAAGTAGGACTAATATATATTTCAAAATTATAGAATACAAATATAATATAGGTTGATTAATTCATACACATAGGCTATAAATTTATGTAATCAAATTGAAGATATTAACACGTTTCTAATTTTCTTGTTATATGTTAGTGGGTTACATGTTAGAAGTTCTGGGTGTAATTTAGTTAAAGCATTGTACAACCGAGGGCCAAAATTTATGCTATGCTTTAGACCAGCAGATGTGAGACATTTAGGTTCTACTAATGTTGAATTAATATTTCGTCTTGTGTCATAATTGTGTGTCTGTAATACAAACTTATTACGATTTTTATGATAAAATTTTAACAGCGTATATTTATAAATTTGTTCAATATTAAATACATTAAATTCAGAATAAATTAATTTAGTTGGATAATCGAAACGTTTCTTCAAACAAATTTTAATTATTCGTTTTTGTAGTAAATTTAACGGACTAAGATTAATTTTTGTACTTCCACCCCAAACAATTATACCATATTGAATGATAGACTGAATAATGGCCAAATAAACATTTCGTAGAACTCTAATAGGTAAGTAGCATCGAAGATTAACGAATTTATAAATTGTTTTACGAAGCCTCTTACAAAGATAAGTAATGTGATGAGGCCATTTTAAGTTCTGATCAATAATGATACCCAGATATTTGACATACGTGGCTTCTTTCAAAGGTGGACATTTACAACTTTTGGGATCTAAACAATTTTCACTGTGTATTATTAGTCTATATTTATCGCTAAATTTTAAATTTTGAACACTGGCAGCTGTTAACGAAAAAGGAACTAAAGTTGATTTAGATATATTTAAAGAAAGGAAGTTGGAATTAAGCCATGTTTTAACAATGTTAGCACCTATATTAGCATTTCTATATGCTTCCTGCCAAGAAAAACCACTGAAAATAACTACTGTATCATCCGCATATGAATATATAGATCCATTAAATTTTTCTAAATTTATATTTAGCAGACCATTAACATATATTAGAAATAAAATAGGTCCCAAAATTGTTCCTTGCGGTACACCTATATCAGTATATTTGTATTCACTAAATTGATCTTCAATTTTGGTCATTTGCCTTCTGTTACTAAAATATGATTGGAATAATTTTAAAACTATACCTCTAACTCCAATAGTATGTAGTTTGTCCAAAAGTAAATTATGATTGATAGTGTCAAAAGCTTTCCGTAGATCCAAGAAAATACCCAAACATTTGTTTCCAGTATCTAGTTCATTGATAATTTTTCCAGTAACATTAATAAGAGCATCATCAGTAGAAATATTATTGCGGAAACCAAACTGATTTTTAGAGAGGATTTTATGTTTTTCTAAATAATTTATTAATCTATTCTTTAAACATTTTTCAAGCAATTTGGAAAATGTTGGAAGTAAAGATATAGGTCTATAGTTATTTAAATTATTTTTATCTCCAGATTTGTATATTGGAATTACTATGGCACATTTCAAAACATCTGGGAATATACCTTGCACAAAACATAAGTTAAAAATATGAACCATGGGTTTTAATATATATTTGATAATAATTTTGAAAGTATTATTCTTAATTCCATCTATACCAGGAGCAACATTATTTTTTAACTTCTTAACCAAAATAATAATTTCATCTTCAGTTACAGGGAAAAGAAAGAAGAAAGAAAAAAGATTATACAATTTCATTTATACCACTCAGAAGGCCTTAGTTAAGGATATGCTAATTTTAAATAAAATATTTTTTTATCAACAGTAATCTCACTAGAGGTTTTGATTTATCTAGAGAAAATCAAAACTCGAGTGGGATTTAATTGACTATTACACGATTAGAAGAAAGTAGGCTACATAAAGATTAGAAGTAACAAAGTGTACAATAAAATATTAATTGGCTTACGAAAATACAACTGTCTTCAAATGTATTATTGTACCATCTCAGCATTACGCTAGATGGCAGCAGTGTTTTATGATGATGTTTTCCTGTTACCGGTATCAGTTGTGCCAACTATGGAATCATCATTGAACTCTATGGCCTGTTACTAGTCAAGAAGGCTTTGTTGATTCAGTTTCATTTTTATTAAGACAGTTGCATTCCACTTCAATTATCCGAATCCCAGTAATCAACGTCACTTGACAGATGATTTTCAATAAATCTTAATATTAAACAATCTCTGATACGTGACTATCCATAATATCATATAGCAGAAGCTATAACATAACCTAACTAATATACACAAGTGTTAGAAAAGTTTTAATTAACGACGATGACATAAAAAAATAAACATGAATAATTTTAAAAGGAATAATTATTGAATGCACAATTTTCAAATTTGAATGTGGTTGGTGGTTCAATTGATGTTATATTGGACGTGTGCGTAATAGAAGTGGAACTCGTTGATTTAGGCCTACATGGTGTATTCAACTTATTCAGGATTTCCGAATGGTGCTCTTCATTTATTTGTAAATCGGATTTCAGAAGATGCATAGGTATGATCAGTGATTTTGATTAATTCTTATTCTTGAATGCCAATGCGAGTCATATTTGAAACTGCTCTGCATCACTGGAGAGGTTTATAATTATATGTATAAGCCTATATATTTTTTTTTGACGTCCAGACCAGCGCAGTTTCAAATGTTGGCAAACAAAGAAACAAATGCTAGGGACGCGATAAAATTAAACAAATGCTAGGGACGCGATAAAATTAAACAAATGCTAGGGACGCGATAAAATTGTGCGATAAGCAGCCATGATTGGTTGAAATACGTCCTTTCGTACCGTTTTATTGGTCAAAAGTAGTATGACGTAGTAAGAGTGTAATAGTCAGTATAATTTAGTCATCTTCTAAGATTTTATTTTACAATTGATAATCAATGGTGCTTAATTATTATACTTTATTTTTATAACACTATTCATATTTAACTAATTATATTTGTTTGCTATTCATTTCCGGATCCTCGTGGTCATCCTTAATTAAGGCCGGATGAGTTTTTCTCTCTCTCTGAACCCCGGACCGAATTAGTACTGTATATTTCAGGTGTGTATCTGATGGGATCGAACTAGTATGCACCCAAGTATACCACCGTACAGACTATACAACGCAGTTCTGCAACCGTAAACATCCGTATAGAACCGGCAGTGACTGTAATTCAGTGAGATATGTTGCAATGATACAGGACATTTTTACACCACAACTCACCCATTTGTCAGTGAATGAAATCACGCTGTTTCAACAGGACGGAGCAACAAGCCACACAGCAAGAATTTCTATGCATGGTATGAATACTTTGTTCCCGGGCCGCGTCATTTCTCGGAAAGGGGATATCGCTTGGCCGCCTAGGTCACCTGATTTAACGGTATGTGATTTCTTCCTATGGAAACACCTCAAAACGAAGGTATTTGGGGACAATCCACTCAGAAAAATTCCAGCCCTAAAACAACGTATACGAGAAGAGGTCGCTGCTATACCTGTCAATATGCTGAGAGGGGTTATGCAGCAGTTCGTGGCCAGACTCGAAGAATGTGTGCGTTTCAATGGAGGTCACTGGACTGACGTAATTTTTAAGAAATAATTTTTTTTCTTGTTGCATGCCTAATGATTATTCATGTACTTGTCATTTCTACTCATTAAATTGATATAACAGTAACTTTTGATTCTTTTTCTGCGCATTGAAATCTTTCTCACCTTGTATAAGACACGGAGCTAGCAGATGTACTTCGCCTCTTGGTGAAGTCATGATAAGGACTTTATCGCACTTTAAAATCAATTGCTCTCGGCCAGGTTTGGACTTGCGAAACGCGGCTGTAGTGACTAGCATGATCGTCAGTACACCATGGAGGAGATTAGGCGTGTGGTAGTCAGACATGACAAGTTTAGCCTGAGGCTTCCGTCAGAGGTAACCAGAACATCACATTGACATCTCAGTACCATCCATGCTCTAGGCGTGGTTTGAACCCACTATCGTCGTCCTCATGGAATTCCAAATCCGTATACCCCAGTTGTTACATAGATCCAGAACCAGACGTGTGTAATAATATGATAATAATATTGTTTTATTTATTTATTTATTTATTTATTTATTTATTTATTTATTTATTTATTTATTTATTTATTTTAATATTAATGTGCTGGTCAACAGCCATAGGTCAATAATAGCCTAACACAAGTGATACAATAATAATAATGAATATACAGAACTAAAATTCGAATACAATAAAATATTACAATGATAATAATAATAATAATAATAATAATAATAATAATAATAATAATAATAATAATAATCTATACTAATAATAAATCTGTAGCCAAAATTTTTCTGGTAATTTTCGATTTTCTAAAAATAATTGGTGTTAACATGTATAATTAACCACCCTCAAACCGAAAATCGCTTTTTTATTTTTGTTTGTATGTATGTCTGTCTGTCTGTCTATCTGTCTATCTGTCTGTCTGTATGTTTCTTACCTTTTCACGCGATAATGGCTGAACGGATTTCGATGAAAACTGGAATATAAATTAAGTTCGTTGTAACTTAGATTTTAGGCTTTATGGCATTCAAAATACGTTATTTAAAAGGGGGTTATAAGGGGCCTGAATTAAATAAATCGAAATATCTCGCTTATTATTGATTTTTGTGAAAAATGTTACATAATAAACGTTTCTTTAAAAATGATTTCTGATAAGTTTTATTCTTTGAAAAATTTTGATAGGACTGATATTTAATGAGATAAATGGTCGCTAACAGGGAAACACAACTACAAACGTGTCAAAGGAAAATGATGCTCAAAATTATGAGCGTATCACTGAAAGAGAAAATTTCAAATGCGACACTGTACCAACTAGCAGATTATTATTATTATTACTATTATTATTATTATTATTATTATTATTATTATTATTATTATTAAAATAAACCATTATTATTATTATCATTACATTCATTCTGCTTGACAAAACCTTAAGCAGAAAAACTAAAATACAGGCACTGGAGACCTGTGTTTACCCTGTATTACTTTATGGGTGCCGAACATGGTCGCTAACAAGGAAACACAACTACAAACGTGTCAAAGGAAAATGATGCTCAAAATTATGGGCGTATCACTGAAAGAGAAAATTCCAAATGCGACACTGTACCAACTAGCAGATACACAGGACATCACCCATGCAGCCATTACATCCAAATGGAAATGGGCTGGACACGTGGCCAGGCTACCAGGCGACAGATGGACATGCCGAGCTACCATGTGGGACCCCCGCATAGGAAGGAGACTTCAGGGCAGACCTCGGCGCAGATGGGCAGACTTCTTCAAAGAACAGGCAGGTCGACAATGGTCCAGAGAGGCAAGAGACATTTCTGCATAGACAGGAAGTTGTGAAAGGCAGTGAGAGAATCATTTTTAAGGAAATTCAAGTTCTTAGACATAAATATCACGTCTAACGTGAACTAGCTCATCACGTTAGGCAAATAGAGCTTTCCCTTATTTAAGGAGGCCTTTGCCCTTCATGGGACACAATAGGCTATCTTTATCTTTATCTTTATCTAATATCATTACAATAACGTTAATCATTATAGAAATTGTAATAAAAGTACAGTAGTGGCAGAAAAAACCGGACCGACCCTTGTAGCTGATTTCAGAGCCTTGTTCACTCCAGAGCACGATAGACTGGTAACTAAGACTTTCGTAGTTCGAATCCTGCCTTGGAAGGAAACATTTTTTTGTTCCTTATTCAAATTTATTCCCAGTAATTTTCGATTGCAGCGATATTTTACTACTTAATTAACTTATTATTCCCAGAACATGCATTTTACCAGCAATGATATATTACATAGTATTATACAAGTGATTGTGTAAAATGGATAATGAATCTCTCAATACTATTAGACTAATTTTGTTAATGTCCTCATTAGAAAGTTTAAGAGAAAGGAGAATGGTTTTGGTTAACTTAAATGAAGTTCCCCTAGCGCCAAAGACAAGTCCTTTCACTTCCCATGTATTAATATTCATTTTGTATCTCTCACTGAAGTGAGGAATACATGGGTTGTAAATAGACTTCTTTAAATAAATAGAAGATTAAAGTTAATTCCTTTTCCATTGAACATAACTTCCTGATATTCAGAAACTAAGTTCAAATAGCCTATCAGTCTCAAAATTCAGACACAACACTCTTATTGTTCATGCCCTACAAATTTTAATTTCTGATGTTCTGACGAAAGTTCACAAGTTAAATATTTAGTTATTATCTTTGATCAATCAATGTATAAAGTAGAATAGAATAAACATGGAGCTTACTTATTTAACAGGATCCAGAAACTAATCATTCATTTGTCATATTTAAAGAAGAATAATAATAATAATAATAATAATAATAATAATAATAATAATAATAATAATAATAATAATAATAATAATAATAATATATTCATCAATACTTGAGTCTGTATTTAGAACTGGGTTTAGGAATTCTCGTCACAGGTACTGTCGTCATTGTATTATTTCGTCACCGATCAAATTTTCGTCACCGGACTTGTGGTAACCGATTACATTTTCGTCACTAACTACAATAATGTTTTCTTTTTATTCTCTTTAAGCGTAATACGATTATTAGGTTGTTTCCAAAGTCACGCAGTTAATCTTTTTGTTTTAATTTGAATGTCTTATTTATTGTCGCCTGCAGCTAAATTATTGTAATGATGGAGCACTCTCATGGTCAATTTCGTTTCACAAGAAGCATTAGGGGCCATGAGAAATTAATAATGAAGATTATATGTGTTACTTACTTACTTACCTACTTACTTACAAATGGCTTTTAAGGAACCCAAAGGTGCATTGCCGCCCTTACATAAGCCCGCCATCGGTCCCTATCCTGTGCAAGATCAATCCAGTGTCTATCATCATATCCTACCTCCCTCAAATCAATTTTAATATTATCCTCCCATCTACGTCTCGGTCTCCCCAAAGGTCTTTTTCCCTCTGGCCTCCCAACTAACACTCTATATGCATTTCTGCATTCGCCCATACGTGCTACATGCCCTGCCCATCTCAAACGTCTGGATTTAATGTTCTTAACTATGTCAGGTGAAGAATACAATGCGTGCAGTTCTGTGTTGTGTAACTTTCTCCATTCTCCTGTAACTTCATCCCGCTTAGCCCCAAATATTTTCCTAAGCACCTTATTCTCAAACACCCTTAACCTATGTTCCTCTCTCAGAGTGAGAGTCCAAGTTTCACAACCGTGCAGAACAACCGGTAATATAACTGTTTGATAAATTCTAACTTTCAGATTTTTTGACAGCAGACTAGATGATAAAAGCATCTCAACCGAATAATAACACGCATTTCCCATATTTATTCTGTGTTTAATTTCCTCCCGAGTGTCATTTATATTTGTTACTGTTGCTCCAAGATATTTGAATCTTTCAACCTCTTCGAAGGATAAATCTCCAATTTTTATGTTTCCATTTCGTACAATATTCTCGTCACGAGACATAATCATATACTTTGTCTTTTCGGGATTTACTTCCAAACCGATCGCTTTACTTGCTTCAAGTAAAATTTCTATGTTTTCCCTAAGCGTTTGTGGATTTTCTCCTAACATATTCACGTCATCCGCATAGACAAGAAGCTGATGTAACCCGTTCAATTCCAAACCCTGCCTGCTATCCTGAACTTTCCTAATGGCATATTCTAAAGCGAAGTTAAAAATTAAAGGTGATAGTACATCTCCCTGCTTTAGCCCGCAGTGAATTGGAAAAGCATCAGATAGAAACTGACCTATATGGACTCTGCTGTATGTTTCACTGAGACACATTTTAATTAAACGAACTAGTTTCTTGGGAATACCAAATTCAATAAGAATATTAAATAAAACTTCTCTCTTAACCGAGTCGTACGCCTTTTTGAAATCTATGAATAACTGATGTACTGTACCCTTATACTCCCATTTTTTCTCAATTATCTGTCGAATACAAAAAAATCTGATCAATAGTCGATCTATTACGCCTGAAATCGCACTGATGATCCCCAATAAATTCATTTACGTACGGAGTTAATCTTGAAGTTACATGTGTACCAAACATGGAGTCCGTGAATTCGGTGTTGTTTGGAGATGTGACCAGCGTGGGAGATGCAACTGTAGCATAACCATATAGCATGACAAAACGTCAAATGTGAACTGTCCATCTGAAAATTCCAGTCATGCACCACACTGGGGAAGGGTCCACGTCACAGAATGCTAGAAACACAGACTTAGAAATATGTCACGAAAACTTTTACAGAATGTCGGTTTTAGCTTGTTGAAAATACCGTCCCTAAGCATGAAACTTCTAAAAGCTTATAAATAGACAGTGTATGTGGGATGACTTAAGGAAAAGTGAAGTTGTTTCTTATCAGAGTATATGGCACGTGCCGCGTCGTACGTCTTTCATGTACCTGGCGAGTACAGCAGCGTACAGAACGAAGGAACCCCGGTCCGTTCATACAGCGTATTCCGAATCTCACTGGTGAGCAATCCGATGGCATCACGGTGTTCCGAATTCCACCGATGACGTCATTGATGCTCCACCGGTGTCGCACCGGTGCCATCAGCTTGCAGAGATGGTGGCAGTCTCCATCAGCCGCCATCAGTGAATCTGACTGGTTCTTGTATAGGGCGGTAATTAGCAGACGAATGACATCGTGCTCTATTGTGTCATGGCGGTGTGTTCTGCTTTAGTTCTGCTGTATTGTTTGTAATGAGAACAACGTAAAAACAATATGTTAATGACTTATGAGCGAACATGTCAACGGACCAGTTATTACTACCGGTTCAAGAAATAAATTGTTTATGCTCTCTTTTCTTTGAACGAGATGGGAATACGGAAATTTCGCAAAATTTTGCTAGCGTAGCACAGATAACCACTTACACATTCGCCATGACAGCCATCAATCCTTCCAGCAGTTTTGTTCCTATTCCTCTGCAGCGTGACGTCATTGTTGTCCACCGATCCGGTGAGATTTGGAATACGCTGATAGTAAAGACTGGTTCACAATAAACCGGAAACGAGAATCGGTACGAAAACGAAAACGAAAACGGTAAAATTGTTAAAATGTGTACATTTAAATGTGAGCATTCACAATAATTAACGAAAAGCTTGCCTGAGCCCAGGATCTGGAACGGAGAGTTGGCAAAGTTTCAACTTTGGCGTTCACGTTTCCGATCACAGCCACTAGATTCATTCTATTGCCATCTAAAAGCTATTTTGTCGTCATATATTTTGTAGCAAGAAGACCGTGACATAACCTATGCATTATTTTGTTCTGTGCTGTGCATCATGGAGCAATGTTTTATTTGATGAGATTCTAATATTGAGTGTTGAAGAAAATCCTCACGTTTACGATAAGAGGCGCGCCTCGTATAAAGATGAGAAAATGAAGGAGAATACGTGGCTTTCAATAGCTGCATCTTTGAACACCGATCGTAAGTAAATCATATTTTATTACTGTATTGGCTGTATTACACACAACATATTCATGCTTCAATTCAGTAACTACTGTTGTGTTCATTTTTGTTCTATTACAAATGTTTCTTCTCTAATTATTTTACGTTATGGTAGACTTAAAATAGGTTGTGATAATAAAGATGCATGGGCATATTTATAGGACCCGTACCTAATGAAATGTTTCAGTTGAAATTTCGAAGTTGGTTAACCTGTGTTTATGTTGGCTGCCTTGTACTCATGAGAGAACGCCATTGGTCAATTATACACAAATAACATCAGAATACGTATTATCGACTTCACATATCGTTATTGAGATGCATATCGATATGCATAGTCGTCTACGTTCTCGGTTTATTGTGAATCAAAAATTTTCATATTCACGTCCTCTACTTCTCGTTTTCATTCTGGTTCTCGTTCCCGGTTTATTGTGAACCAGCCTTAACATTGCAACGCAAATGTGTGCAGTTGTGTTATCCTGCAGGATAGGCGAAGACGATTCAGCTTCGACAACTTACGAGACTATATCGTCGTTTACTGCAACGCTAGTAATTCCATCAATGATGACGAGGTATGTGCTACAGTACGTCATTTTTCTTTTCATTCTGACTGTACGGAGATACAGTAGCATGAAGACGTCGTCTGTTTACGTTTAAAACCTGTTCAGCCAATGATCTGAATGAAAAAATTGTAACATATAGTAAATGTGCACCTACTTTCAACGATAAGTCATCCCGCATCCACTGTCTACTTCTAAATATACTGGGTCTTCATTTCAAAGTGTGTCATAACGTCACTGTTGTGAGTCTGCGATTTGAAGCGAGTTTCAGCTTTTATGTCAGAGAAGTTGCCTATTATTCAATGCGTTCAATCCGAACTTGAGAACGTGTACGGTATAACTTGAACGTCGTAGCAACAGATGGCGGTCTGTACGGTCTGAGAGCTACCATAACCTCTTTCGAACTGTGTTTTGCACGGGCAGGGTATTTGTTATCATCGGTTGCGTACGGCAACATTCCACAACACAAATCAAATGCTCCGTGTCCATGTTGACCTTCGAAGTTAATGTCAACAAATACGTAAGTAATCGTTTTAACCCACTCCCCATATCCCGACAGTAAGAAATAACTCACTTCAGTATGTGTTTCCAAACAGTTCACATTCCTGCCACTACCGGCGTTACCGTACGTATCGGTACGTACTCTTCAGAATGAACGCCGTACTTGCTAGGCAACTTCTCTGGCACATAGGTAATACGCCTTTGCGGAAGTGTAGGAAGATTGAATTTTCTAGGCTCATCGGCTAGCCACATGACGGCATACAGCGAGTCATGACACACTTTGAACTGAACACGCAGTATTTGAAATTGATAAATGTGCCTACTTCAAAATTATAATTAGAAGAAATATGAACTAATCCCAAATGCTGGAAAACAAACGAGAAACAGAAAACGACGATAGACTCTTGGGTGACGTAGTGCCGTATGTAGCAATAAAAAGCTGTCACTGATTCCCAGGAATTTGATTCAGAGTCCCATATTTCAGCGTACAATAGGAATAACCCAACGCCAAATTAATTTGAACTCGATACGGCAGCTTACGTTGAAACTGTGCGTGACATCATTGCTATAGCTTATTTATGGTCTGAAAAGCTGCAACGAATCCCTGATAATGAAGGGGAATAAATCTGCACAGGCGAGGGATCGGAGAGGGAGGCACAGAAGGACACGACATGGGGCTTGCATTTCGTACTCTATCGCCGCATCTCTGCTGCTCCGTTGCGCTCACTTGGGATGACAAGCCGTTTTGAATAAGAAGGCTTTCGTAGTACTCTTGATTAAATTTTGCTGTGCGGAGCAATGACGGTCATTTCAATGTCTCGTTTACAGCATCAAAACCAAGGTTTTCTTTAAATTCTAGTCTTCTTTTTTCTCAATTTCCCCAACAAGAATTGAAAAAGTAATATACGTTACAAGAGCGGTATGTTGACGTTTTCATGGTCGAGGGAAAGATTGAAAAAGCGAACCGTAGTTGAGCTTTTTTAATTTCCGAGAACATGAAAACAAACATACCGCTCGTGTATCGTACATTATTTTGTGCGAAGATCGTTTATTACATACCTGAAAGACGAATTTCTAATTAGTTGCAATGAAATCTCCATGTTGGTTTCTGTTTAATGACGGCAACTTCGGAAAACCAAAATATCTCTCTTCAACATTGTTGCTATAAAATGTTTTCTGTGTTTACTATACTCCAGCAGGCCGTGATATACGTCTGTCTTTTTTTTCCCCCAGTCTATAAATGCGAACTTAAAACAAGCGGTAAGGTTATGTAATTATTTACTTTTCATTTTAATATTTTAACAATATTATTTATATAACATATTGCAGTAATAACATCGGCATCTGGAATCTCGTTGATTTTTTTCACGGCTTCCTTAATGTTACTTGTATCAGGAATGCAATAAGTTTCGTGGAGTAGTAGACTTTACTTAATTTTTGCAAATATTGAAAAACAATAATTAACATTGCAATTTAGCTGAAATTGCAGTGGTAAGTTTCCAATTTATAATTATTACTATGTTAAACGTCTCTAAAAAGAATATGTTAAAAGCCTAAAGCAGTAAAATTAATGTCGCGCTTAAGCGGTAAGAAGAGGGAAATTGTTATGTGTGTTACGTTGGGAATACTGAATGTGCTATTTCACACTTACCGCGTATTGGTTCTGTGCGGAAAGCAAGCAAATACGCACGATCTCGCACAAAAGAATTTCGCGAAATGCACACATTTTCTCATACGTCTACAATTTAGTTTCTTATTCTTTTTGCTGTATCATTGTTCACGGTTCACGTTCAATTATTTTTTGTGTATGTACAGAGTGGCACACGAAATGTCACACCATTTAATTATCTCATTAAAATTTTAATATTGTAGTTTCGATGTTTCTATCTGTGCTAGTGGATGCCGAAATTCATGGAAAATCCGATAGATAGCATCACAATTCGAATGTAACCATAGCTACGAGCACAAACATCAATTTGTGAAATGGCGGACAACAGGCGATTGACTGTTGAACACAAGGTGAATGTTGTTCTGGTTTTCGCCAAACAAATAGTGTTGTGAGGAATCAGAGGCGTTTTTGTACCCACTTTAATACAAGATGGATTCCTAGCAAGCAGACAATTTACAGATTGTCCCAACAGTTTGAAAGTAACGGTTCTGTGTTGGAAAAAATGCGGCCTACAGACGAACCCTACTTTCATGTGAGCGGTGTTGTGAATAAACAAAACGTTCGATTCTGGGCGAGGGAACCTCCTCACATACTGCATGAAAAAGAAATGTTTGGGTCAAAAGTTTCTGTACAGGCCGCAATTTCGAGCCACGGAATCATCGGTCCAATTTTCTTCGATGAAACTGTCAACCAAGTGCGATACAAAACCATGTTGGAAAGCAGTTTTATCGCCCATCTCATGGCAAAAGGTCTCCCTATGGAAATACAGTGGTTTATGCAGGATGGAGCGCGTCCACACGCTACAAACACCGTTTTGGATTACCTGCATGAAATGTTTGATATTCGTGTGAAGTCACATCGGTTTCCTGAACGACATGGCTGCGGCAAAATGTGGCCGCCTCATAGCCCGGACATTAATCCGTGCGATTTTTTTAATGGGAATTCTTAAAAGAGAAGGGCTACCAAAGGAGGCCAGAAAATGTGGTGCAGTTCAGAGCCCTTCTAGTGGAGTTGTGCCGTGCGCTATCTGAAGACTTGTGTCGAAAAGTGGTGACGAATGTAAGGGTTCGTTTGCAAGGGGTTGTGAGGCAAAATGGCGGTCACATGGAACATGTTCTGCATTAGAGATAAAATTCCAAATCCTAATCATTAATTCTGTATAGTGCTACATTGACATTGCTAAAGGTCTTAATGAATGTTGCGGAAAAATGGTACGTGATGAAGTAAATTTGAGGTCAGATTTGGATTCAGCATCCCAAGAAATCATAAATGTTGCATGATTTTTTAGAAAAGTTTTATATGACCCTTAGTTTTGCAGGCCTGTGTTATTGATTTTCTTTCGATTTCTTATAGTTTGGCATTTTATACTTCCGTTTGTATTTACATCTGTATTTGCAATAATACATGTTGTATTTAATTTATATATTTTACTGACATTTAATTTATTATTTGCATTTTTATATCTCATTGTGCGTATGGAAATACGAGGCGCGTCCATAAAGTAACTTTCCCACTCGTCCCACAGCTAGCAAACCATATGTTGCGCGAAGCGACTGCGTGTACGTGATAGAGTACTGTTCTGGCATGGCGCATGCGCTAGCGGAACTTCCCGAGTGCTCTCAGTAGCTTAGTTTCATTGGTTGAAGATGGACGCTCCTATTCCAGCTCCAGCGTGAAGTGTGGTCAGTGATAAAGTTTTTGAATGCACAGAGTATAGCGCCGATTGAAATTGATCGTCAACTGTGCCAGGTCTATGGGCAAGCAGATGGTGCGTTGCTGCTGTAGACAATTTTCAGCAGGACGTCAAAATGTGCATGACGAGGAGCGCAGTGGGAGGCCAACCATCTTCACAGACGAACCATCTGCTTGCTCATGACGTTAGGCCCAGCTGACAGCTGACGACCAATTTCAATCGGCGCTATGCCCTGTGCATTCAAAAACTTTATCACTGACCGCACTTCACGCTGGAGCTGGAATAGGAACGTCCATCTTCAACCAATGAAACTAAGCTACTGAGAGCACTCGGGAAGTTCCGCTATCGCATGCGCTATGCCAGGACATTACTCTATCACGTACACGCAGTCGCTTCGCGCAACATATGGTTTGCTAACTATGGGTTAAGTGGGAAAGTTAGTTTATGGACGCTCCTCGTACAATGCACATAGAAATAGCGCATATTATTTGACTGCAAATTTATGAAGAGACGAATATGCAAATTTATGTTTGTGTTAAAAAATATTGTATATAACATTTTCGTATGTTTACAATGAACTAATATGCAAGAATTTTTTTGCAAAACCCTACAAACACACAAATACTATATATATATATATATATATATATATCGCATATTTCATAAGTTTTCAGTAAAACAATGTGCAACAATCTCTTTGAACACTAAATATATTTCCGAAATCTTCGGGTTTAATTTGTTTGGCTAATATTTCTTATGAGCGTTTAGATAGGCGAAGTTTATTAATAAATAAGGGTATAATGGAATTTATACCTAGAATGACTGCATGATGATTTTTATTAAAATCTTGTAATATAGCTGCTCCACCTTCATTAAATTTATTTGGTGAAATAAGATTATTAAATGGTTTGGTTGATTGATCGTGATTAACTATATACACTTTAATTTTTTTTTAGTGCTGCTTATACTTTACATTTGTATTCTTATAGTCATCATGGAATATATTACAGTATTCTGAAATTTATTCTTGTTCTTTAGGTTATTCACGTGACTATCCTCGAAATATAAATAGTTATAAAATAATTTAATTCCTCAAATATCTTTTCAGAGCTAATTTTGAACCATTTAAAAAATTAATATTATTACACAATTTTATCAAACAATCCAGTTACTATTGCAGTGAGAAGGTTCATCAAGAGATCTTGCTATATCTTTGGGGACTTTTAGGTAGTTGTTGTCGTAACTGATTTTATTGAGGGCAGTCCTGGATGATGTGTTTCACAGAAAGAGTTTCACTGCAAGTGTTACAAACTGGAGGAGGTTCCTTCTTTAGTAAATAACCATGTGTGAGCTTGGTATGTCCAATACGTAGTCGGTTGATGAAAACTTGATTCCTGCGTGATAGATGTTTAGTTGGATATGATAATCTGAAAGCAGTTCTAATTTCCCTGAGTCTGCTAGTAGATGTTTGAAGCCAATTGGAGTACCATAGATCATTTAACTTTGTTTTAAGGTGAGTGCCTATATCACTATTCCAAGTGTCAATGTCCATATCCTGTATAGGAAGACGAGTTGCTTCTTTTGCTGCCATATCCGCCTGTTCATTTCCATGCAGACCCTGGTGGGAAGGAATCCAGATTATGATAATTTGCCTTGATTGATTGTAGAACTCAGTGTAATAATGTTGAATTTCATTGATCAGTGGAGATTTAGAGGATGACTTTTATGGCAGATTGAGAATCCGTGAAGAGCAGATACCGATCGCTATCAGGATGTTTTAGTGCATTCTCAAAAAGTCTCTTATTCGCTGGGCATTAGAAGAATAATGTCTATTGTAACGCCTGTTTTAATAACTGTTATTTGAATATCATCTGTTGTTTCGTGATATACACATATTGTTTGATTCAAAGCTTTTAAACATCTGTATTATTATTATTATTATTATTATTATTATTATTATTATTATTATTATTATTATTATTATTATTATTATTATTATTATTATTATTATTATTATTTTGAAAGGGAATACATACTGGAGGAGATTAACTATAACGTTTGGCAGCTTTGATGCGTTGTGCTTTTCACTGTCGAGAGCTTAGAACTGCAGGGAATAAACAAATCCAAACGCGCACATCCATTCATAGATGCATGACCAAATGCCTGCTTTCACTGAACTGTTCGGACTTCAAAGGATCTGACAAATGAAAGTTGAACAGACTGTGACATTGAAGGCAATCTATTGATTTTACTTTGTTCAACGAAGCGTCGTTTTTCCATACCCTCGCCTGGTATGTAATTTAGGATGAACCTCGTGGTGTACTGTGACTATTTACGAAAGATATCGTGTTAATTTCCCAACATTTTCAGTGCATAAGAATATGTCCGTCGTAATTATGCCGAACAAATGACAGTATTAATAGCGGGACGTCAGAAATTCTTTTTTCTAGTGAACACAGTCATCACTGGCTTGGTCTATGTTAGCGATCGGGACTCGTGCAATTAGTTAGGTCCGATTCAGGCTTGGGATGTTTAACTCTCCTGTTACCAAGGTTTTATACAACTTGGGCCCTATTACTATCAATAATAATAGTTTTATTTTCCCTGGCAGAGTTAAGGCCATCAGGCCTTCTCTTCCACTCAACCAGGATCAAATCACATACAGAAAAATACATACCGTATACAAATATTAACTTAAAATAGTAATAAACATAATTAAGTAAAAAAGAGAGATTGAATACATATACACAATCATTATTAACTTTAAAATATCAATAATAAAAAAAAAATATATATATAATAAAAAAGAGACTGAATACATAATCACAAACAGGAAAATACATTCTGGTATACAAGTATTAACTTAAAAAAAAAAGAATTAATACTTATGAATATAATCTCACAACTAAAGGAATAGTAGAATTAGTATGATCAGCACAGCACGTGTTACATTGAGACAATGACAATTACCTAGATATTAGTGTTAATGGAAAAATAAAGTAATGACTGTATAAAATAATAATAATAATAATAATAATAATAATAATAATAATAATAATAATAATACATAAAAATTATACCTAAAAAAACTAATTCTGTGCATTTAAAATATTTCTAAACAACCCAATTTTTAACAACTCAGGACTAAGACTACCCCTGATTTCCAGCGGCAGCGAATTCCATGAGCGGGCCATGGCTATTGAGAAAGAACTTTAGTACAGATATGTCTGATGACGTGGTATTGATAGCAGCAGATTGTGCTGTGAACGTGTATTACGATTATGATGTGAAGGTAGGAGAGTAAACCGAGAGACAAGGTAGTTGGGTGTGGAATCATGTATAATTCGATATAGCAGGCAAAGAGAATGTACTAATCGTCGATCTTGCAAGCGGAGCCAGGAGAGTCGTAGAAAATATTCCGATATATGATCATGTCGGCGGATATTGAAAATAAATCGGACACAGACATTATGTACACGTTGAAGTTTTTGAGAATGTTCAGCACTTAGGTCACTATATAAAACATCACAATAGTCAATACTTCCATCAAAATCATATACCGATCTTTCTTAAGCAATATAAATGATTGATGTATTATTGACTATAGACTTACAAAAAATGTAAAAATATAAAATAATCATCCTATTTAAAAAAATACAGGGTGGTTCATAAGTCCTGTTTCACTTTATTAAAAACTTATACCAAAATTAATGAACATTAGATATGTTACCGGTAACATTATGAGGTATTATAGCCGCGCTCTCATGTTAACATGTCGGCATCATACAATACCGTGCGGTGTGCTTTTAAAACATAATTTTGCCGACCGATTGTTGCTCTGTAGTTTTCACTCTAAGCGTCACGTTGTCACGTCTACTTCCTCGATAAGAATAAGCACTAGTTTGTTATATTGTTAAATTGCTATTATTATTGTAACTTTTTAAACTAGGCAACAATGTAACTTTATTATCTCAACAATATCTCTTCTTCACTCTCTACAATTTAACTTCACTCCCGTCAACAATGGGATTTGCTCTCCGCACAGCAATACAGCGTTCGTTATTGCACTCCACAAACGACAATGACAATTTACTTGGACTATTACGAACAACAATGAACTGTTACTCTTAACTAATATTTACAAAGCACTATTTACAAATCAGAACTGTCAGTTCTCAGTTCACAGTTCTTCTAGCTCAGTCACTCGAGTTCACAGTATCTCGAACCACAGACCTTCAGAGACAGTCCACTGTACTCGAACTTAGGTCCCTGCAACTGCGGTCCACTGCACTCGAACTCAGGCCTTCGGATGCTGACGCAGTTGCGGACGCACACTCGAGTCGAATTCCGGTACACAGGACTGGCTTGCTTGCTCTGGCTTACTCACTGAATGGCTGAATAAACTGAAAAGTGCTCAAGTTCGCTCGCGTTTCTTCTTTTATAGCTAAACTATCGTTGCGAGAAAGTACGAGTTCTGGATAGTTCGCGATATTTCGACGCGTGTGTCCATTCTCGAATCATCTCGCAAGCTGCTGCTCCCCTCCTTCACCGCGCGTAGCCATGCCCCAGGAGGCAGATACGTGCGCAACCCGCCCAAAACAAGGCCGACTTAGCCTCTCCTCCGTCGGTCGTGAGATCGAATCTCACGTGGGCGTCACATTATTATTATTATTATTATTATTATTATTATTATTATTATTATTATTATTATTATTATTATTTCATATATGAGTACGTCGACATTCTTAACTTAATAATAACTCTTTAATAATAATTTTTAATCACATACCTTAATGTTCGTCCTCAGCACAAGACATTGCAACCTCGGTTTTAGTCCACCTGGTTTAGACAAGTAGGTGTCATTTAATAATCGAAGCAGCTTATTGGTTGCAATATTCAAATTCAGACGAGTGATTGGAGCGGCGACATAATAAATTGAAAACAATAATTCAATTAAATTTCAAAGACCTGCCGAATGTTATGCACGAGGCCGCTCAAAGACCTGCCGAACGTTAACCATGAGAGCGCGGCGATAATAATATATACGGTAAATTTAAATTTGCCTCCCTGCCGTTTCAATACAAACTGCTCAAAACTAGCTATACAGTTTTGACATGGTGGAAAACTCAATTTTACAGGCAATGAAAGTCACAGTACTATAACATAAATTGGAAATCTTTTCAGTTGATAAATTCTTGAAATTTAAATATTAGAACACTAAATATACAACTATGAGCATCTAAAACACATTTATTTGTAATAAAATAAAAGCCAACTACAACTTTTTTGAAGTTATAAAAATAAGTAAATAAAAATATGAAAACAGTAAATAAAATTTTAGTTCTTTGTTGAAAATTCAAATATTCGAACACCACCTATAGGTCCTAAGTAGTACATATTTTTAATTAAACATGTCTAAATAGATAAATCAATTATTGGTGTAGGAGCATAGGAAAGTTTATTATGATCCTAGGAGCAACACTTCACGATTTTGCAAAATAAATTTGGTTAGTTACTTATGGCCTTTAAGGAACCCGGAGGTTCATTGCCGCCCGCACATAACCCCGCCATTGATCTCTATCCTGAGCAAGACTCATCCAGTCCCTACAATCATATTCAACCTCCCTCAAATCCATTTCAATATTATCCTCCCATCTACGTCTCGACCTGCCCAAAGGTTTTTCCCCCCGGCCTCCCAACTAACACTCTATATGCATTTCTGGATTCGCCCATAAGTGCTACATGCCCTGCCATCTCAAACGTCTGGATTTAATGTTCATAATTATGTCAGTTCCAACATAGACTCCTCACAACAAACAGATGCTATTATGGACTCCAAAAACAGTTAAGATGACATGATATCAGCCTCAGCACTAAGAGAAAATTATATAAAACATTAATAAGACCAGTCTTGCTTTATGGATCTGAAACCTGGCAGTTGGCAGTGCCGACAATTGTAGGCTGAGTATATTTGAGAGAAAGGTTCTGAGGACGATTACGGACCAGTAAATGATGAGGGCAGTTGGAGGAAAAGATATAACTATGAATTATACCAACTTTTTAAAGAACCAGATGTTTGCAGAGAAATTAAAGCTAAGAAAGTCAGGTGGCTGGGCCATATCTGTAGGAAGGATGAAAATGACCCTTGCAAGAAATTGACTCTCACTATACCTTTTGGCACCAGAAAAGTATGGAGACCTCAGTTAAGATGGCTGGATGAAATGAAGAAGGATATAATAGCAGCAGGTGTTAGAGCGTGGAAAACAAAGGTGTTAGATCGAAGGACATGGAAAAGCATCGTTGGGGCGGTCAAGGCTGGAACCCGGCTGTAGAACCAAAGAAGAAGAAGAATTATATCAGGTGAAGAATACAATGCGTGCAGTTCTGCGTTGTGCAACTTTCTCAATTATCTTGTAATTTCATCCCTCTTAGCCCCAAATATTTTCCTAAGCACCTTATTCTCAAACACCAGTAACCTCTGTTCTTCTCTCAAAGTGAGAGTCCAAGTTTCACAACCATAAATGGTACATAAAGTCCTAAATTAGTGGTACGTCATTGAAAAAGGTTGTTTTAAGACACAGTTTCTCGTGCCATCAACATCACAGAAACCTTTGTCATTATGTAATTGATTTTGTGACCTATTATGCCAATATTAGTGAAGATATCATGAATCTGATTCGCTCAAACAACACCAGATGTTCACGTGTTCAAGAGTGTTCTAAAACGGAAAGCCCCAAGGGACACAAGAATGGAAACTGTGATAATGTGATAAACATGGAGTAAGGTTATCGATTGAGACAACACAGCGAGACAAAATCAGAGAATATGTAATCAATGTTTATGAAAGGGAGGCACCATTTCTAATTTATAGCCTGTATTAAACGATTGGTGCGTTTACAGTACAGTGTAAAGGCCGAGGTAGATAGATCACCGGTTATTGAACTGTCAATGGAGAAACAGCCAAGTCCCTCCAGGGACAGGGGTCGCCGGTCTCCAATTAGGCACACAGTGATACAAGTGTTATGAAGCAAACTTCATCTGCATGACTACCTGCACATCATGGGGCACGCGGCAGTTATTCCGCATAGGTCAAAGCTGATTTCTGCATCCTCCCCAGAGGGTACACATTTCGTGCGTCACACCCCCTCCCCTGTGGCCGCCTGAGGATCCTCCTCATACGTTCTACTGAGTAGCTCTTCAGCAACGGAGGTAATTACCTCTTCAGCAAATTAGTTCGTACTGTCCCAATTGCATTACCTCATCGACTAGGACACACACACCACACTACACAACTTTACCTAACTCTCGTGCCACGCTTATATCGGTCGAACGAGTTGACACATTCTCTTCAAGCCATAATTATTGGACTCAAGCCATAATTATTGGACATAAGCGTTTAGTTAACTCCCTTAATAACAGTAATCTTTCACTTGTTACCCTTAACAACACGCTAATCCCTTATTCATCTGTCGTAAAAAATCTTGGCTTCTTTTTTGATAATAATATAAGTTGGAATTTTCAAGTTAAAGAAACGATAAAAAAATCTGTTCCTCCATTCACTCTTTGAGTCGCTTGAGAAACTTCTTGCCCCAGCAACTAAAACTCACCCTAGTACCAACCCTAGTAATGCTGCACCTCGATTATTGTGACGTTTTGTTAAGTGACCTAAGTTCTGAAGTTCTAAGTGTGCAACATCCGACGATATGATCACATATCACCGTCCTTCGCAAGTCTCTCGTGGCTCCGACTTAAAGAACGCAGAAATTTACACTCTTTGTCTTTACTCTTTCGAATTCTACACACCTCAACACCAAATTACCTTTCGTCTCGTTTCTCTTATCTATACTCTAACCACGACGTAAATACCAGGTCGCTTATCTGTGGCATGCTAAATATACCTCTTCATAGAACATCTTGTTATTCCTCATCTTTTACAATATCCACCTCGCGTCAATATAATTCCTTGTCACAAAGTATTAGGGGCTGCAAGACAACAAACACCTTTAAGAACAGCTTAAAAGATAACCTTATTAGCATTTCACTCAAATCATACTGATTTAAACTATCACTGACTACACTGTTACTTTTTTCTTTAGACATCATCCTGATTGTGCTGTATTTTCAAAATTGCCTCATAATAACCTCTTTCTATTATCTAATATCATTTGAAATATATTAACATTCTATGTATTTTAGTTTAATTCTGCTACACAGTTTATTTCAGTGTTTAATTAATAGTTCATAGTATTTTGTTGTTTAATTCGTAAATAACTCTTGTATACATGTAACTCTCATCTAAATCAAATTGTTGAATTCTTTGTAAGTTCATGCATATGTATATACATTTTTTGCTGGTTGAGTGGAAGAGAAGGCCTTACGGCCTTAACTCTGCCAGCTAAAATAAATCATTATTATTATTATTATTATTATTATTATTATTATTATTATTATTATTATTATTATTATTATTATTATTATTATCGGAACAACGTTATGATTTTTAGCATACTATTCAACGACGCTGTATCAACTGCACTGCTGTTTTTTATGGTTTTAACAGAAGTGAGGTGGTATTTGTGTTCGAGACTTCATTATGGGTTTATCTGTAATTCTCCTTACAATATTGAAAACTACTTTGTGAACAATAGAATCTGATAAATCACGTCAAGTGGTATTCCGATATACGATCGAGCGCTGTCTTTGACACCAACTATCACTCTCTATTCTATACCATCTCAGTGCCTGTTATCATCAGGCAGCGCATTTCTGTTCCCAAATGTACAGCGGATGGAGTAGTTTCTTCTGGTACATTTTTGTGGGGCTATTTGAAATGGATGGCCTACCAGTCGCGAGAGTTGAGATACAGGGACGTCATTTTACTTTTTACTAACATTTTTAATATTAACTTGCCTGTACCTCTGGATCAACGCCGTTTGCTACCCCTTTCCACGACTGGAGTTCGATGATACTGGCGTAATATACAAACAAATCACTTTACTAGGTATAGGAGGGAAGAAAAACAGTAGTTCATCCATTTACGTAAACTAGGAAATATTGCGCTTTTGAGTTTGATAATTTTCATTAGGTTCTTGTTTAATCAAAATACAGTACAGTATTAACAATGAGTGTTTTTACTCACGAACTGAGATGTCCATGTGGACATATTCTTTATGCAGTGTATATTATACTGTCAATAGCACATTAGCGTACAATATAGAGAATGAAGTTAAATTGAAAAATAATCATAATATGGATATTTAAACATTTTTTAAAATGGTGGCCGTTGATTTCGATACAGGCTTCAGTTCTAATGGGCATATTATCGCACTATAGACTAATTCCAATTACCAGTTTCGTCCTTCGTACTAGTGACTCATGTTGAAATAATTCTGTACCTACTCTATACTGTAAATTCCATCTTCACTTCTACCCGATCCGAAAAGATAAAATTACTCAGACATACTATGGACTGTCCGTCCAAATGGTTATGTCGTAAGGTCGTAGAAAGGAGGAAATCACGTGACAGTTAATTACTTAACGAGGCCCTTTTATTTAAGTTATTTTAAACAGTTGTATAATATTACGTAGAAGTCCAATTCCTAACATAAATTATTATTCTCAGAAAAGAGCTAAGACAGCCCAGCCACTAGCTGGCGAATAAAAGCAGGTGGGGGAAACCGGGATACGACGTAGGCAAATGGACGACAGTACCTGTGCGAAAATGATTCAATATTGAAAGCTCTTTCGTCACTGAAAAACGCGAACATATTTCTTGAACGTACTGTTTACTATGACTGTAAGGCTACTATGACTGTATATGCGGCCTTGGATCTGTGTGGAGGACGGTTGAACTTCATTAGTAGAAGGGCTGGGAGTGAAGTACATTAAAAATCTCAGGTACAATAAAAATTGAAGTAAAAATAAAATGATGTCCCTGTACAACAGAAGAACCAAACAATGTTGCTGAAAACATTAAACAATTTCCAAGAGAGACTTATGCATTGTTTAACAGTGAGTGCGCCATTTCGAATACCTTCTACGAACTGATAGGGTATCAACACGGCACAATTAGAACATTGCTAAATTGTTATTGCTAGTTTTCCTTTCTTTAAATTCTGTTCTTTGTATTAATATTAAGGCCCATATTTAAATTTCAATGTTGCATATTTATTTTCTAAGCCATCAATGTGTTTTTAAATTTTTTATAAAAAATAGCTTAGTATTTTATACGCTCTGAGACTTGAAGTATCCGGAAATGGAAAAAATAATTACATGATGTCATTTAAGAAAATGAGACTCCTTGACATATATTTTATAAAGAACGTAGGTTTTTGAAAACGTCTTCAAAATCTTCCTTTTATCATCTCCTACGACTTTGGAATATAGAGATTTCTTTTCAGAATAATTGAAACTAGGAAAACTACTTGCAATGTCCCATACTCTCTCCAATAGCACACCCTGGGCAACGACTCTGTTGGTAAATTGATCTACACGACTGGCTTCATATGGGTGAATGGCGAACAGTCAAGTATCCCCCATTAATAAAACAAACAAAAAAACTTTTTTTGTACGATCTTGTTTTCTTTTTTTGTATTTACATTTATTGTTGTTAGACCTTAAAAGTTAGAATTGCCACACAGAAACTTGTTTCTAGAGAAACCATTCTTCATAACATAAAACTATATACAGGGACATCATTTTATTTTTACTTCAATTTTTATTGTACCTGAGTTTTTGACTGTACTTCACTCCCACCCCTTCCTCTAGTAAACTTCCAACAGTTCACGACACAGAGCCGAGGGCGCGTAAGCAGTACTGAGTATAGTACGTTCCAGAAATATGTTCGCGTTTTCCAGTGACGAAAGAGCTTTCAATATTGAATCATTTTCGCACAGGTACTGTCGTCCATTTGCCTACGTCGCATCCCGGTTTCCCCCACCTGCTTCTGTTCGGTCCTCTGTTAAGTCTAGTAGCTTGGCTTTCTTAGCTCTTTTTTGAAAACATTTTCTGTTAGGAATTGAACGCCTACGTAATATTATACAACTGCTTAAATTAACTTAAATAAAAGGGCCTCGTTAAGTAAACTGTCTCGTGATTTTCCCTCCTTCTATGACCCTGCGTCAGAACCACTTGGACAGACAATAGATAGCATGTCTGAGTAATTTTATCTTTTCGGATTGGGCAGAAGTGAAGATTGAATTTAAAGTACGTAAAGTACTCTTTTATAGAGTAGGTACAGAATTATTTCAACATGAGTTACTCGTACGAAGGACGACACTGGTAATTGGAATTAGGTACAATAGTCTATAGTGCGATAACATGCACAAAAGAACTGAAGCCTTTATCGAAATGAACGGCCACTATTTTAAAAAATGTGCTTAAATATCCATATTATGATTATTTTTCAATTTAACTTCATTCTCTATATTGTAGCTAATGTGCTGTAACAGTACAATATAAACTGCATAATTAATACGTCCGAATGGATAGCTCAGTTCGTGAGTAAAAACACTAAGTGTTAATACAGTACTGTATTTTGATTAAACATAAACCTAATGAAAATTATCAAACTCAAAATTGCGATATTTCCTAGTTTACATAAATGGATAAACTACTTTTCTTCCCTCCTATGCCTAGTAAAGTGATTTGTATTTTACGCCAGTATCATCGAACTCCAGTCGTGGAAGGCGTAGCAAACGGTATTTCTTGTTTCAATCGTTAATAGAAAGGTATAGCCAGGTTGATATTAAAAATGTTAGTAAAAATAAAATGATGTCCCTGTAGAATTAGACCCATTACAGTGCATTTATTGTTACTTAGTTACCGTTACAGTATAGTTTTGCGAGGCTTTGGAATAATAAAAGTAATGTAAAGTAAATCCATGGCCCTACAGCCCATGAAGGGCCAAGACCGACCACCCGGCTGCTGGCCTCACGTCCACATGCCGAAGCAGAGGTGGACAATCATCCAACCAGAATGGAGGTATCGTGTGATTAGCACGATGATCCCCCAGCCGTTATAGCTGGTTTGCGAAATCGGATTTTCGCTACCTATCGTAGCTCCTCAAGTGCATCACGATGCTGGGCTTTGGAATAATTTTGCTCTAAATTTTCTATACAAAATATATTGTATTTGCAATTTTAAAAATATGATCGTGCAAAAAATGTACAATACACGTTTGTGAAGTGCATTACAGAATCTCGAAAATTGAAAAGCGATAAGAGCGAGTTTTTCAAACTTTTCCTCGATTTTGTAAAGAACATTTCCCAAACCTTATATTAATATGCTATTTCCACATTTTGTATATTATGTTGATAGCGAAACAGGTCATAAGGCCCATGTCTTGTGTATGATGTTGTTGATGATGGTGTTGGTGAATAATGAGAAATCTTAAAATATATTTGTTATAATGAATATATTCTCTGATTGAGGTTCTGGCTGATATGTGCATCTATTATCAAGCAGTACATTTCACTTGACTATATGTGTCAGAGGAAGAACATTTGTTTGTGGAACTGGTCACCTTACCCCATTATTTCCTGGCCTAGTTGCCTCATAAGTGGTGTCTTCTTGGTATCACTTGTGATGTTCAGACCTGTCTTCGGACAGTTGACCAAACAACACAATAATTATATTTTGTTGTATTGTTTGCTATATGTTGTACGTACAGAGTGAAACTAATTTATTTCTGGTATTTTTACTTGAAATATTGGTCATACTCTCAACGTTATGAAGATTGACTATATCTTATTCTTCAGGTGACAAAATTGGGTGGAAAAGGTATTTACTCTGGGGATTTTTGTATACAAACAGCTGATCTAATCTTTGAAGCGTTATGAACATTTTATTTATTAATAGCGTTGGAAAAGACATATCTGTACCTTTTATAATGCTTCTATACAATTAATTTATTACTCCATCTGTTTCTGTCTTTACTGGTGTGTATAAAAATTTTCCGAAGCAAACTTTACTCTAGACTATGCCATTTGGAAAGTTCAGGATAGCAGAGAGTGTTTGGAATGGAACGGGTTACATCAGTTGCTTGTCTATGCGGATGACGTGGATATGTTAGGAGAAAATCCACAAACGATTAAGGAAAACACGGGAATTTTATTGGAAGCAAGTAAAGAGATAGGTTTGGAATTAAATCCCGAAAATACAAAGTATATGATTATGTCTCGTGACCAGAATATTGTACGAAATGGAAATATAAAAATTGGAAATTTATCCTTAAAAGAGGTGGAAAAGTTCAAATACCTGGGAGCAACAGTAACAAATATAAATTATACTCAGGAGGAAATTAAACACAGAATAAATATGGGAAATGCCTGTTATTATTCGGTTGAGAAGCTTTTATCATCTAGTCTGCTGTCGAAAAATCTGAAGGTTAGAATTTATAAAACAGTTATATTACCGGTTGTTCTGTATGGTTGTGAAACTTGGACTCTCACTTTGAGAGAGGAACAGAGATTAAGGGTGTTTGAGAATAAGGTGCTTAGGAAAATATTTGGGGCTAAGAGAGATGAGGTTACAGGAGAATGGAGAAAGTTACACAACACAGAACTACACGGATTATATTCTTCACCTGACATAATTAGGAACATTAAATCCAGACGTTTGAGATGGGCGGGCCATGTAGCACGTATGGGCGAATCCAGAAATGCATACAGAGTGTTAGTTGGGAGGCCGGAGGGAAAAAGACCTTTAGGGAGGCCGAGACGTAGATGGGAATAAAATATTAATATGGATTTGAAGGAGGTGGGATATGATGATAGAGAATGGATTAATCTTGTGCAGGATAGGGAAAAATGGCGGGCTTATGTGAGGGCGGCAATGAACCTCCGGGTTCCTTAATAGCCAGTAAATAAGTAAGTACGTAAGTAAGTAAGTAAGTAAATAAAGTAAGTAAGTAGGTAACCTTCAGTAAAAATGGAACTGAAAGCGACGATACACCAGTTGAAGGAAGTTTAATAATCCCATTAATTAAAGTGTGAGATGATTATGAAAGTTATTTTAATATCTGTGCCAAACTACGGATTATGAAGCTTCGGTAACCTGTCGTGAACGCTTATTTTCCAATGGAAATCACTTTGGTACCTTCAGCTGACTGCAGCTGCCATTACGTACAGCGCGTGTGTCAAGTTTTGAAAGGCTATCTGCTCTTCATGTAATTGAAATTGATGGCCGTGACACGGTTGGTCTATAACAGTGATGAGCGTGTTGAAATATTGTTTTCTGGTAATTGCAGTCTATGAAGAATAACTACCTGTCGGGCGACATGGATCAACATTTATCGTTTGTTTGCGTTTTACAAAATATTTACGAATATAAAGCGGATATAAAGATGGATTCTTTGCATGAAAAAAAAAACCGAGTGAATTACTTTCTGTTTTGTTTTAATACAGTTAGATTGGAGCTCCTCTTTATTAAAAGAAACGGTCTTACAAGTAGGATATTAACATACGGAACAATGACAAAATATTATAATATCATTCGGAAGGATATGGGTTCAAATCCCAAGCTCGATCAGTTAGATATTTTCCAGTGACTTTCTCTTTCGCACGTCCTTGGCATCCTGTCGATATGTAGAGGTTTTAAGGGGAGAGGATGGTATTTTTGATGAAAAATTGCTAAATTTTCAAAAAGAAATTCTTTAAAATACCCTGTGATATGTGTGGATCGCCATTTTTAAACTTCCTGCATTATGGATTTTTAAATCACTCGCCCACTTTTATTGTTGTTTCCGGTAAATTAAATTTTCAAAAAAATTGTTTTCCTTTAAAATACCCTATGATATGTGTGGAATTCATTGCATAACATTTTGTGGGTATTTGTGCCCTTATCGGATGTTGAGACGTCATTTTTAAACTTCCTACGCTATGGATTTTTAAATCACACGCCCGCATATATCGGTTTCCAGTAACTTCATTTTTTTTGCTACATTGCCAGACAAAATGGATATAATTTCTGAAGTATTAAAGATACATGCATGAAATTTAGAACACACATTCTTTAGATAATAAGGAAACTTTTCTCTGTAACAGAAGTTTCTTAATTGATTTCATTTAAAAAAATACGTCCGTTTGTTTGCAAGAAAGGAAATCAGAAAATTGTTATTAAATTTTAATTGTTTATTTTACAAACGTAGGGACTAATATAAAAATTCTGTTACAGACAGTTTGTAGAACATACTTTTTCAAATACATTTCAAGAACTGTTTGAATCTATCTTTAAAAACGGTTTAGATATATTGGTTTTAGTACAATCCTGCATTGGGTATATTTTTTTCAAATTTGAGCCCCCAAATAATTTTGTTTTCAAAATATTTTTATTTGGTTGAGTTTCCACAGTTATGAGCTCTCTACATACAAAAAATTAATAATTTACACCAAATAGGAAAAAAGTTTTAAAAAATACCATTCACTCCCCTTAAGTAACAATAGATATCATTACATTAGATCTTAAATTGCCATTGCACTTAAAGACATAGGATACACAGTACATGAGGAACTCTTTAGATTGGCAGAAAATAGAAGCAATAAAAGAATTTATATATTGACCTATAAAAGCAATATTCCGATATTGACTTAGTAATCGACCCAAATGTTCGCTTTGAAAGATATGACGGTTAACCTGAAGATGTTGACAAAGAAAAGAAATTTATTTACAAGCTCGTCATTCCCTATTATTTAGAAAAATATAAACTTAGAGAAACCAAAGTAATAGGCCTTATGATAGGAGCCAGAGGAATTATTCCTCAATTTGTAAAATTAAATTGTTTTGTCAAACACATAATCTAGCAATCCATAAATTAAAATTTCTGGTGTTGTTAGACCTTAAAGGATCTATAGCTCTTCTAAGAAGTCATTGTTATAACTATACCTCAGGTTTTTATCCTCGTTTAGCATAGGCTGAAAAATACTTTCTTTAATGCAAATAGTTCTAGGCAATATCTTCACTCGAGAGTTTATCGTACTGCATACATTTAGGGAATTTGCAGGTTTAGTTATAGCTTACAGTTGTAAATTTCTATATTTCTGTTTTTGTATAATTATTTGTGAAAATCTATGTCAGGCTCTTGTTATTAGTTTTCGATAAGATTCATATGTGTAATATTAATTTTATTTTATACAATCATAAAAATCGCTAGAGTATACTTTGTCCTCGTGGGAATCCTCTGAGCAAAATTTCTAATTTAATGAAATAACTAGACCCGATGGTCTCACCTTAATTCCACGGTCTAGAGGAAAATCTTTAATTTGGGACTCCACTTGTGTTGACACTCTAGCTCCATCTCACTTGCCGAATACCTCCAGAAGCGCAGCATCTGCTGCTGAATTAGCCGTGAAGAAGAAGGTCAATAAATATGCTCATCTTTTAGACAATTATATCTTTGTCTGCTTTTCTGTGGAGACCTTCGGTCCTTGGAGCCATGACGCTAAAGTTTTGATATCTCAAATCGGCCAAATTTTGATCTCCATTACTGGTGATCGCCGTTGCACTACTTATTTGCGTCAACGCTTAATTATTGCTATTCAACGCGGAAATGCAATGAGCGTTTTGGGTACTCTTCCCGAGTCCACCCCTTTGGACGAACTTTTTCTCCTGTAAAATTTATTATCTTTATGTAAATGTTTATATTTAGTTTTTATATATGTGTAATTGTAACGGTGAAAATATCGTTAATCAAATAATTTTATTTATTTTTTTTTCATAAGTGTATATTATTTTTGGGAGTGTTTTTGTAAGTAATTTTATGAGGTTGTTATTGATATGCTGATAAATTATTTGCACGAATTACGAATTTTCTAGTGTCCTGAACGAATTTTATTGTGCTTATAAATCCATATTTTACTTGGAACGTTCTGAAGCAGGATTTCAAATGTATTTATGAAATACTTTGTGTAACACAGTAAAGAAGATTAAACTCTTCCGAACGAAAAAATTGTGAAGATAAAAATGTTTTAATATTTTCTTTAAAGAAAAGGTTACCATTTTTGTATCTCATAGTCAGAAGTAACAACGTGTCCAAATGATTTCCTATTACAAATCTACTCTCACTAGAAGTAGTTGTTGTTGTTTAGTCAACTGTTCGAAAACAGGTCTGAACCTCACAAGCGACACCAAGAGGGCACCACTTACGAGGCAACTAGGCCAGGAGATAATGGGGTAGGGTGACCAGTTCCTTTCTCCCACCATTGCATACATCATCGACTAGCTACATATTACACTAGTCAGACTTCAGATGCGTATAAACAATTGTTCTTTCTCTGACACATATCGTCAAGTGATGTATATATCAGGCAGAACCTCAATCAGAGGATTAAATAGTTGTTTGACAGGATTATGTCAAATTGGTCCCAATATACTAGGGTCATATATATTTGAATTTACAGGGTTTTATTCCATAAGGTATGGTATAATATATCACAAGTAAATACATCTGTAATTTGTACAAGTTAAATGCGGATTATGTTGTACAAATGTAGGCCTATAGTGCAAATTTGTACTTTATTATTCCCTACTTACAAATTACAAGTTTAATTACCATTGTATTAGTATTAGATAATTTACTGTATATGTGAACAATTGTATACACAGTTCTCTACCAGTGAATGGAAACTAATATTGATAGTATAATATTATCTTTAAACTATTTTATTAGTCTTATGTTAACATATAATTTATGCAATATGTGGTCTAGTTGTAGTGAAAATGTTGGGGATAGTGAAAATCATAGGGTTTATGAAGAAAAATTATATATCCAATTTAAAACGGAATTTTAGCATAATGGATATTTTAGGTTCACTGTTATATGCGTGGAAGAACAGAAGGTTGTTAGCGCAGTCTGTTATCTAAAGTATATAATTACTACTGCAATTCGTATAGTAAAAACTAGAATTGCCTAAAGAATAAAATTGTCTGATTTGAATTTTGTATTCCCAAGAAACTAGTTCGATTAAATAAAATGTGTCTCAGTGAAACGTACAGCAGAGTTTGTATAGGTCAGTTTCTGTCAGATGCGTTTCCAATTCACTGTGGGCTAAAGCAAGGAGATGCACTATCACCTTTACTTTTTAACTTTGCTCTAGATGCCATTAGGAAAGTTCAGGATAAAAGAGAGGGTTTGGAATTGAACGGGTTACATCAGCTGCTCGTCTATGCGGATGACGTGAATATGTTAGGATAAAATCCACAAACGATTAGGGAAAACACGGGAATTTTACTGGAAGCAAGTAAAGAGATAGGTTTGGAACTAAATCCCGAAAAGACAAAGTATATGATTATGTATCGTGAAGGGAATATAAAAATTGGAAATGGAAATATAAAAATTGGAAATTTATCTTTTGAAGTGGTGAAGAAGTTCAAATATCATGGAGAAACAGTAACAAATATAAATGATACTCGGGAGGAAATTAAACACAGAATAAATATGGGAAATGCCTGTTATTGTTCGGTTGAGAAACTTTTATCATCCAGTCTGCTGTCAAAAAATCTGAAAGTTAGAATTTATAAAACAGTTATATTACCGGTTGTTCTTTATGGTTGTGAAACTTGGACTCTCACTTTGAGAGAGGAACATAGGTTAAGGGTGTTTGAGAATAAGTTGCTTAGGAAAATATTTGAGGCTAAGAGGGATGAAGTTAAAGGAGAATGGAGAAAGTTACACAACACAGAACTGCACGCATTGTATTCTTCACCTGATATAATTAGGAACATTAAATCCAGACGTTTGAGATGGGCAGGGCATGTAGCACGTATGGGCGAATCCAGAAATGCATATAGAGTGTTAGTTGGGAGGCCGGAGGGAAAAAGACCTTTAGGGAGGCCGAGACGTAGATGGGAAGATAATATTAAAATGGATTTGATGGAGGTGGGATATGATGGTAGAGACTATTAGGCTAATCTTGCTCAGAATAGGACCAATGGCGGGCTTATGTGAGGGCGGCAATGAATCTCCGGGTTCCTTAATAGCCAGTAAGTAAGTAAGTTCATAGTGTATTTTTTCGAAAGATGAAGTATGAGAATTCCAAGGTAATATGATAGCATATTTCATAATAGTACATTATGCAACGAGCCTATAGTGATAGTAATTAAGAATCGAGTACGGATATTTATGAAACGAGCGCAAGCGAGTTTCATAATTTTCATACGAGCTTCTTAATTACCATTATAGGCGAGTTTCATACTACTTTTTATGCTCGACCATATTTTTAACTTGAAATTATCAGTATTCAGATGTATACATTTTATTTGTAACTGACAAGATCGGAAGTGACCTTGTTCTAGGTCGTGAATTGTGAGATGTGTGCAGACGCGAAAGTATTGATTTTTTCCGAGGAACAATAATGTCATTGACCTTGACGTAGTCCCGTTAAACTTGATAATATTATAATAGTATAACCTTGATTATTGAATTCGACATTGAAAAACGAGATGACAAATTGAATTTATTTGAATATTATTTACAATTAACGCTAAGTATTATAGTAACAGAACATAACCCTCTGCGACAGTATTGGATTTCCAGCCTCCGTGACTTTTCGCTAATTCTCTTTCGATTGCATATCCGAGAATAATCGATACTTGCGGTTTTATAACGGTACAAAGCTGACTTGTCATTGGCTGAACACATGTAAGCTGAGTTATCATTGGCTGAAGACCTGACCTTTAATGAGTAGGTGTACTTTAATAACATGCATTAAAGGACTGCTACCAGATGTATAATTAGTACATTTCGGCATGGTCGAGCATAAAAATATTTTAGTAACAATTTTTGCCACAGTTCCTTAAGTATGATATTGGAAATGAGTGAGATGAACATAACTTTAGATAATTTTTTGGAACAGTCTGATACAAGTCCATAATTTACAATAATTTGCTGTTGCAATTTGTATTAGCTATATTATACCATATTTTCGTGGAATGAAGTCCACTATGTCCTTGGTCGGGTATGAGGGTACATGTTTCTGGCTAAGTGAGGAAGGTAGAAATGTACTCTACATATGCAATAGCTGCATTCCTCTGGATCTTTTGGCCAGTGAATGTTACTCCTACTGAGTAACTCGGGTTTGAACAATAAATTTATAATCAGTACAGCGATATACAGTATTTATTGTTCAAATTCAATCATCCATCATATTTTCGTGTTATGCAAGAATTCTATTTATGCATTAAAACTTTGCGAAATGCAGGTATTATTTTTTTATGGGTTAACTATTTATCGAGATCTCCGATGTAAGACAGGCGGTAAACACGTTTGCCTACTGATTGGGAGCTACGCTCGAGCGTGAATTCGATTCCCACTTGGGTGATTACCTCTGCTTCATCTAGCCAAAACCTTCTCTCTATCACAAATTAAATCGACGCAAAATAACCTACTAGTAAATATATCTTCGATAAATAATAGATTACAAAAACTATATACTAAGATCCTAAAATGATGAATTTTTGACATATGTAAAATTAACTCATTTTGTATGATTACACAAATTAAGGAATTTTCTAGTCCTGTACATTTCTCCTAATCCAATCTCCCGAGAGGAATTTTCTCGAATCCAATAGCCCGACAATCTTTTCCCGAATACTGATTTCTCGAATGTAAGTACATAATCCCGAAACTTATTTGTTGAAGTTCAATAAATTATTTTGTTTTGGAGTCTATAGTTTTAATAAAAACATGTATTCAAGGCGGAGGAATATAATCTTCTTCACGGGTGCGGATTTTTTTTTTAGCTAACTCGATAACTACGAAAATTTGTGTGGAATTATTTTTGGGCTTACCTTGAAAGTTCTGTCAAGAAAACAATCAATCTTGAATCAAATTTCTAAATTTTATTTGGTTCCAAACGTTATGACTTAATAATTATTTTGTTTTTCTTTACATTCAACTCTTTTAGCCGTGCTATGCGGGTAACCAGTTTAAGCTTACAAGCAAACGTTCTGATGGGGGCAGATAAAAAAGTTATTTTTTTTTCTTCCAACATGTTAATAATGTCAAAAGAAGTGTTTATACAAATTTTGGCTACTCAACCGCAATTAAAGGGCCGTAAAAAATAAGCTCGCCAGGGGCCGCTAACAGAAAAAAAAAACACAATTCCATTGAGCAAATTTATTGGAACGGACACATACAATTGTTGAGCTATTTTTCTACATACTTTCCATCGGAACTGAGACATTTCTCATATCATGGGATCGACAGAGAGAGGTGCAGACGCAATCAGACGCTGGTTCCGATCTGAGGCGGCTGACTTCTACGACACAAAAATGGATCCTGTGGAATGACAAATGTCTCGATTCCAGTGGAGGATATGTTGACAAATAGCGCAACAATTTCTGTACCTGTTTCAATAAATATTTCTATGCAATTATGCTTTTTTCTATAAACGGCCCCAGGGAAAATCACTTTCTGGACGGCCTCGTAATTGCGGTCGACTGGCCAAATTTGTACAGTATAAGCACTTTTTTGACATTATTAACATGGTGGAAGAAAAAAATTAACTTTTTTATCTGCCTCCTTCAGAACGTTTGCTTGTTAGTGCAAAAAAAAATGTAAATTTAATTTTAAATTGTTTATTTTCCGAACTTCTGTATATCTCTTCACGTACAGCTTTTGGATATAAGTTTAAGTTTAACTCTCTTCTTTTCTGTATATATTGATTGACTGAGACGGTATGGAATACGATAGCTTCTGACCCATATATTTTATTGGCTGTAAATAATGTGTTGTGCTCCCCTCGTTTTAATCCCAGGTCTCTGGTGTTGATATGCGACTCATATATGTAGCCTACGTGCAGTTCTATGGATATCGACACCTGAATTCATAGCCCATCAACGCCACGTCAGTATGAATTTAGTATTGAGATTAAATATGACAGCCGTATTATTCAATAGGAATTTCATTGTCGAAAACATCAAATTAGACTTGTTGTCAAGGCATCACAAAGAGTTGTTTACATCAAATAAAACTCTTGGTTAATTATTAACATTTTATTTTCATGCACAGTTACAAATGTTTTAAGTTCCGTTATTCTTCTGATAATAAATTACTCAACATTATTATTATTATTATTATTATTATTATTATTATTATTATTATTATTATTATTATTATATATTTTTGCATGTCAGCTATCGTACACTCAGTTTTAATGCTGCATAGAAGCCATGGTCATATGTCTGAATTCGGTAGTTCATTTTCAATTTAGTATTCCGTATTGTCTCAGGTGTAGAACGAGTTGTTGCTGATCTCACGTCTCTCAGAAGTCCTTAAGTCCTTCGTGTGTTATATTAAAAATGTTTTTACTCTTTATTTATTTTAGTAGGTTATTTTACGACGCTTTGTCAACATCTCTGGTTATTTAGCGTCTGAATGAGATGAAGGCGATAATGCCGGTGAAATGAATCCAGGGTCCAAAACCGAAAGTTACCCAGCATTTGCTCATATTGGGTTCAGGAAAAACTCCGGAAACAACCAGGTAACTTGCCGCAACCGGGAATCGAACCCGGGCCACCTGGTTTCGCGGCCAGACGCGCTAACCTTAAAAATGTTAGATCGAGAGAAAGTTCAGGTACTGTTTTATGCCGGAACTGTCCAAAAACGCAAATTCGCGAATTTCATGTACCAATATCATCCCTGTTGCAGAAAAATAATTATCATAAAGGTAACTCATTTCCTCTTTATGTTGTTACTTTATAACGATTCAGATTCTTTGCCATGATTATTTATTTATTTGTTTGTTCCTTCCTTTATTTGTTTATTCATTTAATCGTTTATTCTGCGTTCGTTTATTTATTTACTTATATATTTATTATTAACTTATTATTTACTTATTACATATTTATTATTTATTTGTTTACTTGTTTAGTTAATTATTAATTTACTTACTTATTTACTTATGCTTACTTATTAATTTGCTTATTTACATACTTACATATTTAGTGAATTATTTACTCTTTTGCGATGAAAATAGAATTACTGCCAGTGAAATGAAGTTTATGAGCCGAACAGCAGGATACATTAAATGGTATCATAAAAGAAATGAGGACATCCTACAAGAACTGAGAATGAAACCTGTACTGTAGTGTATTCATCAATATCAAATGATTGAAGTCAACTCATGAATAGTAATAATAATAATAATAGTAAAATAATAATAATAAATTCATTTATTTTATCTGATGAAGTTAAGGCAGTAATTTCTTCTCTTTCACTACATAAGAAATAGGTATGTCTAAAAGTAGATGAAAGAAATAAGTAGAAAGAAATCCCTTGACACGTATTTCTACGTAAATCTATTTTCTATTTTTTTTTTATTACTGGTCTTACTCCAGACCACAAAGAGTATGGCTGCTTATAGTAGGGGGCAGTATCTATAAAATATTTCACATGGAAGTTATTACAATCATATATTTAAATGACTGTCTTACAATTTTATTAAGAGAGAAATTAGAAAATTTAAAATAAAACAATCGGGCATAAGTTTCTTATATACTGTAAAGTAATGACAGTACATTCATTTGCAGATTTGCATACCTACGTACTTGGAAGAGTTTATCATAGTCCATAAGGCGGGGGGGTTTGTAATATATTAAAAAGATGTTGTTCAGTAAATTGTGCTGCTTCGACATAGACGGGAAACTGACACGTGCGCAATATAGGAGTAACTATAGAAAGTTAATACAAGGTTGGCATTACCAACATGATACAGTTAGTACAATAAAATATTTACTGGTTATTCTCGTTAGTTAATTATTGTTTGTGGATGTAAAACCATTCTTCACTGTTGTCCTCTTAATAGTAGGCCTACATTCAGTTTTAATTATTACTATTTTCATTATTATTATTATTATTATTATTATTATTATTATTATTGGATTGGTTGATATTAATAATAATAATAATTTTTATTTTTATTTGAAAGATAATAGTATACATTTGGTTGGCACTTCCGATGAAGCAAAAACTTGTGGCTGGGAGTGGAGTTCATAGCTCATTTTATTCCTTTAATATTATACACACTTAAATCTGAAGCCTAAAGCAAATTATACTTATTTATTTCTAATTTTAATACCCAAATGCTATAAGGCTATCTTCGGAATTTCCTCAAATCTTTATTCATTCATTCATTCATTCATTCATTCATTCATTCATTCATTCATTCATTCATTCATTCATTCATTCATTCATTCATTCATTCATTCATTCATTCATTCATTCATTCATTCATTCATTCATTCATTCATTCATTCAATCATTCATTCATTCATTCATTCATTCATTCATTCATTCATTCATTCATTCATTCATTCATTCATTCATTCACTTATTTATTTATTCATTTATTTATGCATTCATTCATTTAATTATTTATTTATTCATTCATTCATTCATTTATTTACTTATTTATTTAGTTATTTATTCATTCATGCATTCATTTATCTACTTATTTATTTATTTATTTATTTATTCATATATTTATTTATTTATCATTTATTCACATTTATTTTTTATTCATTTATTTATTTACTTATTTATTTAATTATTCATTTATTTACTTATTTATTTATTTATTATGTATTTATTTATTTATTCATTCATTTATTTACTTATTTGTTTATTTATTTATTTATTCATTTATTTATTTATTTATTTATTCATTCATTTATTCGTTTATTTATTTATTTATTCATTTATTTATTTATTTATTTATTTATTCATTCATTTATTCATTTATTTCTTTCTTTATTTATTTTCATAATATTTAATTTTCTTGAATTCTTATCTTTGCGCTCACATAGAAGAAACATCTTTTCGTCAGTCCAATGCTTCATCAGTAACAACATCATCAGACTCATACCCGTAGTTTAATCTACGGAAAATCATTTTAAGATAATCGAATTACCGCGTCACTGCCAACTTTATTCACTATTTGTTACTGTTAGAAAAATAGATTAGTATTTTATGATGCTTGCAAAGCGAATGTGTTCCGTCTCTTTAAAATGCAATTTTTTTGATCCAGAGTTAACTGAGTTGTCTTCAAAAAGCTTCACATTTTTTTACCGCGTTTGCAGCTACTACTACAGTAAATTCGCTGTCGACAGAACGCTATTTACCATAACAACAAAAAAAGTAATTTCAGACTGTACTATCGAATCTGCTGATGTGAATTACAGCGAAGTACCTCTGCCTTCTTTTGTTCTTTAAACAATGGTCAGTGACTTTAATTAAAGGAATGGTAATTCCGTAATGGATTCAGGTCGGTTGATGTCTTTATTACCCATTCGGAGTTCAGTTCAGCTCTCTAGTAAAGTTTTCTTTGTCACCAGATAATCCTTTTAAAAAGGAAGATTGAGAAATAAAAATAATGGCTGGCAAAATAATTACACAATCAATCCGAGACTGTAGATTATTAGCTTTCAATGGACTAGTGGAACTTTAAATATTATATGTTAGGAGAGGTCTTGTATGATTTCGACGAGAAGCAAAGTTTAAAATGTGAGAAATTAAATATTTTCAAGTTGCATTTAACATTTACAAATTGACTTGAACATTTTAAATATGGTTTGAATATTTACAGGGTGAAGAAATAGTACACTATGCAACGAGCCTATAATGATAGTAATTAAGTCGCAAGAATGTTTGTTTATGAAACGAGCGCAAGCGAGTTTCATAATTTTCGTACGAGCGTCTTAATTACCATTATAGGCAAGTTTCATACGACTTTTTATGCTAACTTGAAATTATTCAGAAGTATTCATTTTATTTGTATCTGACAGAAGATCGGAAGTGACCTTGTTCATAGCTCTTAAATTGTGAGATGTGCGCAGACGCTGAAGTATTTATTTTTTTTCCGAGGAACATTAATGTCATTGACCTTGATGTAATGTAACATGAACAAATTTTGATATAACCTGGATATTGATTTAGAATTGAAAAACGAGATGACAAATTGAATTTATTTGAATATTATTTGCAATTAACGCTAATTATTATAGTAACAGAACATAACCTTCTGCGACAGTATTGGATTTCCAGCCTTCGTGACGTTTCCCTCGTCTTTCGATTGCATATCCGAGAATAATCGAAAACCTGAACTTTAATGAATAGGTGTACTTTAATGACATGCATTAAAGGACTGCTACCAGGTGTATAATTACTACATTTCGGCATGGTCGAGCATAAACTTATTTAAAAATGGATTTAACATTTACAAGTTGACTCAACATTTTGTAAGCTGGCTTAAACCTTTACAAGATGGCTTAAACGTTCACAAAATCTCTTAAACATTTACAAGATGCATTTAACATATTTAATTTTATTCCTCACTCACATGTTTACAAGGTGGTTTAAATATTTTCATTGTGCCTTAAATATTTACAAGATGGCTTAACTATTGAAATTTTGCTTAATGGCAATCAGAGTAATTATCTCATGCCTTCATGTTAATTATTATACCAGTGCACTTCATGTAAACCAGTACCCAGCTTTGAAGCCGTGAATTTACAGTATGAGCTTTAGGTGAGGCCTATATATAGAGGAACAATTTTTTTACACCTATCAGTGTGATCAACAAAAATTTTTAACACTCTATGATAGACAATTGCGAAATGGACAATATATATTAAATTGGTATATGTTTGAAGGTTAGGTAAAGTTTTATTCAATAATTTGTAACTTACACATATCTAGAGTAACTTAATGAAATTTAAATTGAAATTTATTATTCCTAATTTAAATTTTTTTAATCTAACATTATTTATTGTAAGTATACACAAAGATACACATACATACATACATACATATAATATATAAGTATAAAAAAGTGGATACAATAATGTTAATAAAAATAGAGATAATGTGATATTTTTGAACAAAAAATGGATTATAATTTTTTATTTAAATCGTTCCTAATACCCTACTGTACACATTTACAAAGTTTCAAGTGCGTAAGACGCTTGAAAAGCCTCCTAATGACTTTATAATCAAAAGTGCGTAAAAGTCCGCGCTCTTGAAGTGTTTTTATTTTCATTCAAGTTACTAAAGCTTCTACAATTTTGCAGCTTAGAGTCTGGATTTCTTCTCTATATTCATTATAAGACATGTAAGAATTTTGTGCATAATTTTTTATACCTCTCAAACATTTAAAAGAAGAAATATATATTTGGCATAAACAAACAAATTAAAAAAAAATGTTATGGTTAGTTCACAAATTATTTTTTCTCTATAATTTGAGTTTATTTTAAAAATGAATGCATATTCACTTATGTTGTTTTTTAGTAGGTTATTTTATGACGCTTTATCATCATCTAGGTTATTTAGCGTCTGAATGAGATGAAGGTGATAATGCTGGTGAAATGAGTCCGGGGTCCACCACTGAAAGTTACCCAGCAATTGCTCGTATTGGGTTGAGGGAAAACCCCGGAAAAAACCTCAACCAAGTAACTTGCCCCAATCGGGAATCGAACCTGGGCCACCTGGGTTCGCGGCCAGACGCGCTAACCGTTCACTTTTGTTAAATGAAATTTGTATGAGGAGTAGAATTTTGAAAATTTTCTCCCTTCTTCTTAAAAATTGAATGGCTGAAAAAAATGTATTGTGAAAGTCAAATTTTGGTATATCTATTAGGTTGCTAAGTTACAGATGAAAGCTTTATCTGAAAGTAGAAAATTTTATTTTTGCACCATGGTGCTTTTTGCCGTATTTACGGCTCCTGTTGTTAGATTGTAAAAGTCCGAATTCCCACAAAGAAACTTGTTGCTAGGGAAACCATTCTTTATAATATAAAACTATACTGAAATAGACCCATTACAGTGAACTTATTGTTACTTAGTTACCACTACATTGCAGTTTTGCGAAGGCTTTGGAATAATATTGCTTTAAATTTTCAATGCAAAATATATATTACTAGTGGCTTGTGCAGCAAATGCTGCAAACTAAGTTCGTTAGACGTTCAAATAAAATTTTTTCAGATTTATTTCAATGAAAAATACCAGACATTTTGAAAGTTATTTGCTTCCATAAAAATGAAACATACTCTCTCTGAATGGTTTTTTATGCCAAATACTTTTTCTTGAACCTATCACCTTCAATTTTTTAGTTTCAACGCGAAAACGCAAGTAAAAATGTCAGAATGATCAGTGGGCTTTTCATGTGGGGGTAAAGCAATAGCTATTTCAGGCCATTGTGGATTGTAGGTGAAAGTTAAAGAAAGTCAGGTTTGCTATGCTTTCGAAAAATAGACATAGTTTCTTGGTATAGCTGCTGCATGTAGAGCTTGAAATGTAGAGGGTAAAATCATTCTGTCCTACTAAGAGATCTTGCTGAAATGATCGGAAGACTACAAATTTTTCTAGGCCTCTTATTTTATCAGTAAGTAATACCGTCTTTCCTCAGGAACTGTAATTTTTGCCCTCTCGAGCCAATACTGAATCTACACCACATCGCCATTAAATATAAGAAAAAGACCCAACCCCACTTGATTAGGCCTAACTATAAAATATTTGATTTTTAATAAAATATTATCTTACGCAAGTTTTGTAGTTTATATATTAACATCATGGCATGAACTATAATAATAATTAATTTATAATGGTAATAATGTCATCAAAGCAGCTCAAGTTTTGTAGATTTTAATATCCAATTAACAGCTATACCCAGAAAATTAGACACTGCAGAATCAAACCTGTAAATTATTTCTAATAAGACTTGAAGCTTTTAATAACCAATTGAATTTGAACTCTTAAATATGTCAGCAATCCTTCAGGTCATGGCCTTCGTGTTTTAGCCTATTGTTTATTGTAGTGTGTGTTTTGTTTTATTTTGAAGTGCAATTAATTCTCGAAACTGACGAAAGATGGACTTTGGAAAATAGGAAAATTATGTAGAAAAACTGACATTTCACTGAAAAATACTATTTTTCTGAAAAACATTGGGTTCCTAGCTTCAAAATGAGAGGTCATTTATTAAAATCCGTTCAGCCGTTGTCCCGTAATTTCCATTACCAGTTCAAATTATATATATATATATATATATATATATATATATATATATATATATATATATATATAGATTTGCAATTTTAAGAATATGATCGTGCAAAAATGTTGTACAATACACGTTTGTAAAAAGCACTTCCCAACCTTGTATCTCTCTTTGTCCTCCCTTACGAGGTCCTTGATACGTTATGAAAGTTTGAGAACCCCTGAAATACATTATCAGATTTGAAGCGCACCTCAACGGTTACATTGCTATGCGTAAATTCTGTCCTTGTCCAAATCTGCAACTTTCACAAACAGGTGATGTAATTTTAATTCGTGTTAAAACTATCAATTTTCTTTTGAGAAAAAGGAACTTAATCCGACATCCGGTTAGTCTGGGCTTCCATAACGTAGAGTTATTTCATGCAAGCAGCAAATTCCTTTCGCTGTAATACCATTAAAGAAAAGACAAGATATCCAGAGCGCTCTCTATGCACATTTCTGTAGAATACATTTCTGGTTTCTCTTCGTGAATACAAGATTTCTTTCTCCATGTCTCCACCCCCTTGCCGTTCGCGACTCTAGCTGCATTCCAGTAGTAGTGAATTTACTTCCTCCTTCTTAATATGCGTGTAATACTCGCAGGGAACATAATGTCCTCAGCCCATCTCCCAGCAGCTGTTCTGTTGATTCAAGTTGAGAAAATTCAAACCATAGCTTCATCTTATGGGTCGACTCACAGAAGCAGGAAATGGTAGCTCCGCCTGAGGGATGTCAGATGGGGAGGGACGGGGTTGCAGGAGCATTAGTGTAACCCCATCACTCTTTTTCAACTTTCTTATTTTTTTTCTTCCTTCTTGGCTTTTATATCAAAATCCAGCTAGATTCAAGGAAGACAGGTCTGTTATAATAAAAAAGAAGCTAAAACCACATGTTATATATATTTTTTCTCCTTCATCCCTTCTCATGTTACCCTCCCGCCTTTTTGGGGGATGAGCTAAATAATGCCTACAAGGTCGCTGAAGCCGGAGTTATATTCAGCACAGCGACTGGCCTGTGATTTTCTTGCGTTCGTCCCAGTTCTGGTGCTTCTATTCATTTCCTGTGAATCTCCCCGTAATGTCTTGACGCCTTTGCAAGAAAGAGATCTTATAATCCAGGATCGCTTCAAGCTACGGTCAAATCTGCAAAAGAAAATGTGTCTTAATGATGCGAAAGTAAGGAATTCTTAATTCATTCCTACGTTTTTGTTTCTAAACAATATTAAAACTGCCATCACGGTGGTCTAGTGGCTACAGAGCTGGACTTATAATTTTCTGGGCCCAAGTTCGATCCCCGGCGATTGTAATTTGTGCTGAACAAGCTCATGGTCAAGGTAACACAAGCGTTTTCTCCGGGAGCTCCGGTTCCCTTGTGGCATACCCTAGTTTAGGCCGCGCCACCGTTTTTGGCATGTGAAATAAGTTATGGGAACCTTAAGTGCGAGTGTCTTACATTTGTAGCAGTCTGTGAGCGATAAAGCTGACAATTGTGATTGGCAGATTGTTGATGTGACGTGTATTTAGAAGGAGGTACCGTTCTCAGCTGCAGTGGCAAGAGAAACACAATGACTGGACAATGTACTGAAGGACACACCGTAGGAACGCTAGCGTAGGGAAAGTTATAGTCCCGTCGCTCTTATTTCCGGCAGCCAATCACGTTGCAGGTCGGCTACATTTAAACGTGTGCGTCTTGTGATTCGCTGATGATGACGTTATGAATTTCCTAAGGCTTGATAAATACATAATATAAGTTAATCGCCCGCCATTTTGGCTCTTTCGTTGGCGTTCGCAGAAAGCACACGAGGACGTTATTTGCCGTTCAATTATTTGCTCAATTACAGTGCGTTTGATTTATTATCATAGGAGCTACGACATGATAATGTTTAACGGTGTGGCAAATAGATTCCTCGTCTGGTAGCTCGGCAACGAAAGAACAAAAATGGCGAACGATACTACCTATCTAGACTTTATAGACCCTTCACTTCCTAAGACGTAAGCAAAGAGGAGAAGTCACGCCGGAAATAACAACGACGCGACTATAAGTGCGAATATCTTTCTTTTGCCGCAGTCTGGGCAGCAAGACTAACAACTGTGGTTGGCAGATTGCTGACGTGACGTGTATAGGAGGTGGTACCATTCTCAGCTACACTATCAACAGATGCTCGTAGACTGACCATTGTACTAAAGGACACGCGCCAGAAACGCTGGGGTCAGCAATATTTCATATTTGATCATAATTTTTAAGTTTTTTGACTCCCGTATTTTTCTTCCCTTCGAGGATTTTCTCCCTTATTTTACATAATATAAAAAATAAAAATCTTTATTTCAAACATTTCATTTTGCCCTAAATGTAGAAGATTGATATGTTGAATTTTGTTGTTACAGAGATGTATTTAAATGTGTAGTCTCTATAGAAGCCAAAGCTTGCCAGCAAATAGTTTTCCTTATTGACCAGTTGAAAATTAGGCGAAATATTTTTGATGTTAAAAATAAAAAAAACTGATGACTTTTTCTGAGCATGCTAGGTAATAAATGTTCATACAGGGGAAAAGTTTCCTCTCATTAATAATAAGAAAATAAGTTCGAAACAGGAGCGTGACACAATTAATCAAATAAGAATAGCAAATTACAGTCATTTTCAACTATTCTTCTTCTTCTTTGGTTCTATAGCCGGGTTCTAGCCTTGACCGTCCCAACGATGCTTTTCCATATCCTTCGATCTAACGCCTTTGTTTTCCATCCTCTAACACCTGCTGCTATTACATCCTTCTCCACTTCATGCAGCCATCTTAGCTGAGATCTCCCTACTTTTCTGGTGCCAAAAGGTATAGTGAAAGTCAATTTTTCAACTGTTTATGCTGGGAAATTTTACAATTCTTTAAAAAGTGATGATAAATTTAAGGGAGACAAAATCTGTCTCAAAATAGTCTTAATTTGAGTTTAAATGTCAGAGCGTAGAATAAAGATGCTTTTTTTTTTTTAGAAATTGAACTGAATAATTTGTCAAATATCTATGTGAAATTTTGTCGATTTCAATCTCTCGTATTTACTTAAGAAAGATTTGCAAACCTACGAGTTTACTCTGGGAGCTCCGGTTCCCCTGTGGCGTCCCATCAAATTTCCATCATCTCATCTCATCGCTAGTGTAGCGTAGGCCATCCTCCTTGGCGCACACTGGGCAAATGACTCAGTTGGTATATACAACTGGCTTCACTTTGGTGAATAACGAACAGTCAAGTATCCGCCATTAGTAAAATAAATATTAAAACGTAACTTAACAGCAATATCTGCAACAACTGACCCATTAAATTTTAAGGATGCCCAGAAGTGAAATTTTAATTTTCTTAACCGTTTGAGCTAGGTCTTTGAAAATTTGCACACATATAATGCTGCATATAAATATCCACTGTACAAAATTCAATCTCATGCAAAATTATACGAGTTATTAAAATGTTTATGAATGTAAACGGTATTTTGAAAAATCACTATTCCTTCTACAAATTTCAAACCTTTTGCCTGAAATGTAGCTACATCGCATGCCTTTCAAGCTATCCGAAACACAACTTACTTTTTTTTTTTCAAATTATTCTTCAAGAGCTAAGAAGAAATAGGAACTTTCCAATAATATGACCTCCACAATCTCCAGATAACGATCCTTTTAATTTTGGAATTACCTTAAATGACGGGATTTCGTGGTACACACAATGACTATAAAGCAACTAAAATATGTTATGTCCCAAGAAATTGTAAATATTCTAAGACATGATAAAATGCTGTGTATGGTGTCGCAGGAAGAATGTATTTGTTGAATAAGAGAACGGCGTACAGATTTACGATGTTTTTTAATAACCAAACTCCATTGTTCGCCCTATACAGGATATTGATATTTTCTCTTTATCAAATTTTATAATATTTATTTCAAAATGTAATAGTTTGATACTACTACTACTACTACTACTACTGCTACTACTACTACTACTGCTGCTGCTACTACTACTACTGCTGCTGCTACTGCTGCTGCTACTACTGCTACTACTACTGCTGCTGCTACTGCTGCTACTGCTGCTGCTACTGCTGCCCTGCTGCTACTACTACTGCTGCTGCTACTACTGCTGCTACTACTACTGCTACTACCGCTACTACTGCTACTGCTACTGCTACTACTGCTGCTGCTACTACTACTGCTACTGCTACCACTGCTGCTGCTACTACTACTACTGCTACTACTATTGCTGCTGCTACTACTACTGCTACTGATACTACTACTGCTACTGCTACTACTACTGCTGCTGCTGCTACTACTGCTACTGCTACTGCTGCTACTGCTACTACCATTGCTGCTGCTACTGCTGCTGCTGCTGCTGCTGCTACTGCTACTGCTGCTGCTGCTACTGCTGCTGCTGCTGCTACTGCTGCTGCTGCTGCTGCTGCTACTGCTACTACTGCTACTACTACTACAATTGCTACTACTACTACAATTGCTACTGCTACTACTACTACTACTACTACTGTTACTACTACTACTACTGTTACTACTACTACTACTGCTACTACTACTACTACTACTATTGCTACTACTACTATTGCTACTACTACTGCTGCTTGATTTTTGTTAATACATGGTGATACAATATAAGAAAATATTAGCTATGAGTGTTTCATTTTGCTGAATTCTGCATGATATAATTACTTCTGTGTTTCTTTACCATCAGTAACTTATTTAATTTGACGTTTGTTGTTTTACATTTCATAAGTTTAGTAATTTAATTCTTTTCAGTACAATAATTTTTTTTTATAAATAGGAACGTATTTTAGTATAAAATTGAGGCAAACCAGTAACACTACTATCCTGCAGTTTTTATTTTATATTTGCAAGATTTGTGTAGTCAACTGTCCGAAATCAAGTCTGAACTCACAAGTGATACCAAGAAGGCATCACTTATGAAGCAACTAGGCTAGGAGATAATGGGGTAGAGTGGCCCGTTCCTTTCCCATCCATTGTATACATCACCGACTAGCTACATATTACACTAGTCAGACTTCAGATGGATGCTAACGATTGTTCTTCCTCTGACACATATTGTCAAGTGAGATGTACTGTCTGATAGCGTAATAGATGTACATATCAACCAGAACCTCAATCAGAGGATTTTTCAAAAGTAATGAATTGTTTTCCTGAAGGCGCGTCTCCACTATTAAACATTTAACAACAACATGTTAAATATAACAAGTCTCAATTGACTTAACATGTTAACTAAGTATGTTGAATTTAACACTTTTAACATGTTGGCGTGTTTTCCAGCAGAAATGGAAAACATGTCAAGTCAATTCATTTGCTCGTGCAGCGTCGGTACAGTTCGGCAAAGTTCGTACAGTTTCCATAGCAACAACTATAAGTTCCGATTTTGTGGCGCATATCTTGATCATTTTTATACGAGTTAGAAACTTTCTAACTCGTTGTTTTTATACTATCATTGGTCCTTGGTGTTGGCTGTAAGTTGTTCGAAATAATAGAATGGACGAAAAAAAAAAAACATTAGAATAAAATTAATGCACTGATGCAAAGGCCTTGTTTGTGGGATGTGTCTGCAAAAGAATACACGGGCAAAACTAAGAACGCTGACTGTTTTAGAGAACTGGAATTATTATTTAACTGTTCTCGAGAATACAATAGAGAATTTTCGCACTCTCATCGTACGCTAAACGTTAATGCTATGTTGACGTCAGTAATGGTCGTATTTGGTGATGCATGTTTAAGTTCGTAAAACTTCGGAAAGAATAATTATACGATATTACCCACTTCTTTAAAATCTATCATGTCGTAGGTCCAATGATAATGAATCGCGCTGTAATTTTTTTAATTGAGATGAAATGGCTGCTCTTAAATTGTGTATTTCTTTGATGTAACACGAAGTATTTTTGCAGCACTATATTAAAATCGTGTTCTGACATTCTCAGCAAGTTTTTGAATCCAAATCGATACTGTATTCAACTTGAAGCTCGTTTAGAATGTATCCTGCATAGTTGAATAAGATATTGCCGTATCCATATTCTCATTTTCTTCCTTTTCCAAGCCTTGTAACAAGCAATAGAGGCAATTACAAAAGTCATATCATCATCTGAATCCATTCTCCAAGATTTGAAAATAAAACACTATCTATATTAAAATCTCATAGACTGTTTATGGTGGACTACGCAAAGAAAGTCAAGTTTAACATGTTTAACAGTGTGGACAAAGTGTTAAATGAAATTAGCATTAACATGTTCAATCAACATGTTGGGATGTTAACGGTAAACAATTTAACATTTAACATGATGTTGTTAAATGTTTAATAGTGGAGACGATCCTTAAAGTTTCCGATGTAAAATACGGTAACATTGATAGTTTTAATAAAATATTATGAAAAGTTAAATGCTATTTATTATTGGAAATAATTACCCCTCTGTCAAATATAAATATTATGGGTTATATAACTTTTACTGGCGTTTTCGTTGTCGGCCTTGTCGGTGTCATATGGATCTCTCAAGGAACATTTTTTTTTTCGTTATGTAGTATTATTCTCTGAAAGACAATAGCCTACTTGCTTTGTAAATTTCCTATAGCTTCTTTCCCCCAAAACGAGGCGGACTTCGTGATTTATTACATTGCAGAGGAAGAATGATGTGTACTAATATTGGAGCAGTTAAAAAGTTAACATTAATTAAAAAAGATGTTGAAAATGTCATTAAATTTGTGCATCGAGGAAGAACTAATTGAATTAACGGACACAAAGCATTTATAATTTTATCTATATTCAAGCAAAGGTCAGATTCATTAGCTTGGTATTAGAATTATGTAGTTAAATACCATGACGTAATTATATTTTACATAAAAATTGTGATCGTAAAAGGAGAACAAGGCTTGTCTTCTAGTTTAATTTTAACAGACTGTAGACGCTATAGGCCTCGTCCAAGTGGAGTGTGGGTAGTTGTTTTAAAGCAGATTTGATATTGACCATAACTGCCCAGTAAATGTTTTTCCGATATCAGCCATACTTGTTAATGTAAAGAACATATAGGCGTGCATGTTTCTCTGGTTTTGTCTTAAGAACAGTAGTAGTAGTAGCAGTAGCAGAAGATTTATTTCTACTGGCACAGTTACGGCCATAAGCCTTCTGTTCCACTCAGTAGCACAATAGCAATACAATAGCAGAAATACAAGAATAAATATACAGTTAATAATAATAATAACAATAATAATAATAATAATAATAATAATAATAATAATAATAATAATAATAATAATAATAATAATAATAACAATGAAAACAAGTTTAGTTACATGTAATTCTAAAAATCAAACCAATTATAGTAATGTGAATCGAATTGCCAAAATAATGAAGAAAATTTAAACGTTAAAAATAAAAATCATATATTAGAAGAAATTACACAGGGTGTTTCCGGACTCGTGTTACTAACTTTCAGGGATGATGGGGAAGGGCACATGTATCAATTTGAGTTCAGGAACCCTGGTCCGGAAATGACTGAGTCGAAAGCTATAAGCAAAAATAGTTGTGTGGAAATGAAATTGTAATTTGGCACGTGCCCTCCTTTCCTTAACCTCTGGAACAGTCGTGGAAAGATGGTATGGGCCGGATGTCTCCTACGTGGGTACTTGTCCCGATACAATCTGTGAGCTTGTCTACTGTTCCCATTGGCTCATCCGTATTCGAAAATCAGGTCTCCTTATTCCGCTCTCGTGTACTCCTCCATTTCACTAAGACTGATCGACTGGACACTGCAACTTGTACACACACACTGCTGTCTACAGACGTGCATATCAGGACCGACCATGTCCGTTACACATTACGCTATCTGCATTGCTTAGTGTAGTTTCCTGTCCCCACCCCTCAGACAGCGCACTGAATGGAATACTGTAGGTAGACAACGTAAACAACGTCAGATGAATACAGTATGTGTAAGATGTACAGATAAATACACATAAATAAGGTGTACAGAGGAGTATAATTATTTCATTTCCACACAACTATTTTCGCTTATAACTTTCGACTCAGTCATTTCCGGACCAGGGTTCCTTATCTCAAATTGATACATGTGCCCTTCCCCATCATCCCTGAAAGTTAGTAACACCAGTAGTTAGTAGTAGAAACCAAAGAAAAATAGAAGAATGCAATTGCAATTTAAAATGAAGGAAGAAGACGAAGTTGTCCCTTTCACTCTTTTACTGTCATTATTTAATGTACAGAGTGTTCAGAAATTAAGTATAGATCTTGTAAGAATAGGGAATTTAGGGGTAAGATGTTAATAGTAATGAATTGCAGATACATTGTGTATCAATACTGTAGAGGGTGTTCAAAAAGTATGGAATATTACTCGGAACTACTTAAATTTTAATTAAAAAAAAGTTTTATACAAAAGTTGTTGAAGATAAACCATACAATATGGTGCCAGTGTTCGAAAAAAGTTATTCAGGCATACAGTTGTGAAAGTAAACTTTATTGATTTAAATGACACACTATATTAAAATTTACATATTCCGAATCTCCATTAAATTTTACGTATCAATGTGTAGAAATTGTACTTATTTATCCGTTTAATTTATTTTAAATACTTACTAAACTTATTTCGTGGACTTCAAACTGAGACAAATAAGTGTGTAAAATCATGTTGAATAGGCCACAAAACTAAACAAAACACTATCACTAACCAAACTTTACAACAGATTCTCAAAATGAGAAGCATTCATAGCCAATGTCCCTGTCTATCACGGAAACAGACTCCTAGCCATACAATTTACAAATGAAAAAGTGGTTTTGAAAACGTGTTGCAAATATTCCCTCTTTTCACCACTTATAACTTTTATATACAGAGTCAATTAAAAATAAGAAAGATACTAACACTGTTCCATATTCTTTTCCATCTGAGGTACATGGATTCAAACCCGGTAGACAATGATGGCTTTAAAGGGCGGTAATATAAACTTCTTCAGGAAAATAATAAAGCTGTGGTTCCAATATCATAGATTTACGTCACGAGAAAGAATCTTGTCCCTGATGAAGGACTGTAGGCAGAGTTTTATACTATTTAAAGTTGAATTTCAACACTGAAAAACTATAGTTGAAAGAATGTTAAATACGATACAACTAATATTATAGGCCTATGTAAGTAAAGCAAATTTCGTCGTTGGGTTTCCCTCTCTTTAACTATTCTACAATTGCGAATGTTGTCTTTATTTACTTTGATGCATGTATGCAAATAATTGAAATATCTTGGCCGTCCAGCTTGAATTGTCCGGTTGCCCATAATTATGTATAATTGCATGTGTTGCGGATACGTCATTGATCAAGTGCCCAGCTACATGCACAATGCTAATTGGAACCTCAGGGACATTTGCGGTATAGTATGCGTACAGGAGCAGGGCAATCAGTGCGTTGGTTTTTGGCGGGCAAGATACGAAAATCAAGGTGTTTCTATTGTGATATAAAATACAATGTAAGTTATTGTTAAAGGGGAATATGAAATTTATACATCTGATATTATTTAAACTACAAATACACGAAACGTTGGAGCCATAATTGATGTAATTTTAATTCGGGGGGTGACGGTACTGCTTCTTGATGTCACACTGACCGTTGTTTGCTTGCGTTGCTCCCTGGAAGTAGTCCCTGAAACTATGCCAGATGTCGCACGGATGTAATGCTGAACGATCAAATATGTAGAAATGTTCAGGTATATTTAGAGCGAAGGAATTTTCACGTTTTATGTGGAAGAGAGTATAATTTTTCGTGAAAATTCTCCATAAAACCTGTTTTTTTTTAAATATCGTGATTATGAAGGAATTTCGTGGATTTGTATGAATTTCGCGAAAATTCAGAGATATATTTAATTTAATGTTGAACTTTCTTTAAGGGATTTGCATTTTCCACGCATAACATTAAGATTTTTAACACATTTAACGTTAATACCAAGAACTCACACATCTACTTCATACATTTAAATGAAGTTTCACTTTATTCAGACAAACGTTTTCGCCAATTCGGTATCTTCGGATCCTGTCGAATATGTTTTCATTACGAACACTAATTTGTTCAAAAAAATTCTTCATTACCCTCAATTATACTACAATTATTTATGTCTATATCAGGAATTTAAGTAGTACTAATCACAATATTGTATCCAACTCAAATTGATTTATTATACTATATTAAGCTAAAATTGTAAACATTCATACGTATATACATACACAAGTCTTCTGTCCATGGACAGGTCTTTCACTGCAAACCCAGCATTCTCCAATCTTTCCTATTTTCTGTCTTCCTCTTAGTCTCCGCATATTATGATCCATATATCTTAATGTCGCCTATCATTTGATATCTTCTTCTGCCACGAACTCTTATCCTGTTCACCATTCCTTCCAGTGCATCCTTCAGTATGCAGTTTCTTCTCAGCCAGTGACCCGACCAATTCCTTTTCCTCTTCCTGATCAGTTTCAGCATCATTCTTTCTTCACCCACTCTTTCGAACACAATTTCATTTATTATTCTGTCCGTTGATTTCACACGCTCCATCCTTCTCCATATTCACATGTCAAATGCTTCTAGTCGCTTTTCTTCACTTCGTCGTAATGTCCATGTTTCTGCTCCATACAATGCCGCACTCACTAGTCTCTTCCTTAGTTCTTTTTCCAGAGGTTCGCAGAAGATGCTCCTTCTTGTATTAAAAGATTCCTTTACCATTGGTATCCTCCTTTTGACTTTCTGGCTACAGATCATGTTACTGCTTAATTATAGTACATTCCACGTATTTGTAGCTGTTGACTTGCTCTAATGCCTTATGTATAATTCGTAAGTTTACCTTCTTTATTTTTCTTGCGACAACTATGGTCTTCGTCTTGTTTGGATTTATCTTCATCCCATACTGCTCATAGGTGTTTTTAGCACCATAAAGTTAAATACATTATTTAGAAAACTTATACACTGTCTTGTTGGTTAGGGGAAAGTTTCCTATTTCGTACCATCTCCTAAATCGTACTGCCTCTGTATTTCTGACAAATGTGGATGGTATCGAGCTCTGCTGGCTAATAAGTGAAATTGCTGCTCTTCACGCTAGTTCAGAAAACTTACGCTGTGGTGGATGTATCTATAGGCTGGTTCACAATAAACCGAGAACATAGACGACTATGCATATCGATATGCATGTCAATAACGATATGTAAAATCCATATTACGCATTCTGATGTTATTTGTGTATAATTGACCAATGGCGTTCTCTCATGAGTACAAGGCAGCCAATATAAACACAGGTTAAAGAGATATAAAGGGAAAAGTTGAGACGGTGTCGGGTGGAGTTCCCGGGTAGCTCAGTTGGTAGAGCGCTGGTACGTTCAACCAGAAGTCCCGGGATCGATACCCGGCCCCGGAACAATTTTTCCCTTGAAATTATTCAAATCTGCTTTACAGGGAGCTTTACCTGAAAGACTAGATTTGCATAATATATACGTCACTGTGTACGTTAACAGAAAACCTCAATTCCAAGTCACACAGAGATTTTGTGCACTCGATGTGGGTCCCTGGCGTTTCGTCAGCCCACGCGAGTTGTGTGGATATAAAAGGGAAAAGTTGAGACGGTGTCGGGTGGAGTTCTCGGGTAGCTCAGTGGTAGAGCGCTGGTACGTTCAACCAGAGGTCCCGGGATCGATACCCGGCCCCGGAACAATTTTTCCCCATTGAAATTATTCACATGTTAACCAATATCAAAATTTCAACGGTACTATAAATATGCCCATGCATTTTTATTATCAGAACCTATTTTAAGTCTACCATGTAGTATAATAGTAAGAGAAGAAACATTTGTAATAGAACAAAAATGAACACAACAGTAGTTATTGAATTGAAGCATGAATATGTAGTGTGTAATACAACCAATACAGTAATAAAATATGATTCACTTACGATCGGTGTTGTCCACACCTGTGGAATAACGGTCAGCGCGTCTGGCCGCGAAACCAGGTGGCCCGGGTTCGAATCCCGGTTGGGGCAAGTTACCTGGTTGAGGTTTTTCCTGGGTTTTCCCTCAACCCAACATGAGCAAATGCTGGGTAACTTTCGGTGCTGGACCCCGGACTCATTTCACCGGCATTATCACCTTCATTTCATTCAGACGCTAAATAGCCGAGATGTTGATACAGCGTCGTAAAATAACCCAATAAAATAACCCAATGTTCAAAGATGGAGCTATTGAAAGCCACGTATTCTCCTTCATTTTCTCATCTTTATACGAGGCACGCCGCTTATCGTAAACGTGAGGATTTTCCTCTACACTCAATATTAGAATCTCATCAAATAAAACTTGCTCCATGATGCACAGCACAGAACAAAATAATGCATAGGTTATGTCACGGTCTTCTTGCTACAAAATATATGACGACAATATAGCTTTCAGATGGCAATAGAATGAATCTAGTGGGCTGTGATCGGAAACGTGAACGCCAAAGTTGAAACTTGGCCAACTCTCCGTTCCCGATCCCGGGCTCCGGCAAGCTTTTCGTTAATTGTGAATGCTCACATTTAAATGTACACATTTTAACAATTTTACCGTTTTCGTTTTCGTTCCGATTCTCGTTTCCGGTTTATTGAGAACCAGCCTTATGTTGTGAGTTGCTGTCGAAGTTCGATTGTTTAACTGCCTCTGGAAGTAGTTTCCATACATACATTCATTCATTCGTAAGCCTTTACAAAGTCAAAAGTGAAGTTTTACTTACTTAAAAGCAGTAATTATCGTTGTTGGAACCGAAATGCACATCACTATTGTTTTTAGCATATGTTTACAAAACCAACGTATTAGTGCATTTGTAATAGGTTATATGTTTATGAAACCGGCCCTGGAAGTCTGTGCAGTAGTTAAAAGATAAACGTCCTTGATTACAAAGTATACTAAACCATGATTCGTATTTCTCCATAAAAGTTTGTGGATAAATTGGAGCTGAAAACTTTTACTCTTGTTAGCTGCGTATGCAATGTTCGAACATGACTTGTTAAATTTTCAACAAAGCAATATCTATAGTGAATCTGAGAAAAGATGGGAGGAACTTCACGGAACTGCGAACTGTGTGACATGTATAACGATAGAAATGTATAAGATTGGCAGCGATACGCGTTGGGTAGGAAGCGTAACTTCAGCTAGGGTCGCTTGGGGATGAATTGGCTGTTAGGCAGACGAGCAGGAAATATGAACAGCGTAACGACCGTGACGTATTCAAGTTATCTTGTCCAGCTGATGCACACACAATGGAAAATGGGGAAGGAAATCTCAAGGTCACTTTCATATCGCTTTTAATTCATAGCCTCCAGCTGCCTTTCTTAACATTGTGGGTTGCTACGCACAATGACGAAGTTAGTTACTGAAGTGTCAGATAAATTCATCCATGCTACAATAGCTCAGGATGTAACCTTTCGAATGCATGCGGAATTTTTTCGACTCAGCATTCCAAGCTCGTATTAGAAACGGTGAAAATGGAATTGCTCCGCTTAATGCTAGAATGATTTCCGTAGTTTATGTAGCTATTGCATTCATTGAGGGTTAAAGCAAGGAGATGCACTATCAACTTTATCTTTTAACTTTGCTCCAGAATATGCCATTAGGAAAGTCCAGGAAAACAGAGAGGATTTGGAATTGAACGAGTTGCAACATCTGCTTGTTTATGCGGATAACGTGGAGAAAATCTACTAACAATTATGTAAAACACAGGAAATTCACTTGAATCAAATAATGAGATGGGTTTGAAAGTAAATCCCGAAAAAAATTCGAAGTATATGATTATATCAGAACATAGTACAAAACGGAAATATAAAAATTGTAAATTTATCCTTCCAAAATGTGGAACAATTCAAATACCTTTGGGCAACAATAAGTTGAGAGGACATTAAACGCAGAATAAATATGGAAAATGGCTGCTATTACTCGGTTAAGAAACTTTTGTCATTCAGTCTGCTTTAAAAAGAACTGAAAATGAGAATTTATAAAACAGTTATATTACCGGTTGTTCTCTATGGTTGTGAAACTTGGACCCTCACTTTGAGAGATGAATAGAGTTAAGTGTGTTCGAGAATAAGGTGCTTAGGAAAATATTTGTGGCTACGAGGGATGACGTTTCAGGAGAATGGAGAAAGTTACACAACGCAGAACTGCACGCATTGTATTCTTTACCTAACATAATTAGGAACATTAAATCCAAACGTTTGAGATGGACAGGGCGTGTAGCACGTATTGGTGAATCAAGGAATGCATATACAGTGTTACTTGGGAGACGAAAAGGAAAAATACCTTTGGGATGGCCGAGACGTAGATGGGAGAACAATATTAAAATTGATATGAGGTATGTGGGATATGAAGGCAGTGACTGAATTAATTTTTCTCAGGATAGGGACTGATGGCGGGCTTATGTGAGGGCGGCAATGAATCTTCGGGTTCTCTAAAAGCCATTTGTATCTATTGTGTATTTTTCTGATAAAGATTTATTTTCTGAGACTATGGTATTATTATCTGAGGGGAAAAAATGGAATATTCATACGATTATATAGTTAGATGACGGATCACAGTTGAATGGACATAAAAATGAATAATGAACAAATGGTATAATTCAGTGGCGGTTCCTCCATGGAACAGAGGGAACAGGCTGTTCCCTTCCTCCCTGCTCCCTTAATTGAGATTGTGAGATATACTTCATTCTAAAAGATAGGCCTATTTGCAGTTTTCGAAAAGCGAAAACAGCTATCGTTAGCAGGCTTATGTTTCTGACCTGTTCCCCATCGAGAAATAGCACCGCACGCTACTGGTATAATTGGCACATAGATAAATGAATGAATTAATAAATAAGTAATTAAATAAATAAATACATAAATAAGTAAATAAATGAATATTTTCCTCTTTTCTGCAACTCAAAGAAAGGCTTCAGGCACATCCATTTGTTGACTTGCGGTGTCTTCTCTTGTGAATGAAGATTAGTCCATCTATTCCGGGCAAAGAGGGAGTTACAATGAAAAAGTATTTTTCAAAAATATTAGTTAATTATTAGTGTAAGACGTAGATAAGGTTCTAAATTTAAATATTCTAATGTTTCATTTTCAAAAGGTAAAAATTTTATAAGTAAATGAGCATTGAATCTATATGAATTGGCAATAGGCATTGTTTTGTTTCCCTAAAGTTTTCAGCATTTACTCATTGAGAGAGATCAGCTGTTAATTTATGTTTTTCAAGTAGCTATTGTCGAAGAAATATTTTGAGAGTCTGCACTCCTAATTCCAGAGCTCCAGGAGATCAAGGAACTTTTTTATCTGTATTATATTCTTACTGCCATTTATTTTCCATAGTTTGGGTTAATAACAATTTCAATCTTACAGTTCAAGTGAATATTTTGAGTTAGAAATGTCACAGTTGTTTTGAAACTAGAAAAATGAAGAACATTAACTCATCAGTAACATCCGTGACATGGAGGAAAATGCTATAAAATATTTATCGATTATGTTTTTGTGAAGTAATTGGATGCCATGAGATTTTCATAGCTTTCACTTGGATACTATGAGAATGAATGTGTTTTGCTTGAAGCAGATATCTGAGTTTTGCACTTTTTGTTAATAAGGCTTGAAATGAGTTCACAAATCTTGTAACATCCGCGGCTGAACCTTATTTATTATTATTTTTTTGTTTTCTGCAATAATAATAAATTTTATGCAACAACTTTTTTCTGTAAAATGATACTGATCTTCTAAATTGATTCTAATAATGAAAGTTGACAAAAGCCATTTCATTTTCAATACTGTAACTTTTATTCGTATTTAACCACCGCACACCCGACAACAATGCGACTTTTATTCGTAATAATTCACCCTACAACGATGGGTATTCCACTCAACACAGCAACACAATAGTCGTTTTTGCACTCCACACAGCGACAATGGCAATACACGACGTGTAGTATTGAGAAGAACAACAATGTACTGTACTCCTAATTTCAATTAATGTTCACAATGCACTATGTGCAGAACAAAACTATCAGTTCACAGTTGTTTGCCTTGGCTAGTTCTTCTAGCTCACTGTTCAAGTTCACTGCAAATCGAACTCAGGTCTTCCGAGTTGCGTCACACTCGCCTGGTGGACACGGTCACAGTTACGGGCTCACTAATTCAAGTCCACTGCACGTCGAACCCAGGTTCCGCAGATACGGTTCACTACACGTCGAACTCGAGTCTCCCAGATGCGGTCCGCTACACGTCGAACTCAGGTCCCCCTTTCTCGCTGCTGTTCAAGACAAGACTTGAAGTCTGACTGACTCCCTGTCGGCCACTAGCGCTTTTATTTATTACACCACATGTTCTGGAATCTTCGATTCGTGTGGCTTCCAGAATCTTTGCGAGAAATACGTTTCTAGATGTTTCCCTTGCTCTCTCTCCGCTCCGCGGCGTCACCGCAGCCTTCTCCCCTCACTCCCTACCGTGGCTAACATCAGGGGTTCGAGTTTCCCCGCACCACCACCTTGCTGGATGCGCACGCAACTCTCTGACGCAGTGAGAACATTCCAAATGGCGCCACAATATATAGAGTTTGAAAATTGTAAAAATGTAACATCCGTGACAACTGGAATAGCTGAGTGACGATAACACTGCTCTCTTCAAGGGAACGCAACGGCTCGAGGGTCAAGTTGCCGCTGCGTGGTAAGGAAGTAATCTTTTCATCCAGTGTAAACTCTCATGGCTTCCGTTGGTAACAACATCTTGACAGACCTATAGCTGTTGCTACGGCGGTGATATTACATTAATAGTGCAGGGCAGTGTTTATTAAGACAGTCCAGAGATAAGACCACACGTCGCCGGCTGTAATATCGCAGCTGTTGCAGCAAGGGAATAGTTTCCTGGGAGGTTTCTATGGTGCCGAGCATTTCTTTCACATCAATACCCCGAAACGTCTTTCCAAAGTTTACGTCACGCACCACCGCCCCTGCGTACAGCAGCGTCATTGTTGAAACTTATTTGGCTATAAATTACGTACCCTGTTCTTCTCTGCTGTGGCGCTGTGTTGGTTTATTTTTTCCTGCAAGATCCGCGGGGATGTTACCAAGTTTTCTATGACCATAAAATAGAAGTTTCCAGGGAGCTCCGCCACACCGGGAGTCGTGGGTTGTTGCGCCTCGCTTTACATGGCGAGACCGCGCATTAAGGCGCAAACCCGATTATTACGGCGCCTCTTTGTTACGCGACTTTGAAATGTTTTTAACCTGCACGTTTAGTTCACGCTGCACTGCTTCAACGTCACAAAGAAAAGCGAACCTTATGTGCTAGTAACATCCTAGATAAGTATATATTATAAACATTATTATATATTATATGTTATGTACCGAAGTACTTATGATATTTCCATGCAGATATTCTGCGTCATCATACGATGAAAGAGTAATGGAACGGAGAAAAATTCTCTCCGGCGCCGGGATTTGAACCCGGGTTTTCAGCTCTGCGTGCTGATGCTTTATCCACTAAGCCACACCGTATATCCACCCCGGCGTCGGACAGAATCGTCTCAGATTAAGTTCCAACTCTTGGGTTCCCTCTAGTGGCCGCCCTCTGCACTACGTCATAGATGTCTATGAACGTAGGACTGAAGTCCACACATGTGCTGAGGTGCACTCGTTATGAGTGACTAGTTGGCCAGGATCCGACGCGCCGTCTTAAATCACGAAGTGATTTACGCATATCATATATATTATTAAAGCATCAGCACGCAGAGCTGAAAACCCGGGTTCAAATCCCGTCGCCGGAGAGAATTTTTCTCCGTTCCATTACTCTTTCATCCTAGATAAGGGTTAAAAGTTGTACTTGTATATAGTTAACGTTAGTGCAGAGCATTTTATGTTGTGGTAGTTTGTCTCGTTCGCACCGCAGTCATATAGACGGTCAGTAAATCAGCAATTCAAACAGTCGGCCAGGCAGTAATTCAGTCATTTGGTCAGATAGCCATAGAGCAAATTCATTCATTCATTCATTCATTCATTCATTCATTCATTCATTCATTCATTCATTCATTCATTCATTATAGTCCATAGACCTTACATGAGCAATGAAGCTAGTCAGTCAATTCAGCTAATTATCCGACATTGTCACACTCTGTCACTCATCCGTTCACCAGAAGTCATCCAATCATTTAACCTAACAGAAGGTGACGAAATTGGCCACCTAATCAGTGGCTTAATCATGTAGTCAGTAACTCAGTAATGCAGTCAGTAATACCGTCATTCATTCAGTGGTTCAGTTATCCAGTAAGAAATCTAGTAATCTAAACAGTGACTCAGTAATCTAGTCAGTCACTCAGTCATCCTTTTAGTGACTCTGCCATCAGGTCAATAACTCAGTAACTCAGTCACTGATACAATCATCCAGTCATGAATTCAGTTATCCAGTAAGAAATCTAGTAATCTAAACAGTGACTGAGTTATCTGGACAATCACTCAGTCATCCTTTCAGTGACTCTGCATCCAGTCAGTAACTCAGTCACTGACGCAATCATTCAGTCATGGGTTCAGTTATCCAGTAAGTAATCTAGTAATCTAAACAGTGACTGAGTAATCTAGTCAGTCACTCAGTCATCCTTTCAGTGACTCTGCCATCCAGTCAATAACTCAGCCACTGACGCAATCATCCAGTCATGGATTCAGTTATCTAGTAAGTAATTCAATAATCTCCTCAATGACACAGTAATTTAGTCGGGAATTCAGTCATCCAGTCAGTGTCTCAATTATCTAATCAGTAAGTCAGTGATCGTCATCCAGTAATTCACTCAGTGACTCAGTAATCCGGTTAGTAACTCAGTCACCTAATTAGTAATACAATAATCAAGTAAGTGATTCTGTTATCCAGTAATTCAGTAATCTGATCAGTGACTCAGTCCCCTAGTTATTGATTCAGTTATTCAATCAGTAACTCAGTCGTCTTCCAGTCAGTGACTCAGTAATCTAGCCACTAAATCATCCAGATAATGACTCAGTTATCCAGCCAGTGACTCAGTCATCCAGCCAGTGATTCTGTAATCAAATCAGTGCCTCAGTTATCCAGTTAGGAATTCAATCATCCAGTGACTCAATCATCCAATCATCCAGTGACTCAGTCATGCAATCAGTTACTGAGTCATTCAATAAGTAATACAGTCAACCAATCAGTGACTCTGTAATACAGTCTGAGACACTGTAATCCAGTGGGTAAACTTAGTAATCCATTCAGTGACACAGTAATCCAGTCACTAACTCAGTAATCCAGTCAGGAACTCAGTAATACAATCAGTAACTCACTAATCCAGTCAGAAACTCAGTAATCCAGTTAGCAACTCTGTAATCCAGTCAGCAACTCAATAATCAAGTCATAAACTAAATAATCCACTCAGCAATTCAGTAATCCAGTCAGAAATTCAGTAACCCAGTCAGGAACTCTGTAATCCAATCAGTAACTCACTAATCCAGTCAGAAACTCGGTAATCCAGTTAGCAACTCAGTAATTCAGTCAGCAACTCAATAATCAAGTCAGAAACTCAATAATCCTGTCAGAAATTCAGTAATCCAGTGAGTAACTCAGTAATCCAATCAGTAACTCAGTAGTCCAGTGAAGAACTCAGTAATCCAATCAGTAACTCACTAATTCAGTCAGAAACTCAGTAATCAGTCAGCAATTCAGTAACCCGGTCAGGAACTCAATAATCAAGTCAGAAACTCAGTAATACAGTCAGTAATTTAGTAATCTAGTCAGTAACTCAGTAATCCAGTCAGGAACTCAGTAATCCAATCAGTAACTCACTAATGTAGTCAGAAATTCAGTAATCCAGTCAGCAACTCAATAATCAAATCAGAAACTCAGTAATCCTGTCAGCAATTCAATAATCCAATCAGTAACTCAGTAATCCAGTGAGGAACTCAGTAATCCAATCAGTAACTCACTAATCCAGTCAGAAACTCACTAATACAGACAGCAATTCAGTAATCCAGTCAGTAACTTAGTAATTCAGTCAGTAACTCAGTAACCCAGTCAACAACTCAGTAATCCAATCAGTAAATCAGTAATCCAGTCAACAACTCAGTAATCCAGTCAGTAACTAAGTCATACATTCAGTGACTCAGTCATAGTAACTCAGCAATCCAGTCAGTAACTCAGTAATCCAATCAGTAACTCAATAATCCAGTCAGCAGCTCAGTAATCCAGTCAGTAAACATGTCATACATTCAGTAACTCAGTAATCTAGGCTGTAACTCAGTCATACATTCAGTAACTCAGTCATACATTCAGTAACTCAGTCATACATTCAGTAACTCAGTAACCCAGTCAGCAACTCAGTAACCCAGTCAGCAACTCAGTCATACTTTCAGTCACTCAGTCGTATCAAGCGAATCTAGTATGATCGACGTACACTTAAATTGTATTCAAACGCAAGGACTCTAGTCACTATCATCATTACTATAGCCTGGGTTGATATTTCTGTTCTCTGCGATTCATTCTGCGCAGTTGGTCATCTCGTCATCGTAACGCCATAGCGTTTCCTCTGAATAGCAGGATAGTTAAATCTTAATAACGATTTGCGGTACGCAAGGAGTCCCATAATGCAGATTGCGTTGATAGTGTATCTTTGAGAAGTGCAGGCGCATAACACAGCACATCAATTAATGCGAGCAAGATTTACGGCAGCCCTGGGCTCAATAATGCCTGGCTTCCAATCGGGATTCTAGTCACGTGGAGTGGCGTCACGCATATCAATTACTAACAACAGGTAGACCACCTGAAAGTCCGCCATGATTGAAGCACTACGTCAGAGCCAGAGAAACTCAATCTTATTTAAGAATAGCAGTGACTCAAGAAAGGTTTAATGATCGAGGATTGTTATCTGTAGAAAAGGAGTTGTGTGAAGAATTACAGTTATCAGATGTTATTTATTAATGGCAAATAGGAGAGCAAGAAGAGCGCTATTCTAACTTAATGGTTAAAACGTTAATACTTGTACATTTCCTATTTTTATAAAATTAAAATAAATATTTATTTATTTATTTATTTATTTATTTATTTATTTACTAACCGTACCCGTGCGCTCCGCTGCACCCGTTAGAAATAAATATAAAGTAATTACATAATTAAATAGGACATTTGATCCAGGGAACATTCGTGTTTGATAGAAGGATAAATCGTTTAATATGTTACTTAATTTAAATTGTATTTAAAATATTAAAATGCGATCATTTTGATCCAGAGACCACTCATTTGGTGCAATAACAATTCCTTTAACATGTTTCTTAATTGTTATTACCAATTATTTTTGAAAACCGAAAATTAACATAAAAATTGTGGCTACAGATTTATTATTATGTTTATATTATATTATATTATGAAAAAGTGTGTTGATAACGGATGTACTCGAATTAGAAAGTTTTTAATTTGTTGTGGGAGCTCTTGATTCTCAGGAGGAACAACTTTTACAACAGCGCAACATAATCTACTTGGCTCATTATCCAATTTTTTTGCATTGCATTTATTGCATATGTATTTTATGTATTTTAACACGATTCAATTGAGCACAGTTAAAATTTGAATTATAAAATAATGGATTGCTAAGCTAACGTACTATTACTGCATACTAAATCAATACACTCTCGTTGTTCGTTAATTCTCTGAGATAAAAATGAATATATTCATAAACATTATTATAAGAAATACAGGAAATGAATATACAGAATAACCTATCGAGTTTTCTGTGCATAAGAAGCTATTTTAATCTTACCTGTCCTCAATTCACTCAGAAGTTACTGTAATAACATTATAGCATTATGTCCATATAGAGAAACTGCTTCCGATATTGCTTCATACGAACACAGGAACATTTTCTGTAGGCTATGATTCATAGCTTTCGATTGTTGTTGACCAAGGCCCCTTATAGACGAAGTCATTTGTTTATTTCATTACACGGCCTTAGATGGCAGTTATTTTAATTTTAAAATTCATTTATCTCACTAAATATCAGTCCTATCAAAATTTTTCAAAGAATAAGACTTATCGGAAATGATTTTTAAAGACATGTTTGTTATATAACATTTTTCATAAAAATCAATAATAAGCGAGATATTTCGATTTATTTAATTCAGGCCTCCTTATAACCCCCCTTTTAAATAATGTATTTTGAATGCCATATAGCCTAAAATCTAAGTTACAACGAACTTAATTTATATTCCGATTTTCATCGAAATCCGTTCAGCCATTATCGCGTGAAAAGGTAACAAACATACAGACAGACAGACAGACATAGAAACAAAAATGTCAAAAAAGCGATTTTCGGTTTCAGGGTGGTTAATTATATATGTTAGGACCAATTATTTTTGGAAAATCGAAAATTACCAGAAAAATTTCGGCTACAGATTTATTATTATAATTTAGATTTATTTATTTATTTATTTGTAATCAACATTTATATTAGTTATGGTGTATTACAACTTATGTATACGGGTTTCACCATAACTTTCTATTGCATATACCTGCAATTAGCATGCAATCCCGACAACCTGTTAAACTTATAACTCATCTACTCTCGCTTCCCTTCAGTACTCGCGTGGATTACAATAGTAATCCACTGATATTTAATCCTCTATTACGTCACTGCCTGCAGCACTGCGTAGTTGAGCGTCAATGCAATTTCTCGTCACAGTCTAAGTGAGGCATTACTGGTGTTTAGACGTATTTGTCGCAACCCTTTGGAAAGTTATACGAAGTTTTATAAAGTGATGCACAATTTTTTCCGAGTGGATTACCATTGTAATCCACGCGAGTACTGACGTCAGTTTTTTGTTCAGGTAAGTGAAATAGTTTTTAATATGGTTATAAGTGATGCAATGCAGTAAGTTTATGAAAAAATGTGTGACATCGTTCCATCCTCTTCGCAGTTTGCTCCAAGGGGTACGGAAACTACAAACAACATTTGCAAATGGCTGGATGAAGATATGGATGATGGCATTGAAAATGAAAGTGATGATGAAAGCAACAGGGAGATCTTTAGAATGAAGTTCACGATTCTAATTCAGAAGAAGACAATGATGATGATGATGATGATGATGATGATGATGATGATGATGATGGTGGTGGTGATGAAAGACTAATGTCTATAAATGATGGAAACTGCTATACGGATAGAAAAAAAGACTACAATTTGGCAGGAAGAACCAGTAGCTCAACGAGGGAGAAGACGAGCACAAAATATAGTGATTCATTTATCGAGCCCTAAAAGGGCTGCAAGAATTGCGCGGACCCACACAGAGAGTTTTGACTGCTTTATTGATCAGACAATAATCAATGTAATTGTAAGGGTACTAATATTTGTATTGAAAAAGTGAAGCGTAATTACGGACGTGTCAGAGATTGCAAATTAACAAATGACGTAGAAATTGAGGCACTCTTGGGTATTTTGTATTTTGCTGGCGCCTTGAAATCGGGAAGACTGAACGTAAGAGAACTATGGGATAAAAATGGCACAGGAATAGAGTCAATTTACCTGACAATGACCTACAATAGATTCTAATTTTTGTTACGATGTCTACTCTTTGATAACATTTATGACAAAAGGAAAGGAAAGAAATTTATGAATTGGCTGCTATACGTGAAGTATTAGAGTTATTTGTTCAGAACTCACAAAAGTGCTGTAGTCAAAGCGAATATGTAACTATAGACGAGCAGTTGGTTGCATTCAGAGGACGATGTCCCATGAAGAGTATATACCTACTAAACCAACAAAATGTTGGATCAAAATTTTTGCTAAGGTGGATGTGAAAACATATTACACTCATAACTTGGAAATTTATGCTGGTATTCAACCAGACTGTCCATTTCACCGAAGTAACAGTGCACATGCAGTGGTGAAGAGGCTGGTTCATCCCATCAAAGGAACAGGAAGAAATGTGACCACCGATAACTGTTTCATGAGCATACCTCTGTGTTTAGATCTTCTAGAAAATGACAAAATTACACTTGTAGGAACATAGAAAGAAAACAAAAGAGAAATCCCTCCTCATTTCACAACTACTAAGACAGGCAAATTAACAGTACATTGTTTGGATTCAATGAACGCTGCACAATTATTTCGTATGTACCAAAGAAAAAAAAAACACTGTTAGCATTATCAATCATGCATTATGATAAGGCAATGGATGAGGAAACGGGAGGCAGCTAGAAACATGAAATAATATCATTTTATAATAGAACTAAATGTGCTGTGAATGTCCTGGAACAGTTATGCTCAGCCTATGATGTAAGCAGAAATTCACGACGCTGGCCTCTATTTTCTTTGACTTACTAAACATGTAATTTGTTTGAACTGTATGGAAGAAATGCGTAGGCCTACTTAGATAATTGAATCAGATGTAGATTAGGCTATCATGTGCGTTAAATCTGAACTGCAAAAACATCTGTAAAATATTATATGTGAAGTGTGAATGATTGTTACATCCCTGAATTTTTCATTGCTACACCCCTGAATGAGGTATTTAGTTATCAAATATGACGTAACAAAGGTCAGCAGTAGTGAACTTGCGTTTCCTGTGGGAGAGTTTACATCAAGAGATCAGGTGACCTTCAAACAGCGAATGAGCAACAATTCTAGATAACCTACATAATTAAGATGATAGTGAACTAACTCATAACTATGGTGCAACAATAAATTATGACTCATAGACACGTCCAGTGTGGAAACATTATGTAAACATGTCACTTGAATGCAATTTGTGTACTATAATACGTTTCATTATTAATATTTATATTTAATACGTTCCGTTATGCGTAACATATCCATTCTCATTACTGTAATAACTGAACACAATATATTTCTTAACATTTAAATCTAATTTCAATGTTTAAACCATGTCTGCAAACAAAAACAAATGTGGATTACCATTGTAATCCAGGTGAGTACTGGCGTTACGAAATTTAACGCGAGTAACGAAGGGTTAACTTAACTGCAAACAGTCAATTTCTTCTTACTGATCCCAAATGTCCACCATCTGTTCGTTCCACACTTACGTTCCTTTCAGCATTTTAATCTTGCTAACTAAATTTATATATAATTCTGTCTTCCTACCTTACATCTAAAGGCTGGTTCACAATAAACCGGGAACGGAAACGACAATGGGAACGAGAACGGAAATAATGTTAAAATAAATGCATTTAAATGTGACCATTCATAATAAATAATTTTGAATGCTCACGTTTAAATACATTTATTTTAACAATATTTCCGTTCTCGTTCTCGTTGTCGTTTCCGTTCCCGGTTTATTGTGAAACAGCCTTAACTCATGACACTTCACACGGTTATACTCATTGGGATATTTTTTTCTACTTAATATACGTCATTATAAACTTTTTAAATCTTGACATGATTATTTAGTTCAATTTAGTTTCATCATTCATTTATTAATCACAATCAACACTCAGAAAAAAACTATAGAAAATTGTAAATACTATCACTAAGATCATCTTTCATAAACTTCAATACATCCCTTTCTAAAATTTACTTCTTTTCAATAAACTTCAATTGGTAACTATATTTATTAACTAGCCACTTTTTAATTTCCCAACATCTTTTTTCAATTGTATAACTTCCTAATTGATCTCTAAATCTATTACGCCCTAAACACATTTTGATCACACTAAAACACGATTTACGACATTAAATCGCCACACTTCCTGTTGTAATTCCATCCAGACCTTTAATTTATTTCTTACCACTCATGCACCAACTTCTAAGATTATAGCTTTTTTGGCCATTAAATTTACCCGACAACGATAAAATACTGCCTTATGGTGACGAAATCACTATCTCTTCACCCACCATACTTTTCGTATCCTAACGTCTTCTTTGAACGCTAACCGCACCTTCTCTTGATCTCCCGTAAAGCCTTCTTGATTCTGCTTCTTGTCTTTTCTTCTTGCTGACTCACGTAGGCTAGCCCATATGTTACTGCGATTTCCTACTCGGTCTACTGCTCCACTTGGCTCAGCAGATTCCTGACTGGGTCCTGCTCGGTCGTCACGTTCGTCCATCGGCTGTCTGGTCTCCGATGTGTGTCTTAATTCCTTCCATACTTCATTATGCTGACTCGATCGTTCCTCGCCATCACGAACCAACTCATCTAAAATCTCTTCCGATTGTTCAGTATTCACTCTAGTAGGGGACGAAATATGTATTGAACTAATTAAAATGAATAACTTACTGTATGAAAATATTTTACCATTAACCTTCGTCACTAAACTATAGAACAGTCTCCCATAGGATGGGTTAGGTTGTGAATTTACTGGTGATCTGCAATGTTAGAAGCAGCCAATTATCTCTAGCGCGCAGACGTGTAAGAGCCCAATACCGGCCCTGACTAGGCCTTTGTAAAATGTCTGACAAAATGAGAAAGTCGAAAGATACAGAATTAATTTATAATTCTATCTATATATTTAATTTGAACTGTGGCGGAAAATTTTATAAAAACTATACAACCTGTGAGATTGTGTGATGTCTCAATTGAAAGCTAATAATATTAATATTGCGGTAAAATTTAAATTTTGGTTTGTAGCGAAGTTCATAAAAAGCTTTGAAATTAAAAAAAATATATATATGTCCGCCGTAGCAAAGCGTGTACCGTAGGACATCTTGCAGTTCATTTCGTAGTGTTGTCCAGGGGCCGTGGTTCACGTACTAGCTTTAAATGTACTTTATCTTCATTTGTGTTATTAATACAGTTTATTAGGTTTTTTGAAGGTCATGAATGCTGTCAGTAAAGTGGAGCTTTGTGTATAAAAATGGCTATGGTTCAAATAATGACATTTGAAACAATAAAACAACGAGTTTCCTTAAAACGATCAGAAATGTAGTTATCGAAGCCTTCTGTATATGCGAGGTGTTGACGTCACAATATCATGCTTTTCGAGACCTCGATAATAATGGTTTTTTCGTATTTCAACTGTCACGTATTTTTTTCGTGTTTCAATATAGTATGTGTATTTTTTTATCTGGTATTACTAAAAAAGTAATAGTGTTGTTACGTTGTGAATTTAATAATAATAGTAATAATAATAGTTTTATTTTCCCTGGCAGAGTTAAGGCCATCAGGCCTTCTCTTCCACTCAACCAGGATCAAATCACATACAGAAAAATACATACCGATATACAAATGTGAACTTAAAAATAATAATGAACATAATTAAGAAAAAAAGAGAGATTGAATACATATACACAATCAGTATTAACTTTAAAATAACAATAATAAAATATATATGTAATAAAAAGAAGAGACTGAATACATAATCACAAACAGGAAAATACTTTCTAGTATACAAGTATTAACTTAAAAAAAAAAAAGAATTAATACATACGAATATAATCTCACAACTAAAGGAATAGTAGAATTAGTATGATCAGCACAGCACGTGTTACATTGAGACCTAGATATTAGTGTTCTTTATTAGTTCATTATTATGAGTGTAGCTGGTCGACTAAGAAAATGTGATAGAACTTTTAGAGATGTAACTGCATTAAGAACTTATAAACGACTACTTGTAGAAATAATGTTGTTTGTTACAACGCTTCAAGAAATGAAATTATGCATGAAGACACTACATATTAACGATGTAAAAATTTAACAATAATGTTCGTCCCTCGCATCAAAAAACGTATACCGTAGGACATCTTGCAGTTCACTTCGTAATATTGTGCAGAGGGCCGTGGTTCACGTACTGGCTTTAAATGTACTTTATCTTCATTTGAGTTATTAATACAGCTTTATTAGGTTTTTTGAAGGTCATGAATAGTGTCAGAAATGTGGAGCTTTGTGTATAGAAATTTTATTGTGATTTTCAATCTCTTAAGTTATCAAGTAGCAGTTGCTGCTACAAGCCACTACTGGGTGTTCAGTTCAAAATGTGTCATGACTCGCTGTATGCCGTCATGTGGCTAGCCGATGAGCCTAGAGAATTCAATCTTCCTACACTTCCGCAGAGGTGTATAACCTAAGAGGCAGAGAAGTTGCCTAGCAAGTACGGCGTTCATTCTGGAGAGTTCGTACCGATACGTACGGTAACGCCGGTAGTGCCAGGAATGTGAACTGTCTGGAAATACGTACTGTCGGGATATGGGGAGAGGGTTAAGACGATTACTTACGTATTTGTTGACATTAACTTCGACGGTCAACATGGACACGGAGCATTTGATTTGTGTTGTGGAATGTTACCGTACGCAACCGATGATAACAAACACCCTGCGTACGACTTGCCGGCGCAAAACACAGTTCGAAAGAGGTTATGGTAGCACACAGACCGTACAGACCGCCATCTGTTGCTACGACGTTCAAGTTATACCGTACACGTTCTCAAGTTCAGATTGAAGAACGCCTTAAATAATAGGCAACTTCTCTAACATATAAGCTGAAACTCGCTTCAAATCGGTGACCCAACAACAGTGACGTCATGACACACTTTGAAATGAACATCCAGTAGTACAGTAGCGTGCAAATTAATCCGAACAACGTAATTAATTATGCAAAAACACTCAAACGGGAGAAAAAAAGGATCTAAGACATACCTCAGTAATCTATGTGGCCTCCCTTGTTCCTAATAACAGCTCTGAGACGATTTGGCATGGATTCCACTAATTTCCCACAAATATTCTTCATTTCTTCATCGCGAAACCATACACCAATGAGGGCAGAAATCATCTTCTCTTTTGTAGAACATTTTTTGCATTCTTCTTTTGCAAATTGACCACAAGTTCTCAATGGGGTTGATGTCGGGTGAGTTGCTTGGCCAGGGGAGTACCTGAATATTCTTCTTGTTGAAGAATTCTGTAGTTTTTCGAGACGTATGACATGGTGCCAGGTCTTGTTGGAACACACCTCTGCCATCCGGAAATGATTTTTGCAGCTGGGGTACGATTCTGGTTTCCAATAAGTGAATATATTTGTCAGAAATCATCATTCCCTTGATAGGTATTAATGCTCCAGGCCCTTCATGTGTAAAACAACCCCAAAACATTACTTTAGGGAGGTATTTGGGTGCTTGTTGGAGATGAGCTGCTGTTACTTTTTCGGATCCTTTCCGTACGTAAGAAACACGGTTGCCGTGGACCTCGAAATGAGACTCATCGGAAAAAAGTACATTCTTCCAGTCATTCACTGTCCAGTTTTGATGTAATTTTGCCCACATTAAGCGTTTTTTGCACATAACAGGGGTTAGCAGTTGCTTCTTAATAGGCTTACGAGCCCTTCGTCCAGCTTCCAAAAGCCTACGCCGCACTGTTGTGACGTGAATATCCGCCCCAGTGGTAGCCATTAACTCGCAGGTTAAGTCGACAGCAGTTAGTCTAGGATTTAATTTACTTTTCCTGACAATTAAACCATCATCTGCAGGTGAAGTCTTCCTTTTCTGGCCACAGTTTCCTTTTTTCTGGGATGTGATGGATCCAGTCTCCCTGTATCGTTTTATGATCGAATTAACAGTAGCCAAACCGATGTGACATTCTGCAGCAATTTGCCTCTGTGTCATAGAAGAATGCTCTGCTAATGTTATAATTTTAGACCGTTTTCGTGGAGTTGTATCCATTTGTGAAGACGACAGAATGTACACAGGATTGCAGTATTAAGTCTTCAACACAACTGAAATGCTTATAAGTACAAAAGACAGGAAAAATGTCACATATTATAAAAAAATAATGACAGACCTTCAACAATGGAATTACACGTACTACAGATGTCAATTAAAGCGGTATGAGCAGCTGTGAGGCCAACAATGACAGAAAATGTAAAAATATGTCGTGTTCGGATTAATTTGCACGCTACTGTATGTTATTAATTTTAACCTTACAAACGGTAAGCATGGAAAGGACTCTGGGAATCGTGGGTGTACCGTCAGTTTTTTTTCTCTAAACCTTTGACTACTGAGTATATGTATATAGTGAACGTGAAACACTTTCGGTGTGAATTTCGGACACATGTTACGTGGCAACGAACAGCGATCGATGTATCGTTTCTGCTTTGGAGCAGTCTGTCACTTAAAAATTTATATCAAACGTTTTGTGGGAATTATTGATGGACGTATTTGGAATAAGATATGACCCCAGTAATAGTGAATTGTTGAAGTGGTCCGAACATACTGAAATATCTTGGAAATTATATTGACTGACCCGTCATGTCATCAGTTTTGTTCTCTAAATGTGTCTAGTTCATGTGGAGGGCATTGTGAGATTTACCACAGAATGTAAAAGAAACCACGAGGCCTCCTTGAAATAGGTAGAAATAATATAGGCTCTCAGTTGCATTAATTTTAGATGCGCTGACCTTCGGATATATTTCTTATATGAACGAAAAATAACAATTTCTGTTCTTTTGAATTAATGGCACTTGTACTTGACAGAATGGATAATTCATTAAAGGGGACTAATATTTAAACTACATTGAAAAAGAGTTCCAGCCAAAATTTAATATAATATTTACAGCGTTGTAATAGAACCATTAAACATTTAAGGGATGAAACATTACTTTGACGTGGTAGTGTTTCCTTTTTTACTATTACATACTTCATAAAAAAATAAATTGCTTTTACAAGTGTAAGGAGCTTTACTGTATTTATTCACTGGGAGTCCACACCTTTGGAGTAACGGTTAGCGCGTCTGGCCGCGAAACCAGGTGGCCCGGGTTCTATTCCCGGTCGGGGCAAGTTATCTGTTTGAGATTTTTTCCGGAATTTTCCCTCAACCCAATATGAGCAAATGCTGGGTAACTTTCGGTGTTGGACCCCGGACTCATTTCACCAGCATTATCACCTTCATCTCATTCAGACGCTAAATAAGCTAAGCTGTTGATAAATCTTCGTAAAATAACCTACTGAAATAATTTCTATTATTAATGTTAAAAACTGTAATTTTATTACTAAAATCATTGTGATTATAATTCATAATTTGTGTAAAAATACTCGAATATCATAATAACAGTCTACACTTTAACGTACTTGAATTCCGAAATAATGCACAAAATTTCAGCTTTATACATAATTTGTTTTGGAGTTACGTAGCTATTCGTACTATAGATAGCTTCATTTTACCTAAGAGAGTCGAGACAATAAGACATTCCCTTCCACCCAAAAATAAATGGACAATTAGGCTACATATGTCAAAATAGATCGACAATTGATCAGATTTTATGTACTCGACAGATATTGGAGAAAAATGGAAGTGTAATTATTATTCAGTTATTTATAGATTTCAAAAAGGCATTATAACACTTGATTAAGAGAAAAATTATATATATATATATATATATATATATATATATATATATATATATATATTTCTTATTGAATTTGGTATTCCCAAGAAACTAGTTCGATTAATTAAGATGTGTCTCAGTGAAACGTACAGCAGAGTCCGTATAGGTCAGTTTCTGTCGGATGCTTTTGCAATTCACTGTGGGCTAAAGCAAGGAGATGCACTATCAACTTTACGTTTTAACTTTTCTCTAGAATATGACATTAGAAAAGTCCAGAATAACAGAGAGGGTTTGAAATTGAACGAGTTACATCAGCTGCTTGTGTATGCGGATGACATGAATATGTTAGGAGAAAATCCACTAAGTATTCAGGAAAATACGGGAACTTTACTTGGAGCAAGTGAAGAGATAGGTTTGGAAGTTAATCCCGAAAAGAGAAAGTATATGATTATATGTCCCGTGACCAGAACATAGTAAGAAATGGAAATATAAAGATTGGAAATTTATCGTTTGAAAAGGTCGAAAAGTTCAAATATATTACAGCAACAGTAACATATATAAATGCCACTCGGGAGAAAATTAAACGCAGAATAAAATATGCGAAATGTTGCTATTTGGTTGAGAAGCTTTTGTTAGTCGGTCTGATCTAAAAAGCCTGAAAGTTGCAATTTATAAAACAGTTATATTACCGGTTGTTCTGTATGGTTTTGAAACTTGGACTCTCACTTTGAGAGAGGAACAGATGTTAAGGGCATTCTAGAATAAGGTGCTTAGGAAAATATTTGATGCTAAGAGAGATGGAGTTACAGAAGAATGGAGAAATTAAAACAACGCAGAACTACAAGCATTGTATTCTGCACCTGACATAATTAGAAACATTAAATCTAGACGTTTGAGATGGGCAGGGCATGTAGCATGTATGGACTAACGCAGAAATGCATATAGAATGTTAGTTGGGAGGCCGGAGGAAAACGCCCTTTTGGGAGACAGAGACATAGATGCGAGGATAATATTAAAATGTATATGAGGTGGGTGGGATATGATGATAGAAACTGGATTAATCTTGCTCAGGATAGAAACCGATGGCGAGTTATATGAGGACGGCAATGAACCTGCGGGTTCGGTAAAAGTTTGTGAGTAACATATATATGAAAATTAGTCACACAAGGTGATATAAAGGGGTTTATTTTTCCGTTTATACAACTTGACTATACTCTGTATGCAGCTAAATCCAATCCGGTGTCTAGGTAGGCATGTCCGAGTTCTAGTCATTATTCAGTCATATGGAACTAGTCTCTGCAGCTGAAAAGTGTAAAGAATTATCAGCGATGTTTCATGGACGGTTTGATAATCATGGTGTGCAATATTATAATATTTATAATATGAATTCCTGGGTAAATGATGATGCATCAGGTTCGGTTATTATCCATGATACCCAAAATATTTCTTCAATTTGTTTGAATCGATTCATATTCACCACATTTATCCTCCATATGTTCACGGCCCATTAATTTTCAATTCCCTAAATTACCATACGCTACAGTGTATGAAAATGATCACATTTTATGTTGCTATGAACTGAATGTTCCGCTGATGCGGGGTACGAGGGGATGAGTGCTGTTGGTGATGAACACAACTCTGCCTTCCAATTAAACTGCTTGCAATACATGTGGCTTATTTTTACTTTTATCGTGAAAAAATAAATAAAAGTACCAATAAAATGTCCTTAAGGTGTCATCTTATGCCTAGTTTCCTTTACAGTTCCTTTTATTTATTCAGCAATCAAAATGCCTTGTGTTTATTTCAGAATTTCCACTTTAAATAATTTTAAATGTACAAGAGACATGATTTTGAGGAAAAACACATCGCTTTATTTTTCTAGTTTTTTTTAAACAACCATAGTTCAAGAACATAAATTTTCAGGAGGAATAAAAGCTATCTGGCATGGGTGTTGTTGACACTTCAAGTACGAAATTCATCTTGCCATTTCTTAAGGTGTTGCAGAAACTTCGAAGAGTGAAGTATAATAATGACTAAGCTGCGGATTTATTCCTATATGCCTATTTTAATCCTTAACCTGAAGGCGGAAGATTTTAGATTACATATATTATCCATTTTAAGACATTGTGAGTATTATATGCGAATTCTATAGTGCCTATAATTGCCTATTTCACTAGTAAATGCCTATTTGCTTATAAATGCCTAAAAGTTGCCTAAATATCCGTATTATATATTATACTTGAATTTACTGACCATTTTATCGATATTTTTTGAATCTGTAATTTGTTTTTTTTTTTTATCTAGCAGAGGGAAGTAATATAGAACTATCGATAATTCTGTGTGTTACGTTTTACTGCCAGCAGAGCGCGGAGAAATCGAATAATTTAAAATCAACCAATAAGAAAAAATGTATTTCCAAAGCCGTATGAATCATTGTGGTAGTTGAGTAGGGTAGTTGATTCAAACTGTGTATCCGTTTTGTGAGTTTGTGAATTGAGTATGGAGTTGAGTTTTCTGCTGTAATACGTGAAGTATACCGTGGAGATATGCCAAAGCAAAAGTCATCAGAAGGACTGATTGGAAAATACATTGACATCACTACGTTCTCACTGGTTTGGTCCCCAGCTGAGATTAGATCCCTGAAGTATTGCCCCATCACTTCGTGTCAAGTGGAAGGGAGTTTCTCCCAATTTAAGAACATTCTTACAGACAATAGACATCAGTTCTCATTACAACATTTGGACGAATATTTAGTTATTCACTGCCATAATGACATAGAAAGTAGTGTATAATGCTGCGCTATGGTCGTGTTAGCCGTTGAGAATTAGAAATTTGTTAGCGCCTTTTTAAATGTCTATTTTAGAATTTTGAATGCCTATTTTGCCTGGCTATTTCAACTGTTTTTAGTGCCTAAAAATCCGCAGCATTTGTAACTTAAATTGCTTCATAGAAATACATTATGTAAATGCAGGTAACTGTGGACAATGGTTATTTTAAGAAAAATACTCTGTTGTGACTGAAATGTGCCTCTCTTTTAATGTTATTATTCTTTAGTATATCCTGTTTCTTCTTCTTTCGTTGCTTATGTTTCTTCCATGGGGTACGTCTGCACCTTTAATTTTAATTTTTATTTCATTTATTATATTCCATAGATCTTTCATTAGCAATGAAGCTTTAAGATGTGGAACAAGTCAAAATTTTACAAGAGCAATTGAAGACATTATTACAAAAACATCCCTTATCAAAATTGATATTTTTTAGGAGAACAATAAAAATAAATAGAACAACACATGTCAGTTGTTTCCGTACAACTGGTGTTTATCCTTGTGGCTATTGCACCTGGCATGAGCCATTTATGGAGTCTGTAAACATTTGAAATAGTAGCAAATGTGTCCTTCACTCACTTTCATTAAAAATGATTAGGGCTGTTTTTGTAATAATGTCTTCAATTACAATTACAATTTTTACATTTTTTTACAATATTTTACAATTTTACAATTTTATATAATTTTTCACAATTTTCTACAATTTTTTGGCGAGATGTAGTGAGATGAGTTGAGGCCCGAGGATTCGCCAAAATATTACCTGGATTTTGCCTTATGGTTGGGGAAAACTTCGGATAAAACCCAACCAGGTAATCAGACCAAAGGGGGTGAAATGAAGTTAGGCCGAGGACTCGCCATAATACAACAGATCACGTGCCAAAGTATTTTTAGGTGCCTTTGCCACATAAGTAAGAAGCAGTACTGCCAATCTACTATAGTTTAAAATTATATGGATAAATGTTTGAAGATGATATGAATTGGATATTAATATTGTAAATGATACCATCGTCCTGTCTGAACAATGACAATTTTCACAAAAAAAGTTTCTGGACTATGGTTGTTTTATGAAAACCACTGAAAATTTTCACTTATACAGGGTGTTTCCGAGATGGTGTTACAAACTTTCAGGGATGATGGCGAAGGGCACATGTATCAATTTGAGATAAGGAACCCTGGTCCGGAAATGACGGAGTCGAAAGTTACAAGCAAAAATAGTTGTGTGGAAATGAAATAATTTTATTCCTCTGTACACCTTATTTATGTGTATTTATCTGTACATCTTACATATTCTGTATTCATCTGACGTTGTTTACGTTGTCTACGTACAGTATTCCATTCAGTGCGGTGTCTGAGGGATGGGGACAGGAAACTACACTAATGCAATGCAGATAGCGTAATGTGTAACGGACATGGTCGGTCCCGATATGCGCGTCTGTAGACAGCAGTGTATGTGTACAAGTTGCAGTGTCCAGTCGATCAGTCCTAGTGAAATGGAGGAGTACACGAGAGCGGAATATGCAGACATGATTTTCAAATACGGATGAGCCAATGGGAACAGTAGACAAGCTGACAGAATGTATCAGGGCAAGTACCCACGTAGGAGACATCCGGCCCATACCATGTTTCCACGACTGTTCCAAAGGTTAAGGGAAGGAGGGCACGTGGTGCCAAATTACAATTCCATTTTCACACAACTATTTTTGCTTATAACCTCTACTGTACACCTTTCACATATTGCCTCTCACCACGGCCAATAGACTGAGATTTTCTTTTACATCCACTTCATACAGTCTTCCAATACATTGAACGTCATAAAGAACAAGCCTAGAGTTCACTTTTATATATAATAATTTTAAATGTTTTAATTTCATAATTCAGGCACACTGCATGCCTCTCAATATATTGTATAATAATTATGTTCATTGGAAGGCTTTCTATCTGTATGTCAATTTAATTTTAAGACTATGTACGCCATTTAACCTTTTTATGTAAAGTATGCATGGTCAGACTATTTACAAGTATTTTATAAATGTGTTTAAGTAATATTTTCACCTAGTTCAAATGTTTGTTTGTTAGAAAACTATCACCTGAAGATGACTTCAAAATAAGTCGAAAATATTCGTGACGTATATTAACATTGTATCTTGATGTAACAGAATCCATTTCTGCCATCATATCATGATAAGTGATTGACCGACAAATAAAAACTAATCTATATGATATTAGCCTATTTTCACAAACTTATCTGAACTCAACGTGACTTTTAAATTTATAACTTTCGACTCAGTCGTTTACGGACCAGGGTTCTTTATCTCAAATTGATTCATGTACCCTTCCCTATCATCCCTGAAAGTTTGTAACACCACCTCGGAAACATTCTGTATAACATAAGCCTATGGTGCTTTTTCCCTCTAACATCTAATTCAGTAGATGACCGCTACAATACGTTCACAATATCTCAAATTTTCATTTTTTGATTTTGGTTCTTTTTTTTTAAATTCTTCAATTTTAAATCGTGTAATTGCTTTCGCACCATCTTGTATCAGAAACTTCAGTTGGAGTTTTAATACTCGTGATCGTACGTATATTTATGGACCATGAAGCTGTTCACCACACCATTAAAGAATCGCATATGCAAATAAATAGGTCAGTAGGATATAGCAGTTGGTAGTGTATGGAGGCGGAAGAGGAAGCAATGAAATATTGCTCGCTAACAAGAGAAACGTTTCTTAGGTTAGATCTACTCAGCTAGCCCACGTCATTCATTAAGGAAATGAGCTGGACTCCAAAAGCAGCACTAAGGAGTTGCTGAAAGAAAGTGCTCTTAAAAAGTCCATAAAAAGAACTTACCAAGGACGCGGCAAAGAGACATTTCAAGTTTTCGAAACTTAATGCAGGAATCTTGCAGAAGAAAAAGAAGCAGGAACTGGGAATGAAACGGTTCAGAGTGTGACGGAGAAAGTGACTAAAAAAGGAGAAAATGGAAATAAAAAAAAAGAAAGAAAATAAGTGACAAACTGGGTGGGTGAGCTATAGAGTGAGAAAGCCAGAAATGTGGAAAAGGGATGAATACATCGAAGTTAAGAAAAGGGTCGTTGGCACGTTGCCAAGAAGTCCCGTAGAAATGCGAGAAATAAACCTTCTTTCATCGCTGGCATTCCCTGCGCCCGGGAATAAGTCAATTCAGCGTTTGCTGGCTTAAGAAAGCAAGAGTGCAGCGTGGGAGGGGGTGGAACGCTCTATTGCAGAACACGCGGATTCAAAAATGCACATTAGTTCTATATATTCCGCTCTGCAATCAAAAGATCGCGATTGAATCTCCGCTTTCTATCCATCTACCAAATTCACTTCTCTTTTTTTCACTTCTTCCGTGCAGAATAGAATACATTCATCCCTAAATTAACCAGTTTTGTAACTAAACCCCCATTTCGTTCGTAAAGACTCTTTCTTCGTTTTCAAATTAATTCACAGCATTTAGAATATTTGATGGCTTTTAAATTGATCATGTTTACTTCAAGAAATGCAAGATCAGGTATTGGAGAAAGCCCCGTCTCAGTCCATTACCTACAGTTATAGCTATCCTTTTTTGTGTTTTTGGAGAAGAAATAAGATTCATTGCTCTTGTTCTTGTGTGAATAGTGTTTCAGGAACGTTAAAAAAGCCCTTGCAACCTACAGTATCATAAATTTTACTGAAAGACAGTTTAGAAGTTGGTACATACAGCGATATATTCATTTAAACTTCAGTATTATTATTATTATTATTATTATTATTATTATTATTATTATTATTATTATTATTATTATTATTATTAAAGTCAAGAAGAGAAAAGACGAGGTATACAACAAAAAGGCAGCTAATGAAAGTAGAGGAATATACAGACATATCATTTTATTTTTAATAACATTTTTAATATTAACCTGGCTATACCGTTTGATCAACGCCGTTTGTTACCCCCTTCCACGACTGGAGTTCGATGATACTGGCGTAATATACAAACAAATAACTTTACTAGGTATAGGAGGGAAGAAAAGTAGTTCATCCATTTAGGTAAACTAGGAAATATCGGGCTTTTGAGTTTGATAATTTTCATTAGGATTTTGTTTAATCAAAATACAGTACAGTATTAACAATGAGTGTTTTTACTCACGAACTGAGCTGTCCATGTGGACGTATTCATTATGCAGTGTATATTATACTGTCTACAGCACATTAGCGTACAATATAGAGAATGAAGTTAAATTGAAAAATAATCATAATATGGATATTTAAACACATTTTTGAAAATAGTGGCCGTTCATTTCGATACAGACTTCAGTTTTAATGTGCATATTAACGCACTATAGACTACTGTACCAAATCCCAATTACCAGTTTCGTCCTTCGAACTAGTAACTCATGTTGAAATAATTCTGTACCTACTCTATAAAAGAGTACCTTACGTACTATAAATTCAATCTTCACTTCTGTCCGATCCGAAAAGATAAAATGACTCAGACATACTATCTACTGTCCGTCCAGGGTCGTAGAAAGGGAGGAAATCACGTGACAATTACTTAACGAGGCCCTTTTATTTAAGTTATTCTAAACAGTTGTATAATATTACGCAGACGTCCAATTCCTAACAGAAATAATTGTTCTCAGAAAAGAGCTAAGACAGCCCAGCCACTAGCTGGCGAATAAAAGCTGGTAGGGGAAACCGGGATACGACGTAGGCAAATGGACGACAGTACCTGTGCGAAAATGATTCAATATTGAAAGCTCTTTCATCACTGGAAAACGCGAACATATTTTTGGAACGTACTGTTTACTATGACCGTAAGGGTACTATGACTGTATATGCGGTCTTGGATCTGTCTGGAAGACAGTTGAACTTCTATACTAGAAGGGGTGGGAGTGAAGTACATTAAAAAATTCAGGTACAATAAAAATTGAAGTAAAAATAAAATGATGTCCCTGTGGAAAGAAGTTATAAATGACACAAAATTATAATGGTATGGGCATGTTAAAATGATGGAAGATGGAAGAATACCGAAGGAAATCATACTATAGAAACCAGAAGGAAGCAAAAGGAAAGAAGACGTAATGGAAATTGATGGACGGAGTAAGAAGAAATATGCAACTGAAGGGACTGCATACATTAGATAGGGAACAATGAAGGAAAAGAATTAAAGAAACAACATGATACCACAGTCTATTACAGGCTTGGAGAACTGGGCGACAATTGTGGAACAATAGACTGTGCAGGTACTATTTCGAATTGTCTGTGATGAGCGATAGTAGCGATCCTAGTGGTTAGCAACTATCTACGGATGCATATTTACCACGTATTGAGCTTCGTGACTGTAGCCTATATATTGGATAATGATGATACTTTGGTTGAGGAAAATTTACAGCACTTCAGAAAGTCTTATTATTATTATTATTATTATTATTATTATTATTATTATTATTATTATTATTATTATTATTATATTATGTAATAATTTCTGTAAGATTTAACTCCTTTCCATAAAATTTAATAGAATTGATCGTTGAAAATTAACCATTGTAATCCATGTTCTTCATTTTATTGTACTATTAATTGTATCACTCTGCTGTACTTTTATTGGCCAATGGCTGTTGTACAGCACATAAATAAATAAATAAATAAATAAATAAATAAATAAATAAATAAATATTATAGACAAGATTATACTGAGCACTAAAATTATCACATTATTAGACTCAGTGACGTCAAATCAATGAAACCGCTTGTTTGAATCGCGTGATATATGTTATTTTAATTATGTCATATTCCGTTTACGTGTTTGTGAAAATGATATGTTTCTTAATGTTTGTAATAAATTTAATGAAATTGGAATTTTTATTACAAAAAGATCACAACTTTGATGAAAAATATCATCCAAACATGTCCTTCGTTACACTTCGGGCGAGTTGTGGCCTTACACAGAATTATTAAATCTGTGTACTTGGTACAGCGCAGAATCTTCATTATTTCTATTAGTCTCCAGGCGTCATCCATTACGGAACGAAATGGTATATTAATTAGAGGGGCTGGCTTCATATCTGTAGGATGCTGATTGAAGACCGTTGTTCTTTATCGCCCCGACTGAAAGCGAATCAGTTAGAGCTAATCAAGAATGCCGCAGACGTGGAGCGAGTGAAGTTTCAACCTGTTTAAAACTTAATGGAGCAGCAATTGTCACCGGTCTGGGACAACGAGCGACGCCAGTCCACGCCGTCGCCTCGCCTTCGCCTCTTGTTTCTTGTTCCCTCGGCACGCCTCGGAATGGGACATTTGTCACGCGTCCTGCGGGAATGTCGCACACAGACTTGGGTTTCGCTCCAGACGAATTCTATTCTCTCCTTTCTGCACGTAAATATATGCTGACAGCAATATGAGTAAAAATATACAACGTATATGCATTTTAACATCCTGCAAAGTTTCATGCCTGAAATATAATAATAATAATAATAATAATAATAATTTATTTGAACGATCATAATAATGGTACACTTTTGGTTCGCACTCCCGATGAAGCAAAAGCTTGTGGCCGGGAGTGGAGTTTACATCGAATAATGAAAAAGTAATATTACAAGTTCAATCCTACACTAAAATAATTATTTAATTGTTTAATTTAAATAATCAAATTTATGTAAGCAAAAGTAAAGTGATGAATATCAAAATAATAATACAGGAAGAATAATATAAGAAATAAAATGATATTATATCAAATATATGTAAGCAAAAGAAAGTGATGAATATCACAATAATAATACAAGAAAGAATAATATAAGAAATACAGTGAAATTATATCAAATATATGTAAGCAAAAGAAAGTGATGAATATCACAATAATAATTCAAGAAAGAATAATATAAGAAATACAATGAAATTATATCAAATATATGTAAGCAAAAGTAAAGTGATGAATATCAAAATAATAATACAAGAAAGAATAATATAAGAAATACAGTGATATTATATCAAATATATGTAAGCAAAAGAAAGTGATGAATATCACAATAATAATACAAGAAATGCAATGAAATTATATCAGGTAAAACATAGAAGATTCGTTTAACTAGAAAGTACAAATAATAAAATGAAATGAAAAATATTAAATAATACAATTTTAAAATAAATGCAAAGTATTATGCAATAATATAATGGAGTAATAATTATATACATAATGATATTTTAGTTTTAATTGATTTATTGAATTCTGAAAAATTGAAAGATTCCTAACTTAGAAAATACTTGTTTTTTTTTTTTTAATTTTCATGTAAATAAAAATGAAAAATAACAAAAGTGAATATATATATATATATATATATATATATATATATATATATATATATAATAGAATACTACTTTTCCCGTAATTCATTCCTCTAATATTCTTCTCTTAACAAGCTATGACCTACAAATCTAGTGGGAAGAGAAATGTTGGTCGACCGAGAAAACGAAGCAATTTGCATTGCTTGTGAGCGGCACGGACCAGAATCTTCAAACCATGAAAATGATGATATTTTTATTATTGATTTAGTTTGAAAATAGCCTACACCTTGAAATTTAGTATATAGCAGGCTGGGCGCTAATAACTGAATCGATTCACTGCAGACCACCCTTTAACTCCCCACTCCACCTCCCCCGACTAAGACAATATTGTTTTTGTGCAGTACGAGCAGGCAGGAAGGTCAGTGACGGATTGTATCAGGCAGGTATCTTAGCTTTTACGAACGTTCAGCCCTCGCTGGCCGCCTAAAATCCATCACTGATGCACAGACCCTTATTGTGCGTTTGTTTATAAGGCGATGTAATCAAAAAGAACATGAGTGAGGGTTTCTTCGTCCTTTCACTTCCCCTCACTGCCCAGGGCCGGTATATAGATTTCTGTCAGGTGATTATCCATATACTTGGATTTATTGTTCTGAAATGTTGAGCCACAATTCTTTGTTACAGTAATTGTATCTAATTCCAAAATATGGGAGATAAATTATCTTAATCACACTTCAAAAGCCTCAAAAGTTCTTGATTTCTACTTTAGAGGCCATTTAAAATCATTGGTTTATTCGTCTCCGGTTCCTGATTTGGAATCACTTCGGAATCGAATTGTGGCATGGTCTGAGGACATACGCAATACTCCTGGAGTTTGGGATCGTGTTCGCAGGTCAATGAGACATCGATGTGAGGTCTGTATTCAAGCAGGAGGTGGACATTTTGAACATCTTCTGTAATGACACCGACCTGCGGAAAGAAAAACGTTCCGGTGAATTTCAATGTTGTGAAGGCCATAACTCGGAAATGAAGCATTTCCGGACACATGTTGTAATGAACTATTTTGATTGTCTACATGTGGGAAATACATACCTGACATATTTCCCACATGTAGACAATCAAAATAGTTCATTACAACATGTGTCCGGAAATGTTTCATTTCCGAGTTATGGCCTTCACAACATTGAAATTCACCGGAACGTTTTTCTTTCCGCAGGTCGTTGCCGTCAAAGGAGACATTAAGAGGGCACTCTGACAGTTCATTCCGAGGCGAAGGTTACATTCAGTGTTGTGTAGACGTTAGACTGTGCGACATGAATTCAAATCAAGAGCTGGTAATCTGCTGGTAACAGGGCCTGTACACGTTGCAAATGATAAGGATACAATTGATACTCTTTCAACAGTCTCCAGACAGTCGTATGAGGAACATTGACTTGCAACGCTACCCTTCGTGTGCTGATAGAAGGAGTCATGTTCACAGCCTCCAGAATCTCCTCCTGTACTTCTGGAGTTGTAGATCTTGGTCGTCCCCTTCCCAAACCAGGAGAGTTAAATTTTCCATACTCGCACAGACGGTAATGGAGACGTACAAATGTCTTCCGATCTGGACATTGTCGCTGTAGGTACCTCTCCTGGTACAAACGACGAGCCAGCGCAGCATTGCCGTCCGCCTTACCGTACATGAAGTGTATCTCTGCCAGCTCTTGATTTGAATACATGTCGCACAGTCTAACGCCTACACAACACTGAATGTAACCTTCGCCTCGGAATGAACTGTCAGAGTGCCCTCTTAATGTCTCCTTTGACGGCAACGACCTGCGGAAAGAAAAATGTTCCGGTGAATTTCAATGTTGTGAAGGCCATAACTCGGAAATGAAGCATTTCCGGACACATGTTGTAATGAACTATTTTGATTGTCTACATGTGGGAAATACATACCCGAAATTATTCCCCGTATTTTTGAAACACCCTGTATATATATACAACTGCTGTAATTATTTTTTATCGGGTCATGGGAGATTTGGAACAGCAAACTGTGGACCACCTTTTGTTTGCAAATCAAGCTTTCAGGTATAACTCCCTGTAAAGTTGATTTGAATAATTTCGAGGGAAAAATTGTTCCGGGGCCAGGTATTCGAACCCGGGACCTTCGGTTTAACGTACCAAACGTTTTATTTTCTCTGAAGTAGAGAACGCTCGATTTATAAGATGGAGGTGTTTTCCCACTAAACTCAACTCAACTCACAGATCATATCACAAACCAAACCAAACCAACAAAACTAAAGATCCAATCCAACCATATCCACAAATCGAACTAATACAAAAACAAATCAATCCAACTAGCTGTACCTTATCCAACACAACATAAGTAAGAATTATTATCATGTGAATATTAGCGTACGTGTTGCTTCCTTTGCTATGTACTTATAGATAGGTATAATAAGTTAAGTATTAAATACGATCAGGTATTTGACACACAGCGTCATGTCATTTAAAAATAAATCGAATATGATTAAATTACTTATAAGTACTAATGTAACTTGATCTCAAACGCGAATTTAGATTTGTGAGTGCTGTATTTAACAAGATTAATTTGAGTAGTGTGAAATGCTGAATCCTGAGATGGAACCAGGGTCCTAACGCCGTCAGTTGCTAACAACAAGGCTAGAGAAGATGGGAAGGGAGCACTTATGCACTAATCCTTACCAATTCCCCGGAATTTGTTGACACAAGACCCGGATCAAACAGAAACGTTGGGATTTTGGTGGTGCCGTAATGTGAATCAGGTGGCCGAAAAGGCCGTTATCGTCTTGCATGATAAATTACCAACCGCGTTAAAAGGAATGGGGAAATCGATCGTGTGGAGACAAGCAAACAGATCTGAAGAGCCTTGCTTGCTGGAGAGAGGCGGTAGTCTGTTTGTTTCAAGAGGCGTTACTCATCATCTTGTATGAGTAATTGATGATGAAAATAAAGCATAGTTTAATTACATGTAATTTAATTGGATTATAAAATTGTAAAGTGCATTATTTAATGAAGCAGTTGTACAAACTGAGGCGCTGAGAAAAAAACACGGGAATTGTCATTAATTTTGAGTTATATAAGTTAAATATACTCCGATAATATATGAGTGACACTTCATCATTTAATGTAAAAATGGAGGCTGCCACTTGCGTGGAATATTGTAGGATTCTAGCTTTAAATAGAAAAGTAGGACTTGTCAAAATATGACCATTCCCTTTTTTCTAGCAAAGTGTTTCACCCTCATCGAGATTCAGTGTTGAACAAAATGACCCAGCAATCCAAGATTCTGGGACTGAATTGTGGGACAGTGAACTGGAACCAATTGAATTGTGTATTGCTGAGGTGTCACCTCGTTTATAAATATACGAATCATTTTGTGCTTTAAAGTTTATATAACAATATTAATATAATACAGGGTGATCCGTTTGGGTATGGATAAAATGAAAACGCCTTAAAACATTTACTATTAAACTTTATTTGTTGAAACTTTGTGCATACAACACTGAAAGATGGGAGATTACTCAGAGCTCAACATGATCCCCGTTGCGCACCCTGCACAACTCATAACGGTGATGCAATTCAGCCCATGTCCGTTGTAACACAAGTGGGGTGATTTGTTAAAAAGCTTGAGTAATTTTTACTCTCAGATCATCACTATTCCTGGTTTCTATGAATTGACAATGTCTTTAACAAAACCCCACACGAAGAAGTCAGGAGGGGTTAGATCTGGGAAGTTTGGGGACCAAGCCAAGAGATAACTGCTTCTCGTACTGGGTTTCGCCTGCGACCTCCTGTATGTTTTTTTAACACAGAACCTGTTTCTACAAATGTTTGATACTACAACATTATGGAATTGTATCTAGGTACATTACGCACACCATACTCACGTCGAAATTCCCATTGAACTCTTTTAACACTCTCAAATTTAGCATACCAAAGAATACATTGTGCCCGCTGTTAATTTTAGTAGTCATTTTAATTATCCACGATTTTCATTTGTCCTTTCAGATTATGCATTGTTGATTGTCATATATGGAAAATCCCATCTTTTAATCATAATATAACCAGCAAGAAATTTTTCCTACTATCATAATAGCTTTATAATAATTAATTAATATTATCCATACCCAAACGGATCAGACTGTATAATATAGGCTAATAGCCTTATATAAAACCAAAATAAGATTTACTTACATACAAATGGCTTTTAGAGCACCCGGAGCTTCATTCGCGCCCTTACATAAACCCGTCATTGGTCCGAGTAAGATTAATTCAGTCCTTAGCATCGTATCCCACCTCCCTCAAATCCATTTTAATATTATCCTCTCATCTGCGTCTCGGCTTCCCCAAAGGTCTTTTCCCCTCAGGTCTCCCTACATGGTAATATGTAGATTATTGTACCTAGTATACTGGCTGTTCATTTGAAAGTGTGTCATGACGTCACTGTGTGAGTCAGCGATTTGAAGTGAGTTTCAGCTTTTATGTCAGAGAAGTTGCCTATTAATCAAGGCGTTCAATCTGAACTTGAGAACGTGTACGGTATAACTTGAACGTCGTAGCAACAGATGGCGGTCTGTACGGTCTGTGTGCTACCATAACCTCTTTCGATCTGTGTTTTGCGCGAGCAAGTCGTACGCAGGGTATTGGTTATCATCGGTTGCGTACGGCAACATTCCACAACACAAATCAAATGTCCCATTCCATGTTGACCGTCGAAGTTAATGTCAACAAATACGTAGGTAATCGTCTTAACCCTCTCCACATATCCCAACAGTAAGAAAAAAACTCACCTCAGTACGTGTTTCCAAACAGTTCACATTCCTGCCACTACTGGCTGTGTGATGTCTCTGGCACATAGGTAATGCGCCTTTGCGGAAGTGTAGGAAGATTGAATTCTCTAGGCTCATCGGCTAGCCACATTTCGGCATACAGCGAGCCATGACACACTTTGAACTGAACACCCAGTATGTATCCTGTATGTATGGAAACTCAGAATAAAGAGGACAAATTTGACACAGAAATGCTACAACACTAAGGTCCTAATACAGGGGTGTCCATTATCACCTACATTATTTTGGAGATAGGCCTATATAGAAGTTTCATTGAAAGGTCCAGAAAATATGAACGAAAGATTTAGAAATTGGAGACAATTTCTTTGTGCATAATGTATTGTCTCGCGTTGTGGTCTAAGACACTGTGCCTAAGCCTAAGACCCGCGTTACGGAATGAACCCAGTTCGATTCCTCATGGGGAAGGAATTTCTCATGAAATTTCGGCCAGTGTGTGGGATCGGTGCCCACATAGCATTGTGATTAATTTGAGGAACTACGCTAGATAAAAAAATCCGGTTTCCATAACCAGCGACAGTGACTAGGAAGATCAACAGAGATCACACGACACTTCCGTTCTAGTTGGATGATCTGTCACCTCTACTGAAGCATATAAACGTGAAGCTAGCAGTGGACTGGACGGCCTTGGTTCTTCATGGTATGTCACGTAACGGATTATTATTTTTATGCTATGTCATGTTGAGAAGATGGAGAGGCTAATTTAATTTTTGACTGTCGTACTGAAGTTCAACTAAACTCTTTACTCTAGATATAATTTTATGAAACGCTCTGTAGATTGGTAACGTGTGTAAGGTAACTTTAGTTTATGGAAATGGCTGTAATGCAGGTACGAATTATCAACGAGAAGAAAGAAATTCAACGGTTTTTTTTTTTTTCGTGAATTTGATACTGTATTAACTAGACCGTGTCCGTGTATAACGAAAGTTTAAAACTATGACTGAATTCTAAGTAAGGAACTAGTGCAGAAAAAGTACATAGTAGAAGAAAAAAGTCGCTTAAATACTGAACGCGAGCACTAGTAATTCACATACAGTTGTACAAACATGGAATTCTGCATGGCAGTCCGGTTTTTTGCACTCTGAGTGCTGTAAGGACGTGCAGGTCCGCTGGGAGTGACTCTTTGTAATCGATTGTGCTACAATCGAAAAAAGAGCGAAAAACCAGACATAGTGGCGTACTTTGCGAAGCGTTTATCACACAATTCCATTGCGGCGTCCAGATTTAACGTTGGTTATGAATGTTGACACATTGGCCATAGTCGAGTCGACATGGTTGTACACTTCACTGAAATACGCTCCAAGAAACTGAGTGTGCGACGCCATGACAAAGCAGGAATGTAGATCAGCTCTATGAAATTCTCTTCCACTTTTATAGAATCAATAATATGATGCATTTATGTGAATTCGTGTGTGTGAAATGTATGCATGACGCGATGTTTATGAGTTCTTAGTCTAATATGGAAAAAGTTGTATCTCGTAACAAATATTTATTTATTCAACATAATCACCTTTCAACTCCATAGCATACACGGCTGTGATGTTGAGGTGGAAAGTGTGGGAACAGCTGATTTTGAATACACTGCACTTGATCCAATCATTGACACTACACTTTCTGGCAAATTGTCATCATCTCCGCACTACAGCCACACATGGGCCTTGCCGTCCTCAACAATTCTTTTTCATGTTTGTCTTTCCTGTGCCTTCCTCCTCCAATTTCTCACTCCCATTGCCACCAAGTCATCTGTCACGCCATCAAACCATCTGAGCTTAGGTCTTCCCTTTTTCCTTATCCCTCCAGTTTCATTAAAAAGCAGCTTTTTGGCTATTTCGTCTTCGCTCATTTTCATGAGATGACCAAGCCATCTTATCCTTTCTGCTTTTATAATCGCCACTATATCCGGTTCTTCATATAACTAATATAATTCCCGGTTAAACCTTCTTATCCATAGTCGCTCCATATATTCTTCTTAAGATCTTTCTTTCGAAAGTTCCCAGAGAATTTTCCTCTCTTTTTGTCAGGGTCCAAGTCTCCGCTCCATATATCAACACCGGTCTTATAATTGTTTTATAAATTTTAATTTTAATCGTACAAGGAACAGTCTTTGCTTGTAATATATGTGTTAATCCAAAATAGCTCTTATTGGCTGCTATTAATCTAGCTCCTAATTCACTATCCATGGTTTTGTTTTCTGTTATTACTGATCCCAAATATCTGGCAAATTGTAAGTGTGGAAATTTTCACCCAAGCGTGTGACCACAATTTTTTTTTTTGTGAAACCTAACATTTTTTAAAATCTTATATATTAAAATATATTAAAACCAGCAAAAACTGCAGTCGCATTTGCTTCACACAAACTGTCGGCACAAAATTCCAAAACTCAATTGCCGCAGGTTGGTTCGGAGTGGAAAATCTCCGTGTTGCGGGGAAGAACCAAGAATTAGGTGTAAGCTCACGACTCGTCACGTGACAATCAAAGTTGCAGCCGTTTATGGGTGTTGGAGCAATAGCATAGAGAGAGAAAGACCTAACCCGTGAGAAACATTGGATCAGCATCTTTCACCCTATGAGATCAGGGCTTTCACTTATGAGTCATTAGACGACTCAGTCATGCATCCATGCCTCTTCTAAAACTAAGAAGTGCATGACTTCAGTTGAATGTATTAACTTAAAAGAAAGGGAAAAATGAAAGAATATAAAAATCAGCAGAAAAGTCGCTAATCGTATTTTACAAAATTTGTCGCCGAGACTGATTCAAAATTCCCTAGATTTAGCGACTTACTTACTTACTTACCGGCTTTCAAGGAACCCGGAGGTTCATTGCCGCCCTCACATAAGCCCGCCATTGGTCCCTATCCTGAGCAAGATTAATCCAGTCTCTATCATTATATCCCACCTCCCTCAAATCCATTTTAATATTATCTTCCCATCTACGTCTCGGCCTCCCCAAAGGTCTTTTCCCCTCTGGCCACCAAACTAACACTCTATATGTATTTCTGGATTCGCCCATACGTGCTACATGCCCTGCCCATCTCAAACGTCTGGATTTAATTTTCCTAATTATGTCCGGTGAAGGATACAATGCGTGCAGCTCTGCGTTGTGTAACTTTCTCCATTCTCCTGTAACTTCATCCCTCTTAGCCCCAAATATTTTCCTAAGAACTTTATTCTCAAAAACCCTCAATCTCTGTTCCTCTCTCAAAGTGAGAGTCCAAGTTTCACAGCCATACAGAACAACCGGTAATATAACTGTTTTATAAATTTTAACTCTCATATTTTTTGACAGCAGACTGGATGATAAAAGCTACTCAACCGAATAATAACACGCATTTCCCATATTTATTCTGCGTTTAATTTCCTCCCGAGTGTCATTTATATTTGTTACTGTTGCCCAAGATATTTGACTTTTTCCACCTCTTCGAGAGATAAATCTCCAATTTTTATAGTCCCATTTCCTACAATATTCTGGTCACGAGACATAATCATACACTTAGTCTTTTCGGGATTTACTTCCAACCCTATCTCTTTACTTGCTTCAAGTAGAATTTCCGCGTTTTCCCTAATCGTTTGTGGATTTTCCCCTAGCATATTCACGTCATCCTCATAGACAAGAAGCTGATGTTACCCATTCAACTCCAAACACTGTCTATTATCTTGAACTTTCCTAATGGCATATTCTTGAGCGAAGTTAAAAAGTTAAGGTGATAGTGCATCTCCCTGCTTTAGCCCGCAGTGAATTGGAAAAGCATCAGATGGAGACTGGTCTATACGGACTCTGCTGTAAGTTTCACTAAGACACATTTTAATTAATGGAACTAGTTTCTTTGGAATATCAAATTCAATAAGAATATATTATAAAACTTCTCTCTTAACCGAGTCATACGACTTTTTGAAATCTATGAATAACTGATGTACTGTACCCTTATACTCCCATTTTTTCTCAAATATCTGTCGAATACAAAAAAATCTGATCAAGAGGCGATCTATTACGCCTAAAACCACACTGATGATCCCCAATAATTTCATCTACATATGGAATTAATCTTCTCAAAAGGATATTCGACAATATCTGAATAGGTTAAGTATTCGTTAATAAAAAATTATTAACATTTTGTGATCGAATTGTAGGGATATATTATTTACATTTTAATTTAATCACGAAAAAGTCCTAATAAATGGCACTCGAGGTCTGAGATAGTTTTTTCTTGATTAAGCAAGAAACCATTAGATTCAAACCATAAAGCCATCAGCGTGATTCATAATGCCTCCAGTCTCTGGCTCATCACTGTATGATTCTCTTATGGCCTTTGTGGATGAAAGTGAAGTATTGGAATTATGCGTCAAAGTGAAAGCTAGTTGTCTTACACAGTCGGTAGTGTCAAAGCCATGCAATTCCGTAACGCGATGTCGAAAGTAGAGCGGAAGTTGGTAACATTCGCCCAGAAGTCTTGGGAGCGGTTGCTTGTCTATCCAGAGCCGGGTGAGGGAGAAGAGACAGCACAAAGTGACTTGCTGTAATAATACTGCGGTCTACACGAGTACAGCTTTACACTGTGGTCCCTCGTTATAGCGAACGACCCCGACAACTTTATTAAACTAAACTTTGTATGCGATAAGGTTGGAATGGTTGCATAAGCAGTTGGGCGCAGTGTAGCGGCTTTCAACACGCCGGTCCGTGCCCGAAGTTGAATTCCATACAAATGGCGGGTGAAGTAGAGGATGGTACGTTGAAAGAAAGGGAACGGAGTTCGGGGAAGGAAAACTGGTAAGATATCTAATAGCAGTTCGTACCAATGGAATCATTTTGGCTTTTATTTCAATTCAATGTTTCAATGGAAGCGTTAAACAATACGTTGCGCCGTCTCCCTTCCGCCGAGACTCCGTCTCTGTCTACTCCGATACTGAACTTTGCTTAAAGTTTGAATCGTAAGTTTTCGCAAGACAAAAGGAGGTAGGAGACGCCCCAGGCAGCAGAATGTGTCGCACAAATTTTAATAAGATTCTGGCCGGAATATTAAACTACTGTACTGTCATGCTTGCTATCATCTCATGGAAAGAAAAGAGCCTCTTTCTAGTAGAGGAAAAGGACAATATTCCGCGGATACCTTTAACTTTTACCGCAGTGTATACAAATGTTCCAAAGAAAACACCATCGGTCGACTGTACATGTTAGAAACATAGACACAACACATGTAATACTTTTGATGTGTACCTCACAAACCTCGTCATTTTCGTGATATGTCCATTTTCATTTTCGTAAGACTTTGGTAGCAATTCAGAAATAATGATCCAATTTCAAATAGTTATGCAAATAAATAAATAAATAAATAAATAAATGAATAAATGAATGAATGAATAAGATATAAGAGACAAGATAAGATTAGATTAGATTACATTACATTAAATTAAAAATTAAATTAAATTAAACATTAAATCAAAATATTAAATTAAAAATTAAATTTAAAATTTTACTTAAAATTTTAATTAAAATTTAAATTAAATTTAAATCAAATCCAAATCAAATCAAATCAAAATTTAAATTAAAATGAATTAAAATATTTTAAATTAAATTTAAAATAAATTAAATTTAATTTAATTTAAAATAATATAAAATAAATTTAAATAAAATAAAATAAATTAAATTTCTTTTTTTCTACAATCTTACCAAATTGTTTTTCTGGAAAAAATACCATTCAAAATTAAATGATTTTTCATTTTAAATGAAACATCATCCTCATTTTTCAAAGATTCCTTATTATAATTCAATTTTTTTGTCTTCATTAGGAGGACATGAAAAATTTCGAATAAATAAATATTCATTATTTGAAATTTGGGTACTTATGGTCCGAAAATTAAATCATATTATATTAAAATTAAATTAAATTAAAATAAACTTAAGTTAAAAATTAATTAAAACAAATTAAAATGAATAAAATTGAAAATTACATTACATTGAATTGAAATTTAAATTAAATTTTAAATTAAATTTTAAATTAAATTATAAATTAAAATTTAAATTAAAAATTTAATTAAAATTTAAATTAAGAATTACATTAAAATTTAAATAAAAATTAAATTTTAATTTAAATTTAAAATTAAATTAAAAATTAAATCGAAATTTAAATAAATAATCAATCATCATCATCATCATCATCATCATCATCATCATCATCATCATCATCATCATCATCATCATCGTGTTTGACACTGCTTAATGTATTTGTGTGCTTTAAGGCTAATGAAATGAATTGAAATGAAAACTGAAGAAAATTTATGTCATAACTTAATAATCTGAACGGAAGTTAAGATTAATGTGACAACAGTACAATGATGACAGAGAAATGACAGAACTCTAAACAAGCCAGCGTTAAGAATAACGTTTTATCCACAAAATTTGTACCTAGAACTCTGGAGTTTTAATATGCTGTATACAAAGTGTACATCTACACGTACTATTTAATTCTGTGTCTAAAAGTAAAAATCTTCATACATTTTCAACGTATAATCGTCAAGCAATATATTCCTATATATTAAGAGATAGCGAGTCAGTGGAACTTTCTGTATTTGTTTATTCCGACATGAATAAACAGGAGCTAAAGAATTTCCTTTTAAAATAATGGGATCTAATGTTGGGGTTTTACACGTGGAACGAAACTGTCCCCTCCGGTGGCACAAATATGTACTATTCGGATAACTGCACCGAAACATTTGGTACACGACTTTCCACTCCGATCTCTGAAACATTTCACTCACATAAAAGGAAGCCAGGCCAAAGCCCACACACGTGGAAACTCGATATATTATGTGAATGGATTAAATAGATATTGTAAAAAGAAAGAAACAGATAAATGGTTATGTCTGTGTGTAGGATAAAATGAAAGTAAATGTGAGCGAACAAAATTAGTTTCTTTTGTACGAAAGTAGGCAAATAGATAGAGCATAAGGACAAATATTGAAGTCACAATTGGGAATTAGAATCTTTTTTACTTATTTACAAATCGATATTAGAGAGCCCGGAGGTTCATTGCAGTCCTCACATAAGCCCACCATCCGTCCCTATCCTGAGCAAGATTAATCCAGTCTACTGTCATATACCCCCTCCCTTAAATTCATTTTAATATTATCCTCCATCTACGTCTCAGCCTCCCCTAAGATCTTTTTCTCTCCGACCTCCCAACTAACACATTTCCAGATTCACCCATATGTGCTACATGCACTGTCCATCTCAAACGTCTAGATGTTATGTTTTATTTAACGACGCTCGCAACTACAGAGGTTATATCAGCGTCGCCGGATGTGCCGGAATTTTTTCCCGCAGGAGTTCTTTTACATACCAGTAAATCTACTGACATGAGCCTGTCGCATTTAAGCACACTTAAATGCCATCGACCTGGCCCGGGATCGAACCCGCAACCTTGGGCATAGAAAGCCAGCGCTATACCAACTCGCCAACCAGGTCGACCAAACGTCTAGATTTAATGTTCCTAATTATGTCAGGTGAAGAATACAATGCGTGCACTTCTGCATTGTGTAACTTTCTCCATTATCCTGTAACTTCATCCCTCTTGGCCCCAAATATTTTTCTAAGAACCTTATTCTCAAACACCTTTAACTTCTGTATCTTTCTCGAAGTGAGATTCCAAGTTGTATGTTTGTTTGTATTTATTCACACTGCAAATGGGTATATACCGGTGGCAGTGGTAACTAATTACACTCAATAATGACAATTAATAATAAACACAACTAATAAAAAACAATAATTAATAATAATAATAATAATAATAATAATAATAATAATAATAATAATAATAATAATAATAACGAGAAGCATCCTAAATTACATGAAGCATGGTCACTTAAAATAACATTTAAAGTAAATCTAATTTGTATCTTAACCCTAAGTTCCAACTAAGACCCACGAGTGTGACAGGTTCATACCTGCACAAGTACCTTTCGGTACTACACTTATTTCGCTGTCAACTCACTCACTGCATTGATTCTACCCGATTTTACTAACACTTCTAACCATTTCACTGTTCAAATACTTTGCGCAGCCACTTCACTGACACCAACACACTTCACTTACACAATAGACTTCACTGACACTACACACTTCACTGATACAACACACTTCCTCACTGATAGAACACTTCAAATAAGAAGATATCAATTACACCCTTTAAGTAGTGTGTATAATATACTACCGTCTATTAGTAAAGTCCTTAAGCCTATTTTATACACATTTTTGGTTATTGGTAAAGCCTTTAGTAAGTCTGTAGGTAAAGTATTCCAGTCCCTGATAGTACGATTGAGGAAAGAAAACTTTCCAGTGTCCGTCCTCTGTCTTCTTTCCCTCAATTTATATGAGTGGTCGTTCCTTGAAGAGTAATTTGACGGCTGCAACCTATTTTTTTATTTCTCTCCAGGCAGGCTCACCTCTGTATGTTTTGAACATTGCGCATAATCGAATTCACGTTCTCCGGTCCGTGAGTGTGTCCCATTTTAATGGTGAATTATTACGACAACACTTGAGAGCCCGTTTTTTAATCTTTCACAACCATACAGAACAACGGTAATATGACTGTTTTGTAAATTCTAACTTTCAGTTTTTTCGACAGCAGACTGGATGACAAAAGCTTCTCAATCGAATAAAAACAGACATTTCCTATATTTACTCTGCGTTTAATTTCCTCCCGAGTGTCATTTCCTTTGCTGTGGTCGTGCTAGAGAATCAGTCCCATGCCGAGGCTTATGTTGTAGTTTCGTATCAAGCTGTTTTTTGCAGTGATGAGTTGTTAGCTCTTCGCTTAACCCCCAAGCTGGAGGACCACTCTTTATCGGCTTATTCAATATATTCGCAGCTACCCTCCATATCTGGAAGCCGTCTCCTCTATCCGCAACCTGAGGACTAGGGCTGGGGACGGAGCGGTTCGGTTCGGAGCAGTTACTGTGACGTCACTACTCGGTTGAACCGAGTACAGTACCGAGTACAAATTTATAGCGGCAGATTTAAAATTTAGATAGATTGAGTCGATTTTAGAACGTACTTTGAAAGTGAAACCAAGCGTGTTTTAAAAGCGTTGTAGTAAAGCGCTTTCGCTTTGCCAATTGACGAGAAAAAGTGCTTCTCTTCATTGCAAAATAGCGGTTGCAAATTTCATTTGCGTGATTACAACTATTTGCGGAGTTATTTTGTATGAAAGGCCTATTTAACTTTCAGTGTTGTTATATATGACAGACGAAATAAAATTGATAAAATAATTTATAATACTAACAGCTAATAAATTAACATGTGATGTAAACGTTAAACGCTGCAGCTAATTAAAAAGGAAGCTAGAAAGAAACGGGCTCCATGAAGCGCTGCCTAAAACACTTAAAAATAATACATATAATTATTTACTATTACGGAAAGTGGATAAAATAATCAATAAAACTTGGAATCTTAAACTGAAGAACATAATGTTTATTTATTTTATAAAATTACTAGCCTTCAATACAACTATTTTCTCTTTGGTGAAGAGTAATATTATTGATAAATTAAAGTAATTAGGTAACATAATTCGTAGAAATAAATACAAGTAAACTTATGACTGATGAGATAACACAAATAAAATAAACATAAATAGAAGAAAAATATAATGCACTTCTTTGTTTAGCATATTTTTAATATTAATCAAACACTCCAATATGATGATGATAATGATAATAATAATAATAATAATATTATTATTATTATTATTATTATTATTATTATTATTATGTATAGTAATATGTTCAGACTGTCGATGTTCATTAGGTCCACTTGACAGGTCATATAATAGGATGAAGTCCTCTTCAATACTAGAGACCTTTCAGCCCGCCTTGGGAATAAGGAAATAATTTGTCCTGCAGCAGAAAATATTTGAATACAAAAGTACCTACGTTGTTGTCTGATAGAATTAAGTAAAACACGTGAACTCTGTTTGAATGTTTGAACTGACCGTTAATGGCTACGGTTAACCGAGTAACTTCGGTGCTCCGCTGCCAAGCACATAAACCGATAGAACCGAGTAACTCAACAGTTCTACTCGCTCCGTCCCCAGCTCTACTGAGGACGTGCCATGCTGTCCATTATCACTTGAAAAGGAAGCATTTCCGGACATTACTTTATTAAGAAAAAATGTTTAATTTCATTCTCTCTATCACATAACAAAGTTAGGAATAATTATTCTGTTACACCCTGTAGAACATGGCAGAGTTCTTTCCAATAAAAAGGTGAAAACTACCGTTAGTTTGAAATATAATTAACATTGTACGTAATTTCATATGTTAGTTCGGTGTGAAAGAAGTTTAATTTTCAATGTTGATAATGGAGAGGGCAAAATAGAGAAATGATAGCGAACGAAATAAATATACCGAAAGTAATGAAAGTGCATGCACAATTATTACGTTGTGCACCTCGAGCTAATATTGCCCACGTTTTACTGATGTCATTTCACAGAAGCGCTACATGTCATTCGAGGAACTTTGAACATAAAGAAAACTTTCAAATTGCCTTACCCGAAGCTTCATTAACTACTTGGTTTCCTAGACAACCCCACACTCTCTTCGCCATAACAACAAAACATAATAAAAAGCACACAATATCTCCAAGACTAGAACTCCGCAACAGCCTTGTATGACTTTTTCTTGTAACGTAGATTGAAGCTCCACTACAAGAATATTTTTGGTATGGGTATACGCAAAACAAAGTTGCCTTGCTCACAAAGGTTCACACTTGCCCCCGAGGCGAGCTATTTTGAAAGTCTGAAAAAAAAAGAAGAAAGAGAGAGAAAGGCGGACGAGGAGAAAAAACACAAAAGTTGATAAGAGAAAAAGGTCGTCCCTTGCCCCAAACATTTTTGATCTGAAGAAGGTGGCTTGTTAACTTCTTGGTGGAGTTAACAGAGTCTGTAACCTGCCCTAGGCTACAGCGAGGTGTTTTGAGGTTAACTTGAATGCTGGCATATAATACAGTAAGACCATCCTACCAAACTTGCTTGTGTTTATCTTCTCCCCTGACTGTTATATTTTAAAATACTTTTTGGAACTGTTATCCTAGTAAATGTCAGTGTTTCGTAACATATTTTTTTGGCAGAACATGTTTAGATAAGTAAAAATAAAACTAAAGTATTTTATTTAGTTTGTTCATTTTGACAAGGAACTTATTCACAGTTGAAACGTATACGGAAGTTTGTACATGGATAAAAATATTTGTCAGTAGAAACTACAAGGAAAAATTAATAGTTTTAAATCGTGCAGAAGTGACAGTGAAATCAATTATGTTGTCAGTGAAGAGTGTCGGTGCCAGTGGAGTGAGTGAGGTAATAGTGAAATGAGTGCGGATTACGAGGGAATATGATATGCAATTCGACAAACTCATTAGATAGGTACAACGTCCTCAATATTTAAGCCGCTCCCCTACTTCGCAATACTTCTCATCCTGCCTAAGGTATTCCGTGGTTTTCCTAAGGCGTAAGACAAATGTCGGGATGAGCCCTATAAGAAATGGGCCACGGACCTATATGCCCTTCCCCATATATATATTCCCCTTTTCTTGTAAACGACGTATGCCCTAGTTCAGAACCTATAAATTGTCTATTAAATGTACGAGGTCACTCAATTAGTCGCAATTTTAAAGGACAGGGACCTCTCAAATTGCAGCTTTAGATTTCACGGCGCTTCTTCCGACGGCCTACACATGCCTTGTCATCGAACAACAGATGACAGCGTCTCGCCATCCTAACGGCAAACACCAGCCATCTCCTCCTTGCCCCGTTCCGTGATCACTTGATCAAATCTCAGTCCCCCTCGCGTATGTGGTACCTAAGAGGTTACGTCCAATTTCGGCTTCCCCTTCAAAATTTTCTAGAGCTCCTTCAGTGGAGCAGCGTAACCCGGAGTGAGACTAGTGGCCAACAGGCTTGGAGCTCACATATTTAGTTTTGTACAGCCCCCAACCCCTTGCAAGTATGCGTTTTGCGTACCTTTTAAATTTGTCCTCCCAATTCTCTTTCGATTTTTCGATTTTTTCGATTTTTGCGATACTTATTAAGTTTCCTTATTCTAATAATTGTAATAATTAGAGCATTCATTTTTAGCCCCTTATCTTTTAGTTGTATGCACATGGAGTTCACGTCGTCGTTTGTTGACATCAGATCGAAGGGGTAGAGTACCCGCTGGGACACACCGGACACGTACAGTCGCATTAATATAAAGGTGAGTCACTTCTGTTGATCATTCTTGAGCGAAACAAATGGACTTCAACTGTTGAAATTTATAACTAAGTTCATGCGTGAAGTATCGAAATTAAAGCTTCTCCTGCGATGACTCAACAACAGTTTGTATTTAGAGAAACGTCTCTCAACATCAGAAGACGTTCCTGGAGCAAACAGGAAATAAGGAACGTTTCTCTCTTTTACTACACCTTGTGCCAGTTTTTTGCCACAATGTCGAATAACCAGAGACCTTGTGTAGGACGCCTTTAAGTATATTCTTAACTTTTTCTCAAACAGTATTACCTCGTACATCTAGAACATTCACGTTTCTTTCAAGTTTTTCTCTTAAATTAAGTGCGTCTGACATTTTCAGATCGCTAAATATGTAATTGCTTTCGAGAATCCTGAAACTACCAAGACCTGCAATACTTAGCGTCCACATCTGTGGAGTAACGGTCAGCGCGTCTGGCCGCGAAACCAGGTGGCCCGGGCTCGATTCCCGGTCGGGGCAAGTTACCTGGTTGAGGTTTTTTCCGGGGTTTTCCCTCAACCCAATATGAGCAAATGCTGGGTAACGTTCGGTGCTGGAGCCCGGGCTCATTTCACCGGCATTATCACCATCTCATTCAGACGCTAAATAACCTAAGATGTTAATAAAGCGTCGTAAAACAACCTTCTAAAAAAACACTTAGCGAACGATTTCATGTGTATATTTTTCCAGAAAGTGCTTAAAATAACTATTTTCGAGCTTGTGAAATGGTATATTACATTTAACCATCATTTCACATAAATCTCTGTAAAATTCCGAGTCCTTAATCTGATTGTCAGTAGAGATGTAGGATTGTTCATTGCCTACCCTGGTGAACAAATTTACGTGGTAAATATGTTTCTTCGAATTACAATGTTGTTTCAAGTACTTACTTTTACTTCTCCTTATTTACGTCTTACAAAGAACACATATTATAGAGTCGGTATGTGACTTTATATGTTCATTTCCAAAGTCCTCCACAATCTTATTCAAACGATCCTGTAAAGAACGTTTTGCTTTCGGCATTGTAAATGCACTGATCTTGTACAACTAAAGATAATTAACACGGTACGTTCGCTGTGTGCTCTACGTGGACGGTCTGTCTTACAACTCCGCAACTATTTTGTATGTGATCCGTACGTACGCAAGGTCAAGTGACGTCATCCATACTCCGTACAGCTAACTTAACATTCGCTGTCTGTCGTGTTATGGGGCTAAAATGAATGCTCTAGTAATAATAAAAAAATGAGTGAGCGAATAAAAGACTATTTTATTTTCAATAATAGTATACAATTTTATTTAAATGCATTATTTCAATCTGTTCAAGGATAATGGGTAAACACGATGGAAAATTATCAGTGCTCATTGTCTTGTGATTTTTAATTATATTTCTGGGAACTCTATGCATAGACTCGTCTGTACTCGTGCAGTCTTATACAGGGTGATTCAAAACTTCTGCGAGAAACTCTGAGGAGTGACAGATCTAACAATAAGGAATCCTTTTTGTTAAACAACCTATGTCTTTTGACGCGTCGTTTCGAATGTTAAAATGTTATGTTTTATTTAACGACGCTCGCAACTGCAGAGGTTATATCAGCGTCGCCGGATGTGCCGGAATTTTGTCCCGCAGGAGTTCTTTTACATGCCAGTAAATCTACTGACATGAGACTGTCGCATTTAAGCACACTTAAATGCCATCGACCTGGCCCGGGATCGAACCCGCAACCTTGGGCATAGAAGGCCAGCGCTATACCAACTCGCCAACCAGGTCGGCGTTTCGAAGTTAATGTTGAAAATGTTTTTGTGCGGGCGTATGTCAATGTATATTTGTTGAGATGTTTGTAAGAGACGAGAAGGGTTGTTGTTGTTGTTGTTCTTGTTTGTTTACATTTAAGGTTAAATTCCTTTTTCTTTCAGTTCAGTCTAATCATCAATTGAGAATGGATGTCTACACTTTTCCCGAGTTAATCGACATGGTAATATGGTATGGGGAGGCTCGCGGAAACGGAAGAAGAGCTCTCCACATGTACCAACAACAGTTTCAAAACAGAAATCGGTCAGCGCGTCTGGCCGCGAAACCAGGTGGCCCGGGTTCGAATCCCGGACGGGGCAAGTTACCTGGTGGAGGTTTTTTCCGGGGTTTTCCCTCAACCCAATATGAGCAATTGTTGGGTAACTTTTGGTGCTAGATCCCGGACTCATGTCACCGGCATTATCTCATTCATTTCATTCAGACGCTAAATAACCTAGATGTTGATGTAGCGTCGTAAAATAACCCAATAAAATTAAAAAAAAAATAAAAAACAGAAATCACCCTCACCACACAATGTTTGCTCGACTTTATCAGCGCCTTCGAGACGATGGGTCTCATCGTCCCCGGCGCATTGGTGGAAGACTGCACAGACATCCATTCTCAATTGATGATTACACTGAACTGAAAGGAAAAGGTATTGAACATTAAACGTAAACAAACAACAACCCTTCTCGTCTCTTACAAACATCTCAACAAACAAACAGGGGTACACACATTCACATACATTGACGTCCGCCCGCGCAAAAACATTTAAACGGTAACTTCGAAACGACGCTTCAAAAAACATAGGTTGCTTAATAAAAAGGGTTTCTTATTGTTAGATCTATCACCTCTCAGAGTTTGTCGCAGAGATTTTGAATCACCCTGTATATTGGCCTCCTACTTGTATTTCAGCTGTTTTGCATCTCTTGCGCCAATATACTTCCTTCATCTTCTTTTCCTGTTCTTGCCGATATTGTCATAATTTTTCTTCAACATTTCCAAACTCCATTACATAGAACCACGTTAGAAAAGCGATTAAATATATTGTTAAATGAGGTGAAACGACGCTTCAAAAGACAAAGGTGGTTCAACAAAAAGGGTTCCTTGTTGTTAAATCTATCACCTGTCAGATTTTGTCGCAGAGGTTTTGAATCATCCTGTATATTTGCCTCCCACTTCTATTGCAGCTGTTGTGCATCTCTTACGTCAATATGGTTCCTTCATCTTCTGTACTTGTTCTTGCCGATATTATTGTCATAATTTTTCTTCAACATTTCCAAACTCCATTACATAGAGCCACGTTAGAAAAGCGATTAAATATATTGTCAAATGAGGTGAAACGACGCTTCAAAAGACAAAGGTTGTTCAACAAAAAGGGTTCCTTAGTGTTAGATCTATCACCTGTCAGAGTTTGTCGCAGAGGTTTTGAATCACCCTGTATATTTGCCTCCCACTTCTGTTTCAACTGTTGTGCATCTCTTACGTCAATATGGTTCCTTTATCTTCTGTACTTGTTCTTGCCGATATTATTGTCACAATTTTTCTTCAACATTTTCCAAACTCCATTACATAGAGCCACGTTAGAAAAGCGATTAAATATATTGTCAAATGAGGTGGAACGACGATTCAAAAGACAAAGGTTGTTCAACAAAAAGGGTTCCTTATTGTTAGATCTATCACCTGTCAGAGTTGTCGCAGAGGTTTTGAATCACCCTGTATATTTGCTTTCCACTTATATTTTAGCTGTTGTGCATCTCTTACGCCAATATTCTTTCTTCGGCTTCTTTTCTTGTTCTTGCCGATATTATTGTCATAATTTTTCTTCAACATTTTCCAAACTCCATTACATAGAGCCACGTTAGAAAAGCGATTAAATATATTGTCAAATGAGGTGAAACTGATATAAGTACGATCTAGAAGTCTGATAACAAGTTTGTAATCGATAACTCTTGACATATTTAACTTTACGGGTGTAATTTATTACTTCTTCCATTAATCAGACTTCTGCTTATATGTACGAAATTTGACCGACATTTTGTTGAAAAATCTTGCATGCAGAATGAGACACATTATTCAGTTTCACTCGTGCGTTTATTAGAAGCGCGCTGCAAAGACATATTCAAGAATTCAGTACAAATTCTCCCACGACTGCTCGGAATAACAGCAGATATTAATGGGCGCTATTACTCAAATGTCATAAATAGCAAGAAGGATAAAATCGCCGCGCAGCAAACTACCGCTGAATAAAACCAGACCGGAGTAATGAGACTTCTCCTTTTCAGTCATACTGCCACATCTTTCATCTCTGTCTTCCTTCCCTTCGTTATCCTTTATCACTGTCCTTTATTATTTTGTTCCTATAAGGTCAAGTGGGGCTATTATGATACATAAAATCAATGCTTTGCTGTAATCTTTCTATCACAGCATTTACAAAATTTGAAGAAATAAAGTCATCTACTACTTCAGTCATTTACGAAGGATTTGAAGTTAAATGTATTTTTTTATTTTTAATAATGGATGAAATTAAAATAAAACCAGTGTATCATAATACAAAGACAAAGTATATGATTATGTCTCGTGACCAGAATATTGTACGAAATGGAAATATAAAAATTGTCTGTCTCCCTTCTATAGGTATTCCCTTCGTTATCCTTTATTACTCTCCGTTCCTATAGGGTGGGGCTATTATGATACACAAAATCAATCTTTTGCTGTAATTTTTCTATCACAGCATATACAAATTTGAATAAATAACATCTGCTACTTTAGTCATTTATGAAGGATTCGAAGTTAATTTTTTTTATTTGTAGTAATGGATGAAATTAAAATAAAATCATTGTGTCATAATACAAAGACAAAGTATATGATTATGTCTCGTGACCAGAATATTATACGAAATGGAAATATAAAAATTGGAAATTTATCTATTGAAGACGTGGAAAAATTCAAATACCTGGGAGCAACAGTAACAAATATAAATGATACTCGGGAGGAAATTAAACACAAAATACATATGGGAAATGCCTGTAATTATTCGGTTTAGAAACTTTTATCATCCAGTCTGCTGCCAAAAAATCTTAAAGTTAGAATTTATAAAACAGTTATATTACTGGTTGTTCTGTGTGGTTGTGAAATTTGGACTCTCACTTTGAGAGAGGAACATAGGTTAAGGGTGTTTGAGAATAAGGTGCTTAGGAAAATATTTGGGGCTAAGAGGGATGAAGTTACAGGAGAATGGAGAACGTTATACAACGTAGAGCTGCACGAATTGTATTCTTCACCTGACATAATTAGGAACATTAAATCCAGACGTTCGAGATGGGCAGGGCATGTAGCACGTATGGGCGAATCTACAAATGCATATAGAGTGTTCGTTGGGAAGCCGGAGGGAAAAAGACCTTTGGGGAGGCCGAAACGTAGTTGGGAAGATAGTATTAAAATGGATTTGAGGGAGGTGGGATATGATGGTAGACACTGGATTAATCTTGCTCAGATAGGGACCAATGGCGGGCTTATGTGAGGGTGGCAATGAACCTCCGGGTTCCTTAAAAACCAGTAAGTAAGTATCATATTACTCTTCTGTGGGGGCTATTGTGATACACCTATAGGGCTATTCTGATACTGTGCTATAAATCTGGCCCTATTATACAGAACTATGAAGTAAGGTTATTATGATACACACACATGCTTAATGTATCACCTGTAACAGTTTTGTCGAAATCACATTAAAATAATAGCAACTTTTGTAATGATCTGTTTTTCCTATCAAAATTTATAGGCCTACAATTCACTGAAAGTTTAAGATTTCACTGCCAACGCTAGAAAATTGCTGTATGTTCAAATAATGTTTTTGTTTGCAAGGAAATAGATTGACAAAATTATGCTACAGTTTGTATTGCTAAAATAAATAAAAATACGTTTTTAATTAATGATGAATGTATTTTCGAAAGTTGTGTTACCTTTTATCAGTAAGAAGGATGACTATTAAGCTAACATTGTTAGGTAAATAAGTAAAAATAAGTCTATGTGTGTATTTTTTTTTAATTTATACTGCATTGTAGGTTCCAACATATCAATTCAAACACCTGACAAAAGCTGAGAAATTATGAAATACCCCTGAAGACGTAATAAATTACTTTAACTTAGAAAATTAATCAACTTGATGAATTTATTTCATAATGAACATAATATCCCTTCTAGCCTATCCTCTTTCACAATTGCCCTGCCAAGACTCTGGAATTCGTTACCTGCTAGCTTCAGGGACTGTCGAAATAAAATTCAATTCAAACGCAAACTTACTAGGCACTTGGTCAGTAATTGAGACTCGTTCAGACATGGTTTCTTGTAAATAGTTCTCTTAATCTATCTCAAAAAAATTTCAATATCCGGTAATTTCATCACTATAGAATTTTGTTATTGTAGGTTTAATTTTTAATTCAGTAAATACAAAAATATTCTTTGTTCTTAGCTTCTATGATAAAATGTCTAGCTTTCATTAATCAGGTATTCTTGTCGTACTTTAATTTTTATTGTAATTGTAATTGTAAATTTAATATTAATTGTAATTTTATTGTTCATGTTATAGTTGTAATCCCCTAGTAGAGGGGCAGAGAAGGACTGACGGCCTTATCTCTACCAGGTTAAATAAATAAATACTACTAAATACTACTAATTATAGCCATGAAAGGTGTGTCATAATCTCACTAAATGTGTATCATAAAAGCCCTTCTCATTCATGCACTAATTGCTCCTAGAATGATCAACATTCACAGATTTTCTTTACAGAAAAATGAAGCTGACACTATTCTGAGTAAAAGGAAAATTTAAAAAGTGAATCTATCTTTATTCATTCAAGAGCATTAACCTAGGTAAATCAATATCACGTCAAAATTTTCCACAAACAACAAAACTGCCTTTTCTGTACAGATTTATGAGACTGACAATGATTTTTTTTTTTAATTTTTTCTATGTTGCTCCTTAAAGACCATAAAATGTGCCTCCATAATCGCAGTTTTAAACATTTTCAAACTGAGCTTTTGATACATTTTAAAATCTGTATAAAATTAGCTTGATTTTTTTACTGTATCACATTACCTCTATTTGACTCTATGTTGTTTGTTTTTAGCATTATTTGTCTTCTTCTTATTTATCTAAGACATTTAGTGTGTTCAATGTGGTGGGATTTTTTTGTCTTTTTCAATGTATTAAATGCATAAAAATGAAACGTTTTGGAATGAGAATGAAAGAGAAAACTATCTTAATAATTATCCATTATAAAGAAATGTTTTCCAGAGCTGATTCTAAAATATAGTTTTCCATTTTTTCCCCCTTTTCTGATTATGGAGCTCATAAATGTTCCAAGAGACAGTATTTTTCTGAGTTTTCAACTTGTTCACCTGCACATTATAATTTCTAAATTTTTACGGTGCAAGTTGCAATCAATATATTTCCGGACTGCACTTGTATTTATTGTACTGTTAAACATACATGCGCGTGCCACTGAAGACCGTTGCTTCCATGCTGTTGACTTAGTCTGTCAAGAACAATACTGAGCGTCTACACGTGATTTTGTTTAACATGTCAAGGACCTTGCTACTTTTCCTGATATCTCTCCTTATACGCCTTCCGGCTAGTCTTCTTCTCTGCCTTTCAAGTGGAGCTTTCAGTATAGATTCCAGGCGTTTCTCTGGTTTTAGATACAGCAACATTTCCGTTCCCTATTCCTGTGTTACCTACATTCAAGGTACAGTAATCCGCAAATTTGTTGATGCACCTTGCATTCTCTTTATTTATCCTTTTTACTTTAGATATCTTTTATTTTCTCCACATTTAGGCCCTTCATTTCTCCGGACGCACCACAGCCTTAGGCTTATTGTGGTACCAATGTTAATATTATATAAATGTTCTATTTCTTTTATTTTGCATTTTTCTACAATGTATCAGTACTATATTTCTATTCTTTATTTCTTATTTCTCCTTCATTCGTTACTTTGTTTCCCCTTTATTCGTTAGTTTATTTCTTCTTTGTATGTTACTTGTCTTTCCTTCATTCGTGACTTTATTTCTGCTTTACCCATTAATTTCTTTTTCCTTTATTCGTTGCTTCATTTCTTCTTCACTAATTATGTTTTCTTCTCTTTGGGCATTACTTTCTTCTCATTTCATTTTTTTCTTTCTTCAGCCTTAGTTACTCTTTCTATTCTTCATTCCTCGCTTAAAGTCATTCATTACTTTCGTCTTTAGTATTTCATTACTTTCCTTCAGTTCACTAACTTCCGGCACTAATTCGCAATGTACATCTCTCTTAACTCTTCTTCCATTATTTTTTTATTTACTGAACACTTTTTTCTATTAATTCCCTTTTCTTCATATCTTTTCTTTCTTAATTTATAATTTTTTCATTCATATATTAATTTCCTCTTACTGTAATTTTTTCTTGTTTCTTTATCTCTTTTTACGATTTTCCTTTATTGTTTTCTTCGTTCTTAACTTTCTTATTTTACAATCAACTCATTGATTTATTGTACATGAATTTTTACTAAGAAACGGATTTCTAGTTCCGTACATATTTTGTTTGCTATGTCATAGATGTATGTTATTCAGTTGTCTCTAAGTTTCATGTTCCTAGGATTCCCCAGTTACAATTCTATAGGACCTAAAACACCTGAAAAAACCATAAACTCCTACAAATGTCTAAAACTGTATTTGTGCCTGCAAATTGCGTTTTTAGGACTTCACATTTATTTAGACTAAAAATATCAGTACTAAAATGCAAAAACTTTCAAAAATAAAAGAATCCTACTTAAAATGTGAAAAAAAATTATCTTACATATAAATAAAGATATGGCAAAAAGGAAGGGGGAGGAAGAAAATTTTACCAAATTTCCTGGAACTGAAGTTCGTTTGGAAATTGTCTCCATCCTAGCATAAAAGAGGTGATACGTGGTACAGTCATTAAGTTGTAATACTGTGCGCATAGTGGCGTTGGGGTGCACTATAGCGCATAGGTGGTGCCATGGTATGATACCTTGTCAGTTAGTCTCTCGACCCAACAAGAGACAGTTGAGTGCATGCACTGTAAGCAGAACTACGGTCTTTGTTGTGACGGTGATTTGAATGCGCGCGTCGGAACTAGAGTATGTTGCAGTTTGAGCAACGGGCAAACGTCACGTTCTGTCAGAAATTAGGCGAAACTGCTATAACCGATCATAACTGGAGACGAAACATGGTGTTTCCTTTACGATCCGCAACTGAAGCGACAATCCGCCACCTGGAAAACTCCATTATTTCCACGACAGAAAAATCCGCAACAAGACAGGTCAAAAGGCAAGGTGATGCTTTAACAGTTTTTTTTTTATTCAAATGGAATTGTTCATATAGAATTCATCCCACAAGGTGCAACTGTAGACAAGATCTTCTACAAAGAGATTCTTGGCCGTTTAAGCAATTCAATTCGTCGTAAGCGTCCTGAGCTTTGGCATAGGAAGAATTGGCTGTTGCTACACGACAACGCCCCTGCACATCGCTCCATCCTTGTCCAAGAGGAACTTGCAAGGCAACAGGTCGCTGTTTTGCCACACCCTCCGTACTCACCTGATCTCGCACCATGCGATTTTTTTTCTCTTTCCCCTCATGAATCAATCCTACGAGGGCGTAATTTTTATGCGGCCGAAAAGTCATGACTGCCACAAGAGAAGCCGTACGGCATCTTCCTGCCAACTTCTTTCAGCGGTGCTTCCAGCAGCTACACCAACGTTGGCAGACGTGCATAGCGGCCAACGGCGACTATATTGAGGGAGGATGTCGATCTGTTTAAGTGTACGCCGTATCACGCGGCATCTTCTGAGACATCCAGGTTCTTGTGGGTGCCTACCCTTCAGGCGTCAGTGTCAGAACTTAATGACTGTACCACGTATGTTGTTCAGTTTAGGCGATAGCTTACAAGCTAGTTTTTGCAAAATGAAACTGATCCATCAACAATCAGTCTCTTTCACTGATATAATGAGTTCAGTAGCACTCATTGTCAGCACCAGTTCTTTGTATATAAATTCCACCTAAAATAAAATTTTAATAACATGTTGAATGGGCCGATAAACCGATGTTTTAATATATTAATTACACAGTAACCGTCTTAATATATGATATATATGACACGCTTTTGACGGCCATTGTGTAATTTATATATTAAAATAGAATATTTACTAAATTTAAAATTATAAATTGGGAACTACTGGATAATACGATACACCAACGTCGGTAGTCGACGTTGCTCGCTGGCCACTAGTCACCGGGCCGTACCGAGCCGTGTCAAACAAAAGACAATCGAAATGGTGGTAGTAAAATTCTCGACTATATTCTTAAATAATTCATTCCATTAGTCAAGTCCAAGTTTTATGCAGTACAACGGCGGTATTTTGAATGCACCAAAAGAAAATGCAGATGTAGTAATATCACAACGAAATACAGGAGGAGTTTCAGGGAAAATCATTCAAATGAAAGAAAGTAAATTTCCGGTTAATGTTCGCCAAAGCGTTAAGTACGTAATTATGACCGCGTTGTCGTTTTATTCGTGGTTTAGCTCGTCATTTACGAACAAAACTTTTATTCACCGCTTTCATCATATTAGGCCTACTGTTCATGAATATTACGAAACAAAAACTATCATAAGGGCCATTATCGATAGGATCATCTTGGCTGACTGCGCATGTGAGACTTGGTTAATGAAACCTAAACTAACCAAATCTAATCTTCGTATATGCAAGATGTGTAACCGGAGCAAGAACGGATCTTCTTGATTTGATCTGGAATGTACACACGAAATTAAATTCAAGTAAGAATCACGCTGCCATTGCATTAGAGGTCCGCTCAAACGCCACAGCAAAACTGTTCCTGTCGCGAGCCCCTCATCTAAGACACGTAATCTACACGCAATATTTACGCAAATACATATTTCCGTTAACAGTGGTGCTCTCTCTCGGTAATTTTCAGAACGAAGGCGATAGAGAGAAAAAAAAATGTCCTTCTAACGACGCCACACACCACGTAATGTTCTTACGTTGGCGACATTGTGTATTTAGTTAAAGTTGGTCGTAACCGTAATGGCACGGTTCAAATCTACCGTAGCAAATTCTCCAGTTTAGCAATAAATTGTTAATTTTATATAAACTTCTAAAAGTTCTAAATTGTATTATGTAAAATCCTAAATCCCTCGTTTCTAGTACCTAGAAATTCCGTTCCCAAATTATATTTCTTAGCTTTTTTTAGTAGGTTATTTTACGACGCTTTATTAACATCTTAGATTATTTAGAGTCTGAATGAGATGAAGGTGATAATGCCGGTGAAATGAGTCCGGGGTCTAGCACCGATAGTTGCCCAGCATTTACTCATATTTGGTTGAGAGAAAACCCCGGAAAGAACTCAACCAGGTAACTTTCTCCGACCGGAAATCGAACCTGGGTCACCTGGTTTCGCGGCCAGACGCGCTAACCGTTACTCCACACAGGTGTGGACTATATTTCTTATCTGTGAAGATTGTATTTATTTTAATTTTCTGATCCATTATCTTTCATTTATCTATTATGTGATATTTAATATGTCAGTATAATAATATATGCATAAGGTATGTTCTAATCGCTAATTTAACCACAGAAACCTCTTTCGTTTTTTTAACAATTAAGAATATAAACTGTTCTCGAAATATTTTTCTTCGTAACCAGATATAAATGTCGACGTAAGAGCTTGTAGTTACCTTCCTTAGGTCTACTGCATAGGAATTTTAACAGAAGAGCAAATTCCTAACCGAATTTGGCTTGTTTTCTTGTAAGGTCTGAAATGAATCAGTGCGCATTACACATTCTCTTGGAATGTATTCCAGCTAACCAATACAAGGGGACGTATCTTCACTAATGCAGTCCTGTCGAAGAGACAGATCCTCCCTCCCGCAACATTCCTACGGGAATCGCTTGTTCTCGTCGTCGGGATAGTCCCACGAGCTCCGTATCGCCTTCATTCTTTTAAGAATTTGTATACCTCACTCGAAGAGCGCATGGCGAGGTTTCTCAAAGCGGTACAAGCACGGATAGGGGAGAAACTTTCAATAGAAGGCAGAAATATATATTTGTTGTAGATAAAATAAACAACACTAAAAGATTCTGAAATCAACTATAGACGTGTGGTATCAAGTCACGCCTGCTTACAATGTGGAATATTCTTGAAATATTTTATTCTCCTCGTATGAAGTGTAAGGAGAAAAAGTTGTTATTAAAGAAAGGGTTTTCAGATTTTTAAGGAAATATGTGCCTCCAGTAACAGAGATATAAAAAAACAGTTTTGGTCCTGTCGTCTCTTTTGTTTCAAATCAAATATGTCTAAAAGATTAATAATAATAATAATAATAATAATAATAATAATAATAATAATAATAATAATAATAATAATAATAATAATCCGTGGCGCTACAGCCCATGGAGGATCAAGACTGACCAGCCGGCTGCTGGCCTCACGGCCACGTGCCGAAGCAGAGGTGGACGATCATCCAACCAGAATGGAGGTATCGTGTGGTTAGCACGATGAGCCCCCCAGCCGTTATGTATAAAAAATTAGTTAATTAAAATAGTAAATGTTTTGTAATAATAATAATAATAATAATAATAATAATAATAATAAAGTTCTAAATTATATTTTATAAAGTCCCTATTCTGAACAAGATTAATCCAGTCTCTACCATCATATCCTACTTCCCTCAAATGCATTTTAATATTATCCTCCCATCTACGTCTCGGCCTCCCCAAAGGTCTTTTTCCCTTTGGCCTCCCATTCTATATGCATTTCCGGATTCGCCCATATATGCTACATGCCCTGCCCATCTCAGACTTCTGGATTTAATGTTCCTAATTATGTCAGGTGGAGAATAAAATGCACGCAGTTTTGCGTTGTGACACTTTCTTCATTCTCCTGTAACTTCATCCCTCTAACCTCCAAGTATTTTCCTAAGCACCTTATTCTCAAATATCCTTAACCTCTGTTCCTCTCTCAAAGTGAGAGTCCAAGTTTCACAACCATACAGAACAACCGGCAATATAACTGTTTTATAAATTCTAACTTTCAGATTATTTGACAGCAGACTGGATGATAAAAGCTTCTCAACCGAATAATAACAGGCATTTCCCATATTTATTCTGTATTTAATTTCCTTCCGAGTATCATTTATATTTGTTACTGTTGCTCCAAGATATATACTTTGTCTTTTCGGGATTTCCTTCAAAACCTATCTCTTTACTTGCTTCAAGTAAAGTTTCTGTGTTTTCCCTAATAGTTTGTGAATTTTCTCCTAACAACCAGTTGTATAATGCAAATCTGACTTTCAGGTAGTAGCTCCCTCTAAAGCAGGTTTGAATAATTTTGTGACGGTGTCGTGTATTGTTCCTGGGGTAGCTCAGTCGGAAGAGCGTTCGCGCGCTAACCGAAGGGTTCCGGGATCGATACCCGGCCCCGGAACAATTTTTCCTTGAAATGATTCAACCAGTTATATATTTTATAAATAATAATCAGCCAATATAGAAAAATAATGCACAATACTTGCATTGATATAGAATCCCGCAAGCCATGCTTCATTTCCAGTTGCAAGGGAATAGTTCCTTGGACAGTGCAAAGAAGATATGATCTGAAACGTGAGTATTGAGACGGTAGCACTCATTTGGCCGTTTCTTGAATGGAAAGTGATAAAAATTCGCAGTATTATTATAATGTTGATGACATTTGAAATGAAAATCACAAGATGGCTATGAATAGAAAATTATTGAAACAATATTTTTAGTATGTTTCTTGAATAAAATTAAGATAGGAATAAAATGAACAACTTAGCATGTAGCCTAAGTTATCTAGGGCCGTATTCATAGACATTTTTAGCGCGGACTTCCGGTGGATGATCAGCGTTTTTCGTATTTATAAACCAGTGTTAGCGATAGGATATGATTTGAATTCTGTACTAGTAACCAGTGGATAGCCGGGGCTAGCTTAGTACGCTCGTAGCGCGTGCTGCGAAATGTCTATGAATAGCAACCTTAGATTTTAATATTTCGAATAAATTATAATAAGCAAGATTAATTTTACCATTATTATTATTATTATTATTATTATTATTATTATTATTATTATTATTATTACTACTAGCCGTACCCGTGCGCTCCGCTGCACCCGTTAGAAATAAATATAAAGTAATTACATAATTAAAATACGTAGGACATTTGATCCAGGGAACATTCGTGTTTGATAGAAGGATAAATCGTTTAATATGTTACTTAATTTAAATTGATCAAAATAATTAAAATGCAATCATTTTGGTCCAGAGACACTCATTTGCTGCAATGACAATTCCTTTAACATGTTTCTTAATTTTTATTACATGCAACCATAGTTTAATGAAGATTGACATCATTTAGATTTAATGTGTATATTTTATTTTACTTGTTATAGGTTTCCATTGGATTATGGCAATAACTTAATTTTAACCCTTGTTTTCTACGTATTGAGTAAATGGCACTTGGCCCACTATGGTTCTGAACCCTTCAAATAACTTAAATTATATTATATAATATTACATATATTATATTATATTATATTATATTATATTATATTATATTATATTATATTATATTATATTACATTAGAAGTTACTGTAATAACATTATAGCATTATGTCCATCTAAAGAAACTACACTTTCCAATGGTGAAATAATAATTAATTATACAAATCGGTTAATTTAGCTTCCGATATTACTTCATACAAACACAGAAACATTCTCTGTAGGCTATCTTTCATAGCTTTCGATTGTTGCTGTCCAAGGCCCCTTATAGACGAAGTAATTTGTTTTTTAATTCATTACACGGCCTTGAGAGGGCAGTTATTTTAATTTTAAAACTCATTTATCTCATTAAATATCAGTCCTATCAAAATTTTTGAGAGAACAAAACTTATCAGAAATCATTTTTAAAGAAACGTTTGTTATGTAACATTTTTCACAAAAAGTAATAATAAGCGAGATATTTCGATTTATTTAATTCAGGCCCCCTTATAACCCCCCTTTTAAATAACGTATTTTGAATGCCATATAGCCTATAATCTAAGTTACAACGAACTTAATTTATATTCCAATTTTCATCGAAATCCGTTCATCCATTATCGCGTGAAAAGGTAACAAACATACAGACAGACAGACAGACAGACAGACAGACATACAAACAAAAATAAAAAAAAAGCGATTTTCGGTTTCAGGGTGGTTAATTATATATGTTAGGACCAATTATTTTTGGAAATTCGAAAATGACCAGAAAAATTTCGGCTACAGATTTGTTATTAGTATAGATTATTATTATTATTATTATTATTATTATTATTATTATTATTATTATTATTATTATTATTATTGTGTTAATAAAACTATGATACAATGATAGGATGTCGAAAGGCCCCTTCAAATTACTGTACGACTAACCCGCAGATCATTAGTGTCTCCGCTGAGTGTCTAACTAGTAGGAAATCAAGTACAGCACTTTGTAATTAGCTTGTAAGAACATGCGAGTGGTTATGTAGAGCAGGAAAATCCCTATGCGCAGTTTTTCAACGGGATTATCCGGAGTGTGGGCTGGCGTCACAACAGCACCGCATGCAGCCTGCAAATCCCAGCGGACTTAGAGGTCACTCCTGAATGAAAAGAATGGACGTCCGCTAGGGGAGTTTGGGAATGCATGTTGGGCTCACACGACAGTAAATATAGATTTACAGGTGGGGTCTCTACCGTCTCGACAAGCGCCATTGCAATCCTTCAGTCTGGAAACTTGCTTGTTACTAAATTTTTAAGTGGTCTGTATATCTAAATAAGCCATATTCTTCCCCGTGATTGATTCTTCTAGGTCAGGAGTTCTTGTATCGACTTCCTGAAAGAAATTTGCAGCATCTGCTTCTTACGCTTTTAGAATTGATGTGATATGATATTGATTAGTCGTATATAGCAGCGTTTCTCAAACTTTTTTGAAGCGGGGACCACTTTTTTAAGTCAGAACTGCTCCGCGGACCACCTTACTCTTGTTCCCTCCGAAAGCAAATTTATCATTTTTGTAGCATATTTTAATACCAGTATATTTATATTTTAAAACAGGACTCATTAATTAAAATTAATTTAATTCATTTAATTTTATATTAGTATTAACTAATTAAGTTAACGATGAAAGAGTAATGGAACGGAGAAAAATTCTCTCCGGCGCCGGGATTTGAACCCGGGTTTTCAGCTCTACGTGCTGATGCTTTATCCACTAAGCCACACCGGATACAACTCCGACGCCGGTCAGAATCGTCTCAGATTAAGCTCCAACTCTTGGGTTCCCTCTAGTGGCCGCCCTCTACACTACGTCATAGATGTCTATGAACGCAGGACCGAAGTCCACACATGTGCTGAGGTGCACTCGGTATGAGTGACTAGTTGGCCGGGATCCGACGGAATAAGCGCCGTCTTAAATCACGAAGTGATTTACGCATATCATATATTATTATTTTAATGTACCGAAGTACATATGATATTTCCATGCAGATATTCTGCGTCATCATACGATGAAAGAAGTACTCTTTCATCGTATGATGACGCAGAATATCTGCATGGAAATATCATATGTACTTCGGTATATTAAAATAATAATAATTAAGTTAATGTTAATAGAAAAAATTCATTTTCATTTTTTAATAAATCATGGCTGTTAGAGTTTGGATAATCTTTAACTTATTAACCAAACAAAATAAATAAATAAATGTTGGTACTCACATTAATGAAATGGATAAGCCTGCCGATTCTTGCACAGATCTATATTTGGACGTAAGCTTAAGTCGGAGATTGTCACATACATCAGATCGATTTCGGTACTTTGTTTTTGTTAGAGTTTGTGATGAAAACCCTTTCTGACAAAGATAAGTAAAAGCAAACTGAATTATAATCTGTAAAGCACCATTGTACAGTTCATTATATTCTCTTTTCACATGTGATGAGGTCCAGATATTAACTATCCGGTGTCATTCGAGAGTTCAATTGACTGTTCTCTTTCACTCAATAAAAGTTTGTTTATTTTCAACATCGCAATGAAAGTGATCACGAACCCACAAAAATTTGTCAATTTACTTGGAAAATAAGTTTAAAATTGTGAACTCAGAGTTTCGAAATGCGAACATATGTCATTGCACAATTCTTTTCCAATAACGACATCATTTTCAACAAAAAAAGACTGTAGGTTTGGAAATAGTGAAAAAAAATCCCTTGTTTTATGGAACTGACTCACAAACCAAGTTTCCTGTCGAACACTTTTTTTCTCATGTGCATTGAGAACATTCAAAGAATTTGCCTTGTGAGAGAGAGATTTAGCTGGTTTAGTTTTGAGAATACATCTGGAAGATATGCCAATGTACTTAGCCACATGCCAACAGCTGATGTGCAGGGAAAAGATGGCGAGAAACATCACATTCATAGTGCTTTAAATCCCTCTTTTGTTGCTGAGAGTAGAGTGGGAAGTCGGTAAACAGGTAGGGTAATTCACGAAATGTCAGTACTGAGACAAAAAGTGAAAGGCGATTGCCACGTGTCATTTCCAAACTCTGAGATTTTCAGCTATAGTATGATACGCAATTCGTTTGAATTTTATTTTTTCTTCTGTCCTTTTTGAAGGACCAAAAGGGCAGACCTCGAGGACCACAGGTGGTCCGCGGACCGTAGTTTCAGAAACGCTGATATATAGTATAATATATTTCGTAGCACATTGTCCCTGAAATAATATTCGTTGTCTTCATTATGTTTCCACATTACGCAAATTTCTAGTAATTTTTTTCCATTTCCTAACATATGTTTACCAGCAAACCTGTAAGTATTGCAGTTAGTTTTGTGTGATTGAAAGATTTAAATAATGTCATGCTAAAAACCGCTCATTGAACTGCACAACTTCACTGCAAACGTTAGCATGTAATAAAACTGCTTCTCTACTGTGCATACAGCTGTAATGTAGTTACGAAAGTCATCCATACACACTTGCAGATATACTGTAGTTGTTTATGTAAACAGAGTACACAGAATACAGCTAGGCCTAGTACAATAGAGCCGACATGATCCATATGCTGCATTCAACCTGAAAACTTTGTTTTGATACGAACTTCCTACATTTACTTTGAGACTGTATCTTTATTATGTTCTGAATTTATTTCCTGAAGCAGACTGGATATGTTACGGAACACTCTGTATACAGGGTTAGTTAAAAGTCCCGCACCACCTAAATAACTTTTGAAGCATACGGTTGAAATAATAAACGCACCATCTAAATAACTTTTGAAGCATACGGCTCAGTGATATGAAACTTGGTATGTGAGGATAACTATATGCTAAGAACTCAATAAGTTTTTTCTACTTCCGGTTTAACCGGAAGTAACACCAACTCTCTTATTTTAAATGGAACACCCAATATATATTTTTAGTTGTGAATAGTGCTCATTAAGAGATTTTCAAAAAGTACCCACACTTGATACTTATGTACAAATTCAGTATTGCTAAGTCAAGAAAACAGAAAAGTGTATCGAATATTAAAATGATAAAATACTCCTTCCTTAATAAAAACAAAACAAAGCTAGCTCACCTTCTAAATTATGTGTTCAAATCGGTAGCCCTCGGCTGCTTTACAATGTGTCACTCGATCATAGAAACCATTTAAGGAATGATTTAACCAGGCTTTAGGAATATTTTGCACCACTTCCATTTTTATTTAGCAACACTGAATTTGAACAGAAATATCAAGTGTGGGTACTTTTTGAAAAGCTCTTAATGAGCTTTAATCAAAAATAAAAAATATATTGGGTGTTCTGTTTAAAATAAGAGAGTTAGAGTTACTTCCGGTTAAACCGGAAGTAGCAAAAAATTCTGTAATACCATTCATTATTGAGTTCTTAGTATATGGTTATCCTCACATACCAAGTTTCATATCACTGAACCGTATGCTTCAAAAGTTATTTAGGTAGTGCATTTATTATTTTAATATTCGATACACTTTTCTGTTTCCTTGACTTAGCAACACTGAATTTGTACAGAAGTATCACGTGTGGGTAATTTTTGAACAGCTCTTAATGAGCTTTATTCAAAAAGAAAAAAAATATATTGGGTATTCCATTTAAAATAAGAGCGTTGGAGTTACTTCCGGTTAAACCGGAAGTAGAAAAAACTCGGTAATACCATTATTGAGTTCTTAGTATATGGTTATTCCCACATACCAAGTTTCGTGTCACTGAACCACATGCTTCAAAAGTTATTTAGGTGGTGCTGGACTTTTAACTAACCCTGTATAAACATACGTTGAATGGTCATTTAGGTTCATTTTTGCCATCTGTTCGTTAAATTGTGCACTCGCTTCTGCTATTCTCATTAGGTTAATTCTGGCGTTGCATGTACTAATGTATTATTTTACAGTGGAATTAACATACATGTATACATGTAAGTTATTTATTGCTGGACACGAATTTAATTATATATGTTTATAGTACATATTATATAATTGTGCATTTTATGACATGAGATGTTATGGCTTGTAATTTATGGCATAAGCAGCATTCAACTGACATGTTATTAAAACATCACCGTATTACATTATCACTAATAATTGCAGTGTACAGAGATTGATACATAGGCCGACATGTTTTTATGACTCCATATAATATAAACAGGGACTAATGACGTGTTGTTGTTATGCTAGTAATAACAGGCCGTAAATCATAATTGTGAGCAAATAATTGTGCTACTGTTGTAGGTAAATAGCAGCAATTGAACGATACATTTTGAATTCGTTCGCGATTGATGGATTTTCCTCCATACTATTGTTATAATATTTCTTGTTTTTTTTTTTTCTATTTATTCACGTGAATTTTGGCATAGTTTAACGCATTTGAATCTACAGGGACATCATTTTATTTTCACTAACATTTTTTATATTAACCTGGCTATACCTTTAGAGAACCGGAAACACCGTTCGCTACCCCCTTCCACGGCTGGAGTTCGATGATACTGGCGTAAAACACAAACAAATCACTTTACTAGGTATAGGAGGGAAGAAAAGTACTTCAGCCATTTACGTAAACTAGAAAATATCGCGATTTTGAGTTCGATAATTTTCATTAGGTTTTTGTTTAATCAAAATGCAGTACTGTATTAACAATAAGTGTTTTTACTCACGAACTGAGTTATCCATTCGAACGTATTCATTATGCAGTGTATACTGTCTACAGCACATTAGCGTACAATTTAGAGAATGAAGCTAAATTGAAAAATAATCATAATATGGATATTTAAGCACATATTTGAAAATGGTGGCCGTTCATTTCGATACAGGCTTCAGTTCTTTTGTGCATATTATCGAACTATGAACTACTGCATCTAATTTCAATTGCCAGTTTAATCCTTCGTACTAGTAACTCATGTTAAAATAATTCTGTACCTACTCTATAAAAGAGTACCTTACGTACTGTAAATTCAAGCTTCACTTCTGCCCAACCCGCACAGATAAAATTACTCAGACATGCTATCTACTGTCCGTTCAAGTGGTTATGCCGCAGGATCGTAGGAAGGGGGGAAATCACGTGACAATTAATTACTTAACTAGGTCCTTTTATTTAAGTTATTTTAAACAGTTGTAAAATATTACGTAAACGTCCAATTCCTAACAGAAATTAATGTTTTCCGAAAAGAGCTAAGGCAGCCCAGCTTTTACAGAGCGGCGTGCAGAAGCAGGTGGGGGAAATCGGGATGCGACGTAGGCAAACGGACAGTACCTGTGCGAAAATATGATTCAATATTGAAAGCTCTTTCGTCACTGGAAAACGCGAACATATTTCTGGAACGTACTATATTCACTAACTCAGTGCTGTTTACTATATGCGGCCTTGAGTCTGTCTGGAGGACAGTTGGAACTTCATTAGTAGAAGGGGTGGGAGTGAAGTACATTCAAAAACTCTGGTACAATAAAAATTGAAGTAAAAATAAAATGATGTCCCTGTATAACTCTCCACAATTGTGAAATTGGTTTTTTAAATGTGTAAATTATTCGTGAGTACAGAGAAATGCGATTTTTCTCAAGCTGTAATTGAGATGTTAAAGAAAAACATTGTGGCTCAATACAGGGTGTTTCAAAAGTGATCATAAAAAAACTTGGGTATTGGAAGTAAAAACGAAGAAAAGCAAAAAAGTTCCATTCAACATGGACGTACAAAATATTATACCAGCTTTTGTCCCCATACGTGTCTTTGAAAATGGAGTGTCTCAATGAAAACGAGAAATCTCCATATTTATCCGTTAATTTTTATGAATATTTATAACTTTTTATCGCGTAGTCTTAAGCCCTTAACCTTTAAATGAAAATATTTGTAACTTTTTGATAGGTTAAATTTAGGTAAATTAAATATCTTTTACAAACGTACCTAGGATATACTACGTGCCCAAGTTAAATCTGTGTCCGAAAAGAATGTGAGTCACCGTTCCCTCTCCCTCTGGGATTTGTGATCTATGAGTAAATAATAAGCTGATAAAGAAGTGTTTAGTGTTCGTGCCAGAAAGTTGTATGAGTTAGTGGTGAATACACGTGTATAGGAGGTGCTGAAAGTGTTGTACCCGTATAAATACTTGAAAGTGTTAATATTATCCACCGTATTTCTTACACACATTACAATATATATTACCACACTCATTGCATTATCTCTTGTAACCGTTTACGAGATAATGCCACTTTGTGCTGGTAGCGGCCGGCTGAATACTAAGTAGGTACTAATTCGAACAAAAACAGTAACAATTTTATTGATTTATCAATCACGAGACAGTAAAATTCGAAATTTCGACTTCAACATCACAGAGATGTGGTTGAACATACCCAAAACCTTTTTTGTTTGAACAACGGTAAAGTATGTGGATAGCTAAGAACATGACACAATATGAACGTTTTAACTGAAGAATTTTACAGCTGGTGTTCAAAATGCTGACCATGAACTTGAATTGAGGACCGTTTTTGTAAAACTTGCTAATTTAAAGAAACTAAATTTTACAGGAGAGACAAAAAACTGAATGAAGACAAATAGGTTATAGGTGCAACCATCACACTTTGACACACTATAATGAAGAGAAATAATTCAATTTTACTAAGATAACTTTAACATCGTGTAGAGGCCTGCTTTATGTTAACGATTCCACCAAAATCTCAATTTTGCAAATTTTTCAGTTAGCACGTTTTGCAAAAACGGTCCTCAATTCAACTGTCTAGTCTTCTCCGCAAATACCCAAGAAGGCGTTCGAGCAATCCTGGGATATTCTTCATTTGCTACAAGGCAACTACAATCTGATGCTGTAATTCTTCAGGTGTGGTGGTCTGTTGTGTAAACTAGGTTTTTTTGCATAACTCTATACACAGAAATCCAAAGGATTTAAATCCGGTGATCTAGGTACAGGTCCTCCTCTACTTATCCTGAGTTCAGCATATCGTATGTTTAGAAATCTTCTCACACTTACAGCGTATTCCGAATCTCACTGGACCGGTGGACGTCAATGATGTCACGATGCAGCAAAATAGAAACAAAATTGCTGGAAGATTCAATGACTTTCCTATTTTTGAGATTTTTTTTATTGCAAGAAAAAATTACATACAATAACAAATATTTTACAATACTATTTTAATACTCGTAAATAAATATTATTCAAAATTCGAAAATGATTACCAATCTCATAATCAAATAGACTACATGTTACAATTCATTGTATAAATACAATGTAACTGGGTCGCACCCGAAAAAGTAAAATGCTTGAGGTCGGGTGTGACCAATAATGAAAACTGGATAGGAGAAAAAAAATAATAATCACAACTGTGATTAAACTGTTAAATTTTATTTATTTTATTTATCTATGTATTTAATTATTTATTTATTTAATACTTTACACTTGAGCTACATTAGGCATTGCAGCCCGAAAGAGCAGAAGCTCGTGCTCTGGCGCAGTTCAGATCAGTTATACAAAATATACTCGTATAACAAAATTAAGAGAGTTCATTGAGCACAATAACATTAATGAATGGTAAAATACATACAGCATGTAATAATAGGGTCTATATACAAATAGAAAATACAAAAGTACATGAATATTAGAGCATCAATTTTTAACTCAATTAGCTTAAACAATTAAATAATTAATCTGATTTGTTTCTTAAATCTATGTGTGTTACTTGTACTTAGATCAGGGTAAGCTCTAATTAATTTGGGTCTAAAATTCATGCTGTGTTTTAATCCAGCAGTTGTGTGGCATTTGGGAGTTACACATAAAGTTTAAAAGAATAAGGAAAACAAAAACAAACAAACGGTACCATAACCTACAGTATACAAGTACATAAACATACTAAGTTAAGAATACAACATTGTTAAAGTGACAGAAAAAAATAAATGAGGAATAAAAATTTACATGATTATAATTTTAAAAGCAGTTCAAGCACTTGTTTTTTTTATAATTTATTGTTTAATAATTTTAGTTTAGGATTTCTCTTTATAAAATCATTATATTATCTTGGACCGTAATTAGAACAGTGCCTTAGATCTACTTCCGTCTTACATTTTGGTTCAATGAGGGGGAGCGAAATGTTGTATCTTCTTGTGTTGTGGCTATGATCGGATGATATAAATTTAGCTTGATATTTATGGTAGTGATTCAAAATAGTATATATATTGTGACAGCCACCTCGAGACTCGAACACGCGTCCCGCAAGAGTCGCGCGGGAGTCGACACGGGCTCCACGGAGCACTGGGGGGGGGGCGGCGCGCGGCATGGAGAGGAGAGGAGAAACGGCGGCATTCTGGGCCGCGGGAGAGAGGGGAAGTAGCAGCTGGTGACTGAGCGGAGAAACCCAGTGAAGTCTGGGCGTCTGTGGATTGTTCGCGAGATCGCGAACTCTCCAGAAAATATAGTTTGGGTTATAAAAGAAGAGACGCAAGTGAAAGTCAGTCAGTCCGTCAGTAAGCCAGTGTTGATACAGGCAGATTTGGACAGTAAGCGAGTTAGTCTTGTATAGCAGTGAAGCCAGCTTCGAGACCAGAGCGCGACTTGAGTTGTGTCCGTAACTGTGGAGCCTGAAGCCCGGAGTTCGAGTGCAGTGGACCGCAGTTGGGGGACCTGAGTTCGGAGTGCAGCGGATCGTTTCTGAAGATCTGGGTTTCGAGATTCTGTGAACGCGAGTGACTGATCTAGAAGAACTAGCCAAGACAAACGAGCTGTGAACTGAGAACTGACAGTTCTGTGTTGTAAATAGTGCTTTGTGAATATTAGTTAAGATTAACAGTTCATTGTGTTCGTAATAGTCCAAGTAAATTGTCATTGTCGTTTGTGGAGTGCAATAACAAACGCTGTATTGCTGTGTGGAGAGCAAATCCCATTGTTGACGGGAGTGAAATTAAATTGTAGAAAGTGAAGAGTTATTGTTGAGATAATAAAATTACATTGTTGTTTTGTAAATAAAGTTACAATATACATTAGGTTGATATTTAAAAAATTAAATTCTTTATATATGTGATGAGTTGGATGTTCAAGTTTTCTTCTTAAGCATATTTTAATAATTCTTTTATGAGGTAATAATAATGGGCGAATGGTACTCTGTGGCAATCCACCACATCCCATAATTCCATACTGTATTATAGACTAAACTAGGGGTAAAATATTGTTCTCAATAGTTTTACTAGCATAAAGCGACGCAGTTGAACAAATTTGTATAGAGTTTTGCGTAATTTAAGACATAAGTAGTTAATATGAAAATTCCATTTTAAGTTTTGATCGATGAATATACTGTACCTAAATATTTCACGTGGGTTGATGGGCGTAGTTCAGGGCAATTGCAATTATTATGGATATTTGCACAGTTATTGCTATGAAATTCTAAATTATAATTGTTTTCCACTGTAGGGAGGTATGTTTTATTTAAAGAAAAAGGTCCACACTTTTGGAGTAACGGTTAGCGCGTCTGGCCGCGAAACCAGATGGCCCGGGTTCGATTTCCGGTTGGGACAAGTTACCTGGTTGAGGTTTTTTCCGGGGTTTTCCCTCAACCCAATATGAGCAAATTCTGAGTAACTATCGGTGCTGGACCTCGGACTCATTTCACCGGCATTATCATCTTCATCTCATCCAGACGCTAAATAACCTAAGATGTTGATAAAGCGTCGTAAAATAACCCACAAAAAATAAAAAAATTAAAGGAAAGGAAATGAAAGTTGTTTTATCTATGTTGAGTGCTAGCAGATTAAAATCTAACCATTTTTAATTGAATTTAAGCCAATATTAGCCTTTTTAAAAACATGCTCCCAGCAGCATCCAGTAAATATGACAACGTTATCGTCTGCAAAGGAATAAATATTACCTTTAGTAATGGTAGCATCTAAGAATAACAAATAATAATTTAGGCCTATATAAATGCTGAACAACACAGGACCCAATGCAGTTCCCTGAGGGGTGCCGATATTGACAGTTCTTTTATGTCTTATAAGTTAGAATATGGGAGGTTTTGAGCGAAACACAGTGTATTACCTTAAAATCTCACAGACTATTTCATTTATATGACGTCATTCTATTTTCGACCAATGAAGTGTAATGAAAATTTTGAATTCCAACCAATCACAGTCACACTTTGCAATAATTTTTGCAGCTAGATTTATCGCTACCAATTTATCGCATGGTCGTTCTTTTGTTTAGTCGTTGTCGCCAACTGTTTCCCCGTAAATTGATGATCATGAATACATTAAGTTGCAACTACACGGTTAAACTTTTCTTTCAACTTTAAAGCAATGAATGCAAGATTGATATTTAATATTAATTAATATATTTACGCAGTGAAGACGACGTTCAAAACGGCGCACCATGTAGATACAAAATCTTCATGCATCTTAATTGAACTTACCTTTTAAACTTGATTCTTTCAACATTCTTCCCAGACTCCACGCATAAGCGATTGGCATATTGAACTGTGTAGATGCAGTTTTAGTTCCGTTACACACTACAGCGAGAATGAGTTTGTCGAGCTATAAAAAATGCTTTCGTGTAGCACTGATTGTAAGTAACGGTCGAAATAAGGCAAAGCTGACATTGGTCCTGCTTCCACAGGTAACGTAACCTATAAGTGTAGCCTATAAAATTTGTATTTTGTGAATGAAATAAAAAAATTAATAGACAGTCAGATGTTCAAATTTATGTAACATCATCGCATATCAAACCCAAAGACCTTGCATAGTAATAATAAGGTTTTTGATCAAACTGCCTTCCGTATGGCGTAATAAAATTCGTGTTTTAATTAGGCCTATCTATACAGAGATAGCTTCACTGTGTAGCAACATGTCTCGCTGTGAATACAAAAGCATTGGTATATAGCTGTCCCCACTGTTACTGTTAAATTAAATTATGATTTCAGCAGATGATGAAAATGTATTTATGTTGTAATGCTTACTTACTTACTTACTCGCTTTTAAGGAACACGGAGGTTCATTGCCGCCCTCACATAAGCCCGCCATCGGTCCCTATCCTGAGCAAGATTAATCCATTCTCTATCATCATATCCCACCTCCCTTAAATCCATTTTTATATTATCTTCCCATCTATGTCTCGGCCTCCCTAGAGGTCTTTTCCCCTCAGACCTCCCAACTAACACTCTATATGCATTTCTGGATTCGCCATACGTGCTGCATGCCCTGCCCATCTCAAATGTCTGGATTTAATGTTCCTAATTATATCAGGTGAAGAATGCAATGCGTGCAGTTCTGTGTTGTGTAACTTTCTCCATTCTTCTGTAACTTCATCCCTCTTAGCCCCAAATATTTTCCTGAGAACCTTATTCTCAAACACCCTTAACCTATGTTCCTCTCTCAACGTGAGAGTCCAAGTTTACAACCATAAAGAAGAACCGGTAATATAATAGTTTTATAAATTCTAACTTTCAGATTTTTTGACAGGAGATTGGATGATAAGAGCTTCTCAACCGAATAATAACAGGCATTTCCCATATTTATTCTGTGTTTAATTTCCTCCCGAGTATCATTTATATTTGTTACTGTTGCTCCAAGATATTTGAACTTCTCCACCTCTTCGAAAGTTTTTTCTTTTTATTCCTTTGCTGTGGTCGTGCCAGAGAATCAGTCCCATTCCGAGGCATGAGAAAAGTGCAGTACATGTAACTAACATTGTTAAACCTGTATTTCGCTTTTCGCAATTGGCATTACTGAATAATAACATCGAATTTCTTTATTGCAGTAATTGATATTCGTCTACGAGTATTTCAACTTCACAATGTCTGAATAGGTTAAGTATTCGTTAATGTACAATTATTAACATTTTGTGATCGAATTTTAATAATATATTATTTACATTTTTATTTCATTCACGAAATAGTCCTAATAAATGTCACTCGAGGTCTGAGATTTCCCAGATGAAACTCAGACCTCTCGTGACATTACTACAGATAATATTTTATTTTTTCATATTTTTAACGTACTGTAATCATAACGTTGTTTCGTTAAACATAAACTACAGTGCAAGTAGCAACATATGGCGATGCAGTTTAAAATCATCTTCTCTTATATATGACTTTGCAGGTCTCCTCCTCGGAACAGAAGTAGTTTGAGAATTTAATTTTCTTGAGACGAAAAGGAGAGCGCGGGGAAAGTACCTTTAAGGAGAAAAGACTAATAAATACTGGATGAAATAGCTGCTCTGGGAAATATATGACAAGTTTCTGGGAGGAGACAATTCAGCTTTCTAGCGTTGACTTTCGTTGCTCGCTAGGAGTGAGAATTCTAACTTTATTATAAACATTAAAGCCAAGACTAGGCTGCATTATATTGTGTCATCACGCAGATCGTGGCGGCTGTTGTTGACGTAGTGGAATTAACTTTAGTCAGTGTTTAGCCAAGCGCGGCAGGGGAACTCCTTCCTTACCCCAGCACCTTACTGCAGGGTTCATGCATTATGGAGACAGTAGAGTCAACTAGGCGCCCTCGAACCCAGTGCTACAAACACGTGTTCATTATTCCATGTGTTTCCCCAGATACTGACCCAGATTTGAGTGTCATTTTATTCCAAGCTGGAGCAGATGCGGCCTGGTTTTGCATGAATACATATACAAACCCACCGGCTACTCTCTGGAGGAATGGGTGATCGGAAAAAAAAATAAAAAAGGGGGGAATATTCGCTAAGAAGGAAACCTTACAAAATCAAGTCGAAAGTTTGTTGAAAAGTCGTTATTAGTTTTTATCCATTTTGAATCTTGCGTACACTACTTTTAACACTTAAATATAAGTAATTGATTAACTAGCGGACTTACTCGTGTTAATTATGTAAGTTTGTGCGGCTTACAGCTGTTTCGGTGCTTCATCACACCATCCTCAGAGCCTACTAGATCTCGGCGTCATCTCGAACTTCTCTGCCTGTTATGTGGGTGCCTTTGATTGTTGAAAGGTGATGAAAAGTGGAGTCAAATAGTTTGTGTGTACTGAAATTGATCTGTGTGTTGAGAATTTGATCGGGCTGTGTTTTGAGTGTTTGTATATTTCGTATTGTTCTAGTGTGTTGAGTTTTTGGTTCTTGGGTTGTACTGTAGCATTTCCATGTCTGTATTTATGTTATTGTATGTGTGGTTAGCATTGGTTATGTGATCGGCGTATGTAGATGTATTGTGTCCTCTGGTTATTGCTTTAATGTTTCTTTGTATCGAGTTTGGAATGATCTGCCTGTCTGTCCTATGTAGAACTTGTCGCAACTATTACATGTGAGTTTGTATACACCTATGTGGTCGTAACACAAACAAATAAATACGACCACACAGGTGTACACAAACTCACATGTAATAGTTGCGACAAGTTCTACATAGGATAGACAGGCAGATCATTCCAAACACGCTACAAAGAACACATTAAAGCAATAACCAGAGGGCACAATACATCTACATACGGCGATCACATAACCAATGCTAACCATACATACAATAACATAAATGCGGACATGGAAATCCTACACATACAACCCAAGAACCAAAAACTCAACACACTAGAACAATACGAAATATACAAACACACTAAAACACACCCCGATCAAATTCTCAACACAGACCAATTTCAGTACACACACACTATTTGACTCCACTTTTCAACACTTTTCAACAATCAAACTCACCCACATAACAGGCAGAGAAGTTCGAGATGACGCCGAGATCTAGTAGGCTCTGAGGATGATGTGATGAAGCACCGAAACAGCTCTAAGCCGCACAAACTTACATAATTAACACGAGTAAGTCCGCTAGTTAATCAATTACTTATTAATTTTTATTAGTACTTTTAACACTTTATATCACTTAGGAATATAGTTAATTTAACTATTTTCATGTGTCAAAATAACCATAAATAGTCATAACAAAATCGCACAATACATCTGCATACGCAGAACACATCACAACACACCAACCACAGCTACAGCAACATAGAAACAGACCTGGAAATTATACATATCCAACTGAAAAACCAGAAATTAGACACACTAGAACAGTACGAAATATACATAGGCTACACAAAAAATCACACCCACTACGTATCGTCAATACACAACTAAATTCCAGAACACAAACCCTATTTATCTCCATACTAACATACACAAAATGCACTACCCAGCAAAAAAAAAAAAAAAAAAAAAAAACTGAAAAAAAAACCGGAAGAAGCAAATACCTCTTTAGTTCTGATAATGGCTAACATAAACCTGAAGCTAGTCAATTGGGTAATTACAACTTGTTTATTTTTAATACATGAAAGTAGTTATATTAACTATATCTCTAAGTAATTTCAATTGGAAGGTTAAATACAAAATATTAACTATATCTCTAAGTAACTTCAATTGGAAGGTTAAATACAAAATATAAATTTATATTTACGCTGAGTACTACAGGTGAGATAGTATAAAATTTTTCAATTTTTTATAATGCCGTGACCAAAGCAGTTATTACGCCCCGAAGTTAAATTTGCATCCTGTGAATGCAAGAGACGAGCGCTAGTAGTTCTAATTGCTCTAGTTGTTTGTATACAACCTATATTTTTTCTGTGAGTGAGGTCATGTTACAAGAGATAATGCAATGAGTGTGGTAATATATATTGTAATGTGTGTAAGAAATACGGTGGATAATATTAACACTTTCAAGTATTTATACGAGTACAACACTTTCAGCGCCTCCTATAAACGTGTATTCACCACTGTCTCATACAATTCGTTGGCATGAACAGTAAACCCCTCTTTATCAACTTAGTATTTACTCATGTCACAAAGCCCAGAGGGAGAGGGAATGGTGATTCACATTCTTTCCGGACGCAGATTTAACTTGGGCGCGTAGTATATTCTAGGTACGTCTTTACAAGATATGAAGAGTCCACCGCAAGAATGGTGGATGTAATTTGGAATACATTTTGCAGGAGAAGCGATTGAAAGTTTGAAATGCTTAGCGCTCAAAATTTAACTGTGATTTTCCGATCATTACTGGACAATGACTATCAGTGTTAATGCCATGTAACTCTCTATGTACATTCTGTGTGTCTTAAGCTATGCATTGACAGTCTTGGTTCGTTTTCGACAAGAAAGTGACATCCATCATTCTTGCAGTGGACTCTTCATATATAAGTTACCTAAATTTAACCAATCAAATAGTAATATGCATTACAAGAGCGGTATGTTGAAGTTTTCATGTTCGAGGAAAAGTTTGAAAAAGCGAAACGTAGTTGAGCTTTTTTAATTTCCGAGAATTGAAAGAAAACATACCGCTCGTGTATCGTACATTATTTTGTGCGAAGATCGTTTATTACATACCTGAAAGAGGAATTTCTAATTAGTTGCAATGAAACCTACATCTTGGTTTCTCTTCAATGACGGCAAATTTGCAAAACAAAAATATCTATCTTCAACATTGTTGCTTTAAAATGTTTTCTGTGTTTACTATACCCCAGCAGGCCGTGATATACGTCTGTCTTTTTTTCCCCCCAGTCTATGGAATCTTGTTGATTTTTTCACGGCTTCCTTAATGTTACTTGCATCACGAATGCAGTAACTTTAGTGGAGTTGTAGAGTTTACTTAATTTTTGCAAATATTTAAAAAACAATAATTAACAGTGGAATTTAGGTGAAATTGGAGTGGTAAGTTTCCAATTTATAATTATTACTATATTGAACGTCTCTAAAAATAATATGTTAAAAGCCTAAAGCAGTAAAATCACTATGTCACTTAAGCGGTAAGAAGAGGGAAATTGTTATATGTGTTAGGTTGGGAATACTGAAAGTGGAAGTTTAGACTTTCCGCGGATTGGTTTTGTGCGGAAACCGAGCAAATACGCACGATCTCGCACAAAAGTTATGAATATTTTCCTTTAAAGATAAAGGGCTTAAGGTTACGCGATAGAAAGTTATAAATGTCCATAAAAATTAACGGACAAATGTAGAGACATCTCGGTTTCATTAAGACACTCCATTTTCAAAGGCATGTATGAGGACAAAAGCTGGTATATTATTTTGTAAGATTATCCTTGCACATAAAAGACTTGTAAAGGAATGAAAAGGTATTAAATTTGTGTCTACTGACAATAATTCATTCAACTGGAACTGAAGAAGTGTAAAATTATAAAGGAGGAGTGTTATAGGTAATTCGTTGTCTCGTGAAACCAAATCCTTGCGTGCGCCGTAGCATATAGTAAGGACCATAAGGTGAGGGTAAATGAGTTCGCTTGCTGTGAGTAGAAGCGTAGCGAGGAAGGAAGCTTCTCAGACCACTTTCTTCTTGCCCTTAAGTACAGCTAGGTTTAACGAGATACCGAATGTCCTGGTGTTGTGGAAAAGAAGGCCTGATGGCCTTAACTACACCAGAATAAATAAATAAATAAATAAATAAATAAATAAATAAATAAATAAATAAATAAATAAATAAATAAATAAATAAATAAATAAATGTCCTATACACATTAAAAAGAGAATAGCTTTGGTTGGCACATATTACAATGGATAGAATTACACTTCTTAAAAAAGTACAGGAAGTGTACCGTGTCCACATAGAACCGTGTCTATTTTAACCCTCCGCTGGTAACATGAATAGCACAGCATTCGTTGGTAACAGAGGCTGTGTACCACCCCAGTCACTGAAATGAGGTAAAAATGCTGAGAAAATTCTGCAGGTTACAGTTAAGGCACACATTCAGATATATTATACAGTACTTCGGGTCTCTGTACATACATCTTGTATCATATTTTTTATAGTTAAAATATAAAGTTCACAGTGTATTTACTTCGAAAGCATATCCTACGGTGCCTTGGCGTTGAGTTGCTGGTCGCAATTTTCATTTACAAACAGTTGAAACACGCATTTCAATGATTGAATAGATCTTCTTGTGCTTCCTGTAAGTCCCAAGAGATGTCAGGCGCTTGACAAGCACAGAGAAGAAGTGATCGATAACGATTCTACCTAGTGGCAAATTTGAAACTAAATGCAAGTATGAAGTATGATTTACTCTACTCCAGGATTCAAAAGGCTATATATATATATATATATATAGCCTATGCTATACACAATAGACGAAAATCAAAATTTTCTAGCTCCTATGCTTTTTCAGACGAGGCTATTTTTCATTTAGGGAAGAGTTGGGTAGTATCGGACATCGGGTAATATCGGACAGTACGTTTCTTTCATCTACCACCAGATCGTAGATGACATGGTTACGTTTCTGTATGCGACATCACAGAAACGTAACCATGTGGTTTAGGTATTATCATGTGGTGGTAGATGAAAGAAACTCACTGTCCGATATTACCCGATGTCCGATACTACCCAACTCTCGCCTATCAGATATAGTTAACCGTTACAATGATAGTATTAGGGGTAATGAAAATCCTTATGTAGCCTATTTTTTTAGCATATTAGAGATGGTCTCCACGTTCACCGGATGTCATGCCTCTGGAATCCCTTTTATGGAAGTTTTTTTTAAATAAACCAAACAAGAATATTGTGAAACCATTAATGTCTTTAGAGTGTCAAATCAATATACAGTAGATGAGATTTTATGAGGACACAGCGCACAGAACTAATTACAAGTTGCTTCAGTTCATGCGTGTGTAAGTTGAATTAAGAGAAACGTTGGGGATTGTTTGTATTATATGAGGCCTGATGGTGATTTATATGTGCTTGGAAGATACTGAACGTACTTAAAACTTCATTGTTCACGTATTTTTGTAATTGTCTCTGGAAGCAGCAATGTTACAAAATAATAAACACAAAACTGTTACTTCTGCCTCAATGTAGTGTACTTTTCAGCTCATGTTTTGAAGCCTGTTTAAGTCCGGTCAAACCCTGATGTTATTACTGCCCAGTTGTTTGTTTCATAACGAGAGGCGAGGCGAGGCGTGTCCGTTGTATACTTGGACAAGCCGGAGCAATCTGATATTGTGCTCTAAACAACGCATCAAAACGTACAAAATCCGGGTCAGTAAGTCCCTAACAGACTCTTTCCGCCCCCAAACCCTCTACATTTTATTACACTGTTCTCCGTTTATTATATTGTGGCTTGTACATCTGTGCAAGCAGTCTTTTAATTTTCTGCAATGATGTCAAACCAACGCCCTTGCAGCTCGCTCTGTATCATGGGGCGGAATATGGTGACCTAATTAGTATGTGCCAATTGAACCGGCATGTTGTAAACATGCACGAGGACTCAGGGCTTAGTGTGTTGTAAAATAAACCGTATTTATCTTTTGTCTGCAAAATGAGAGCCCCTGGTTTGATTGTTGTCAGGGTCGCCATGGTTATCTACGCCCACAATGTTCAGATCGAAACCAAGGGATTCAAAGTCGGAGTGAAGATGGATTTAATGGTATCGTTATTTCAAGCAGATAGTTCCACAATGCAGGGTTTAGCAAACAAATGCCAGTACCTGTATTCATGAGTAAATTAGTTTAGAAACCAACACAAGTTCCACTAAAAATTCTTACATCGTTTCATTCAAATTAAATATATATCTATATATATAATTTGAACTGGTAATGGAAATTACGGGAAAACGGCTGGACGGATTTTAATAAATGATCCCTCATTTTGAAGCTTGGAACTCAAAGTTTTTCGGAAAAATAGTAGTTTTCAGTGAAATGTCAATTTTTAAACATAATTTTCCTATTTTTCAAAATCCATCTGTCGTCAGTTTGGGAACTAGCTAATAGCATTCACGGCTGACTTCATATTCCCTTCGCTTTTTTGTAAAGGAGAAGCGAAGCGAGCATCAAGTCGGCCGTGTTGCATTTCAGAATAAAACAAAACACATACTACAGTAAACAATATTACACGAAGGCAATGATGTGCAAGAATGCTGACATATTTAGAGCTCAAATTAAATTGGTTATTAAAAACGTAACTTACTAAAAATAATTTACAGGTTCGATTCTGTGGTGTGTAATTTTCTGCGTACAGCTGTGTATTGGATATTCAAAACTACAAAACTTGAGGTGGTTTGATAACATTATTACCATTAGAAATGAAATATTATTGTAGTTAATGTCATAATGTGACTATTTTTCATTAATTATGCATATTAATCCTATATTGATGATATGAAAGTGAAACGTTTTGGGGCTATATAAGTAGATGTAGAGAATAACTTAAATTAGATTTTGAGATCTATATTTTACTGAGTGGCGGTTATATATTGTATATGTTACTGAAAGCTATAAAACTTACGTAAGATAATAATATTATTAAAAATCAAATATTTTTATAATTATCAATCAAGTGGGGTTGGGTCTTTTTCATATATTTAATGGCGGTGTGGTGTAGATATTTATATGCGTGGTTCTCTTCAGTATTGGCTTGAGAGAGAGTATCTTTCATTGTTATGGAAGCAAATAACTTTCCGAATGTCTGGTATACTTCATTGAAAATAAATCTGAAAAATGTTTATTTGAACGTCTAATGAACTTAGTTCGCAGCATTTCCTGCACAAGCCACTAGTATATATATATATATATATATATATATATATATATATATATATATATATAATTTGAACTGGTAATGAAAATTATGGGAAAACGGTTGAACGGATTTTAATGAATGACCCCTCATTTTGAGCGTGAAATCCAAAGATATGCAGAAAAATAGTAGTTTTCAGAGAAATGTCAATTTTCCTGCATACAGTAATTTTCCTATTTTCCATAATCCATCTGTCGTTAGCTTTGAGAAGTAATGACTTTTCAGAATAAAAAAACACACACACACACACTACAATAAACAATGTCACACGAAGGCCATGACCTGCAGGATTGCTGACTTATTTAGAGCAAATACCTATAGTAAGGTATTTGTTTAGAGCTCAGATTCTCTGCCATCATAATGCCAATATGTCGATCTTCATTTGTGTAATTTTTCCTTCTATATTTGTTATTAAAAACTTCAAGACTTACTAAAAGTATTTACAGATCTGATTCGTGTGTTATTTTCGGAGTACAGCTGTGTATTGGATATTAAAAACTACAAAACTTAAGAATGTTTGATGACATTATTACCATTAAAAATGAAAAATTATTATAGTTAATACCATGATGTGAGTATTTTTCACTAATTATACACATTAACAGATACTATATTGATGATATGAGAGTGAAACCTTTTGCGATTATATAAGTAGACGTGGAGAATATATGAAATTAGATCTTCATTTTTATAATTAATTGAGTAACGGCTATATACTAGATAATATATGTTACTGAAAACTATAAAACTTACGTAAGATAGCAATATTGCTATTTAAACTCAAGAACTTACGATGGGTACGTTCAAGAAAAAAGTATTTGGCATAAAAAACACCATCCAGAGGGAGTATGTTTCATTATTATGGAAGCAAATAACTTTCAAAATGTCTGGTACCCTTCGTTGAAAATAAATCTCAAAAAAGAAATGTATTTGAACTTCTAATGAACTTAGTTTGCAGCATTTGCTGCAAGCCACTAGTTTAATTATAATATTATGTAAATAGAATTAGAAGATACTTTGGAAAATTCATGTCTAGGGCTGTGCAATTAAGTTATTGTGAAGTACCGAAGCACTTACGATATTTCCGTGCAGGAAATCTGCATTGTCATATGATGAAGGATGGGTGGAGCGGAGAAAAATTCTCTCCGGCACCGGGACTCGAACCCGCGTTTTCAGCTCTACATGCTGACGTTTTATCCACTGAGCCCCACAGATTCCAGTTCCGATGCCGGATTGAATCCTTTCAGTTTAAGTTCCACCTCTTGGTTTCCCTTCAGTGGCCAACCCTCTTGAACTGTGTCACAGATGTGTGACAGTGGCACAATGTCTAACACACTATGTGCAGAGGTGCACTCATTACGAGTGACTAAGTGGCCGGGATCCGACGGAATGAGCGCCGTCTTAAATCACTAAGTGATTATTTACCCATATCATATTACTGTGAAGTAACGAAGTATGTATGATATTTCCGTACAGGAATTCTGCGTTATCATATGATGGATGGGTGGAGCGGAGAAAAATTCTCTCCGGCACCGGGATTCGAACCCGGATTTTCAGCTCTTCGTGCTGACGCTTTATCCACTAAGCTACACCGGGTTCCAGTTCCGATGCCGGATTGAATCCTCACTGTCACACATCTGTAACACAGTACATGAGGGTTGGTTGCTAAAGGGAAACCAAGAGGTGGAACTTAAACTGAGAGGATTCAATCCGGCATCGGAACTGAAATCCGGTGTGACTTAGTGGATAAAGCGTCAGCATGTAGAGCTGAAAACCCGGGTTCGAGTCCCGGTGCCGGAGAGAATTTTTTTCCGCTCCACCCACCTTTCATCCTGAGCAATTAAGATTGTATAAAATAACATCAAAATCCACTTAATTTTTTCGCTCTGAAACCGGGATAGTAAACAAAAAAGATAAAAGACGATTAGAAGCTCAACAAATGAAATTCTTATAACCATAAGCAGGATTCTGTAGAATAGATCATGTTAGAAACAAAAATATAAGAAGCTTCTTTGGAGAGACCAATATTGTAGAGGTTATGGAAAGATATACAATAGGTCACAGTGGAAAAACCACATTTTGAGAATGGAGAGATTTAGATTACCGACACTACAGTATAAGCCAGTAGGAAGAAGGGATATTGCAAGACTAGAAAGAAGATGATCTGATCAGAATTGAGTCTCGGAACGGAACCTGGAGGCCCAATCCTTGTCGTTTAGATGATGATGATGATGATGATGATGATGATGATGATGATGGTGATATTGTGTAAATTTTATTTTTTAATTTATAAAGTCTCAAATCTTTTGGGGAACATCCTGGAATTCGAGAGGGGAAATATTCCCTCTCGGGTGATCGCCTGAATTTATCGCTGTTTTTCAGCGTTAAGGGCAAGAAATTCTTAATACGATGCGCTATTGAAATTTCTAAAATCCACAATTTTTTAGCTAGAGAGATGGAATTTTTACTGAATATACCTATTAATATCATAATCATACATTATAAATGTAAATCTTTCTCATTGACGCTTAAAAATAAACTTTTTTTTTAACTTTCATAATGAATATCATATTTGTAAATTTTTTTAAATATAATTTTTCTTTCAAGATAACACTGCATATTGTGAAATGGAGCACTACAGTAGTAAGAGCCTACTCTAATTTGTTCATTTGTAAAAAAAAAAAAAAAAAAACAATTTTTTCAACGTTCAAACATTAACAAAAAATACGAGTAATACTGCTTTACGTATAATTCTCTAGCAATAAAACTATAGTATGCTGAAGACAGCACTCAGAAGCTCCATTTGACAACAGAGATATTAACGAATAAGTATTCCAAGTTCCATCACTGTAGCTTTAACGACTGAGAAAATGAATACTTGTCGTTGAAAACGTAGAAAATGTATTTTTTGATATAATTAAATTTAAAGTTTTGGTTACACATAGCACGTAGGCCTATATTAACACAACTTCTACCATTTCTATATATTTATAATTATTATTATTACCATTTATATAAAATTATACTTTTATTTAAGCTATTAAGATAACATTTTCATGAAATCGTACCGTCTTTTAGTGCGAAAATAAGCGCTTTGCCTTAAAAGTCGTTTCTGAGAATTGAATACTAAGAAGCGGAATATTGAGCACCACACAAAAACTCAACTACAGTATATGAGGGGTTCACGACCAAGTCCATCTGGAATAGTTCTGAGTCTTAAAGTTCCTGGCTCACTCTTAGCAACCTTCACCTTCCATAGGAAATGCTGCCCTCTGTGGAGTAACAAATGAGTTATAGACTTATTTTGTTATGGCAATGAATAAATCTAAGTTTTCTTCATCCGAGATTGTATTAATCCACAAACTGATCACTGGTGGACTTGGTCATCTCTGGTTGTGAGCCCCTCATATGCTGTTCTCCAACCAGGAGATCAACCGTGAAGGAATGTGCTTACTATTGCGTCATCTATTGGAGCGAAGTAGATAGATAATATTATCGTTATAACGTCAGTTTAAAAGCCATGCTCTCTCCTGCATATGTTATTTCCTGTATTGAGGGATTAAAAGACCAGGAGATTAACAGTGATCTAATTTTGTAACTAGGGTAGTATAAATATGTGTGTATCAATGTTATTGTTTGTGCTGTGAGAGCTAGCCAATAGAGATACGAGTACCCTCGTGTGTGACCTTATGACATCAACATTATTGTGTATTGGTTATTTTTATTGTGTATTGGTTATCATTTTATTGTGTATTGTTAATATTGTATATACCACTGCCACCGGGTGCTTGCCCACTTGCAGTGTAAATAAATACATACATACAACATTCATTCACAGCATTACCCCGCTTCGTCTCATTCCGCAGAGACTTTCTCGTGGTTGGAGTACAGTACAAATCCTATTATTATGTAGCATAACTTGCAGCGGCCCATCTTGACTACGCCGGGAACACATGTGGATCATTTTCAGCTGTGTACAATCAACCTAACTGGCGAATACCTAGTAGATACTGAATATGAATAAAATACGTTCAATAATTTAATTAGGAGAAATTTCTGCAATCAGACAGGCGGATTAATCAACAAACAGACGCTACTTTCTCTACAGGAATAAAGGTTAGCCCTAATTTGCAAAGGCCTCACAACACTAATAGAATTTCCTCCTTTTCAGACGTTACTTTATCTACTCGAACCTTGACTTTATCGTTGCTGTAAGGTCAGTTTACTTTCTGCTTCATGGTGGCAGATCTGGATGTAAATTAAGTTACGCACTCAGTTTCGCTGTTTACTTTTTCCCGCACGCCTCGGTCAGCAGTGCGTTGGGGCTCTGAAACTCGTCATAACTTCAGAGAGTTTACGATTATCAATAAACTACTTCTCTTTTCTATTTCCGTTGGTTTAGCGTCCGTATGTATAAATGCCTTCTTTATGTTCCCACTGTAGTCTGGGTGTTTTATGATGCACATATTTTCATCTCCTTCTCGCGTTTGTCTGGAGGAACTTCAATATTGGATACGGAGAAAGGAGCATCGATTATAGGGGAAGAGATTGCAGCGCACGAACTAGCTGTTCATAGATCGACCCTTGCTTGGGTCTGCGAGGATTCTTCTTGGTTTATTAACATCTCATGACTTCACTAATAACATTATTACAACATTCAACTGTTACTTATCTTCCAAATATGGCACACAACCTGCTTCTAACAAAAGAGTAGATAACAATTTCTCTTACTTTTGACGTTTAACATCTATATTCGACTAACTTACTTACTTACTGGCTTTTAAGGAACCCGGAGGTTCATTGCCGTCCTCACATAAGCCCGCCATTGGTCCCTATCCTGAGCAAGATCAATCCAGTCTCTATCATCGTATCCCACCTCCCTCAAATCCATTTTAATATTATCTTCCCATCTACGTCTCGGCCTCCCCAAAGGTCTCTTTCCCTTCGGCCTCCCAACTAACACTCGCACTCTATATGCACGTGCTACATGCCCTGCCCTTCTCAAACGTCTGGATTTAATGTTCCTAATTATGTCAGGTGAAGAATACAATGCATGCAGTTCTGTGTTGTGTAACTTCCTCCATTCTCCTGTAACTTCATCCCTCTTAGCCCCAAATATTTTCCGAAGCACCTTATTCTCAAACACCCTTAACCTATGTTCCTCTCTCAAAGTAAGAGTCCAAATTTCACAACCATAAAGAACAACCAGTAATATAACTTTTTTTTTAATTCTAAATTTCAGATTTTTTCACAGCAGACTGGATGACAAAAGCTTCTCAACCGAATAATAACACGCATTCCCCATATTTATTCTGTGTTTAATTTCCTCCCGAGTATCATTTATATTTGTTACTGTTGCTCCCAGGTATTTGAATTTTTCCACCTCTGCAAAGGATAAATTTCCAATTACACAAAAAGAAAAAAAATGTGCATTAAGGATTAATACATTATCCATCATTATGTTGTATTTTATTTCGAACTATCTGATAACTGGCTTCATGCACAGCTGACTTTTTGTGTGGTGTAAGAACCTTCATTCATCTTTACAGCTTCACTGTTTACTATATAGCACTATGCAGTTCATTAACATCCAGACGTTTTGTTGATATTCTACGAACGACACAGTTGCCCCTTGGCTTTGGTTTGCCTTTACAAGGGCAGGACCCGAGTTGGATCCATACACCTAGGCACACTTTGGCCCATTGTGCCCCTATATTAGAGCTCTGTATTTCATTAAGAACAACCGACCGAGAGTCACGATAATACGCAGTCGCTGGCTGCCCGTGTCCTGACTTCGCGTGTTAGTTGGAAGACCGGAGGGAAAAAGATCTTTCGGTAGGCCGAGACGTAGATGGGAGGATAATGTTAAAATGGATTTGAGGGAGGTGGGGTATGATGATAGAGACTGGATTAATCCTGCCCAGGATAGGGACCAATGGCGGGTTTATGTGAGAGCGGCAATGAACCTGCGGGTTCCTTAAAAGCCAGTAAGTAAGTAAGGAAGTAAAGGCCCCTGGCGAATTTTTTTTTATGGTCCTCGTAATTGCGGTCGAGTGGCCAAAATTTGTATAAGCACTTTTTTGACATTATTAACACTGTGAAAGAAAAATAAATAAATTTTTATGTCTCCATCAGAATATTTGCTTGTAAGGTGAAACAGTCATGTAGTTTTTTATTTTTATTGTATAATATGCTCCATTACAGAGTAATACTACTTGTTTTTAGGGTTTTTCCTTTCCTACGATAAATATACATTTGGATTTGTATTGGTGAATACTCCCGATTTAGTCTATTTTGCCTATTTACATTGATCATACCTAAGCAAGATACAGAATTAATACAAATATATATAGCTTATGGCTTAACCTAAAAAAAAAAAGAAAAGAAAGTTTATATACATGATAGGAATATTTTACAATTGTGAGTTTTTTTCCAAATTGTTAATTTTATAAAAGTTGAATGATAAATATGTGTAACGTAACAATAAATGCCTTCCTACAATTGTTGAAAATCTACTGAATTGATGAACGTGATGGATGGTTGAAGATGTAATTTTATAAGCTGATGTTTGGTCGGTTATCTGAAAGTTAGAATTTATAAAACAGTTATATTACCGGTTGTTCTTTATGGTTGTGAAACTTGGACTCTCACTTTGAGAGAGGAACATAGGTTAAGGGTGTTTGAGAATAAGGTGCTTAGGAAAATATTTGGGGCTAAGAGCGATGAAGTTACAGGAGAATGGAGAAAGTTTCACAACACAGAACTGCACGCATTGTATTCTTCACCTGACATAATTAGGCACATTAAATCCAGACGTTTGAGATGGGCAGGGCATGTAACACGTATGGGCGAATCCAGAAATCCATATAGAGTGTTAGTTGGGAGACCGGAGGGAAAAAGACCTTTAGGGAAGCCGAGACGTAGATGGGAAGATAATATTAAAATGGATTTGAGGGAGGTGGGATATGATGATAGAGAATGGATTAATCTTGCTCAGGATAGGGACCAATGGCGGGCTTATGTAAGGACGGCAATGAACCTCCGGGTTCCTTAAAAGTCAGTAAGTAAGTAAGTAAGTAAGTAAGTAAGTAAGTAAGTAAGTAAGAAAGATATTTGGTAGGTGGCCAACTTGCTGTCTTCGAAATACTGTTTCTTAGAATTTCCCTTTCTTTCCTTAATATTGTGCAATCATATGAAGAGTCCACTGCAAGAATGATGGATGTCACTTTCTTGTCGAAAATGAACCAAGACTGTTAATGCATAGCTTAAGACATGTAGAATGTACATAGAGAGGTATATGGCATTAACACTGATAGTAATGATTGGAAAATCACATTTAAGCTTTGAGCGCTAAGCATTTCAAACTTTCAATTGCTTCTCCTGCAAAATGTATTCCAAATGACATCCATCATTCTTGCAGTGGACTCTTCATATAGCAAGTGATCTATAGTCTGACTTCCACTATCACACGGACATGTTGCAATCTCCAGTGACTTGAATCGATGGAGGTAGGCTGTATTCATCCCGTGTCCTGTCACCATTGACGTGAAGATGGCAGTAATATTTAATTCCATCTTAAGCCTCTCTTTTACATCAGGAAAGTAGTATTTTGTTATCGCTGCCTTTGTGGTGTCGTCGCATTCTTTTTGTTGTTTTCCTTCTTCTTCTATTTCAGTTTGAATTATACTTTTTGGAATTTTGTCAAAGCATACTGCTGCATCCTTGTTGCCGCTGCCTTCGCTAGTCGATCCGCAAGTTCATTACCGTATGTTTCGACGTGGGCCTTGATCCAAAAGAATTCTGTTGTCCAGTTTACCTTCTCCAAAATTAAGAATTTCTTCCTGATTTATTCTATAAGATATTTGTGGTTATGTATGTAAAAGAATTTCTAGAGTAATTTATCCCTTGAGAAGTCTCATGTACAAGATTCCCAAACATTATTTAAAACAAGTTTACTATGCACTATTTGAAAGGGTTATTACATATGAATTACTTTTATAAGGAAATAGTTCTGATGTTCCAAACATTCTGTTATTGCAGAAAAAGGCATTTCGTATTTTAACAATGTCACCACCCAGACTATCATGTAGATCTCTTTCCAAAAGTGAAAAGATTATGACAGTGTACAATGTATAGGCCAATATTTTTTAACTACAAATGCATGTAAAAAGAATATCAATAATTATACGATTATAAAAGATCTGTATCAGTATGAAACTAGAAATGCTGATCAATTAAACGTACCGTTTGTCAGGTTAGAAAAAAATAATCTAGCTATGTAGCTACTGGGCAAGTATAAAGGCACATAATGAAAGACAATTTAAACTTCAGACTAAGAGATGGCTACAAAATAATCCTTTTTACAATATGAATGAATTTTTTGAAAATGATGTAGTGTTTTAGTTTAATTTTATTATTTTTTAGTTTTTAATCTTTTTAATATTGACAATTTGTATTTTATATTACATTGACGAGGCCTCTTGTACTATTGTATCTTCAGGTAAATAAAGAATATGAATATGTAATTTTGTTAACAAGGCAAAGCAGACTATGTAAAAACATCCTAGACTTGATCTTATTGTGAGCATGAGCGTACATGGCTTAAATGGAGCTCGGTAGCTGCTTGATCCCAGGCTGTTGTTTCGGCATGCATAATTCAATGCGGGATCCCACCCATATCGAGAAACGCAGTCGTAAGCCGTTTGTAGACTCCAATGCATGCACAATGCACTTGCATTACGTTGTCGTAAAGAATACGCGTTAGGATTGTTTTATTGCTTACCTTATGTGGGGTGCCTGTGCTCTCTTTCTATTGGAAAGCACTTGAACAAATCAGCATCTTTACCACGACGAAATATTTTGCTCAAACGACAGACTACGCGAATCAGGGATCAGTTAAAACGGTATAGAAATCCATGATCAAAGGAAAACAGTGTTAAAAGAAGGGACAGAATATGCAAAATATTCGGCGGTGTATGCAATGGCGGGGGAAAGGAACTACTCATCCTACCCCATTATCTCCTGGCTTAGTTGTCTCATGAGCGATGCCTTGTTGGTATCACTTGTGAGGTTCAAAGCTGTCTTCGGACAATTGACTAAACAACACCTCCAATATTTGGAATTTTTCGTTTTTCGCATAAAACGTCCTACTAGACCAGGCCTGCAGAACCAGTAAGTAGGGGAAATATGACGTCAGCCTCACTCCACTTCTATTGAGGATGATCGACTTCCGCGTAGAGTTGTTTACATTCTCTGCCCGTGCAAAGGTCCATCAGTGTTGGCATGTAATTTTCAAAAAGGATTGTAATAAATTCATTGTATAATGCGTTATCTCGTTTCAAGATTTACAATTATGCTAGATTTCCTGTCGGTAGTTTCTTTGAGATTTCTTTGCACCTAACCTGCTTTAGATTTTCGAAAACTTTCTTCCTATCATCACCTAAGGAAACATAAATCTGTAGCATTTAAGTAATGAACCTTGAAAGTCACTATTAATTTCAATTCAAAATGAACACAACGAATGACGTCCTTATTTTAACAGTGTATAAATAATTAATCAATATACAGTTCGTAATAATGAACTTACCCGAAAGTTTGTGCATTCCACAATTCTTAATATGGTTTAATATTGAAATGACGAGTAGAAATAAATTGGATGGGAACAGTAAACAAGCAATTCTTTCGATTTTTTTAATAACAAAATATTCATATTCCCATTTCCTTTGGAAGTAATATTTCTTCACGGGTTTAGATTTTTCCATGTTACAGTTATCCTTAAACTGCAGTACGCGTATTGTATGTATGTATGTATGTATGTATGTATGTATGTATGTATGTATGTATGTATGTATGTATGTATGTATGTATGTATGTATGTATGTATGTATGTATGTATGTATGTATGTGTGTATGTGTGTGTGTATGTATGTATGTATGTATGTATGTATGTATGTATGTATGTATGTATGTATGTATGTATGTATGTGTGTATGTATGTATATTATTAATTTACATATTTATTTATTTATTTAGCTGGAATGCGTTACAATGTTGAATGAAAGCATTGACATCCGGTCATATAGCTATCATTCACTTATCAACGTACAATTTATTTATCGTCCTATTACTAGTAAACCCAGTTAAGACCAGTAATGCAAGTTTTGTAAAAACAGGAATTAAAACTTTATTAATGCACGAAAAATCGTAAGTTCTTCAAATAAAGTAATTGGTTTGTTGCCTGCATGCAACATTTCGGACTTATTTCATTTTAGTACAATACAGAGCGCAGAAAGACAAGTCGGGAACTGTACTTAAATTATTTTACACAAAAAGTGGATTTAATCGGCTTTACTAGTAATAGGACGATATATACATAGGAAGATGTTCTTACATTATATGCACACAAACATTTTAAAATTTATTTTACACGCCTTTTAACTTATTTATTTCCCTCATTCATTTTTCTCTCACTTTCTAAAGGTATGTTCTTAAGGATTTTATTATCTATTCATTTGTAATTCTTGATGGCGTATTGTATATCTGCCGCCGCGAGAATGAATGTTGATGCAGCCGAGCGTAACTAGAACGTATGACCGCAGTGGTAGAAAAGGTGGGTGGGGTAAGGAGGGATAGTAAAGCAGTCGCTCTGAGGAGCTACAGTTCTGCAGGTCTGTACTAGACAGTAAAAAGTATGTATTTGCATACTAATACTGGTTCTGGTTATTGGTTTACATAACTATGATCACGAATAATTAGTTTTGATCTCAGTGTTATTTAAATAGGCGTTAATCAAAGAAGCACCGACTACCATTCCAAGCCAGGCTCCCAATGCGGAAAACCGAGGGCCTTCATATGGAATAAATAGTGATAATATCAGAGTGGTAAACTGACTGGATGTCAGCCTATATTGACAGCCATTGGACAGCTGTCCTTCACTCGACAGTGGAATATAATTGTTTTCCTGGTCCGTTCCACAATGTCTACATCTGTAGGCTTCATTACTGTACGTTGAAGCCGAGTATTGACGGAAAGCTAAATTCTGCAACAGTTTATTGACCAGTAAATTTAGAATTCCCGAGAGCGTGAATGTGTAAGTTAAGGTTAACCTGTTCACATTGATGGCAAATTCGCACCGCTTTTGTGTGCCTGTTTGTTGATTACAACCACTTGAGCGCCAATTTTGACCTTCCATTTTCTATAGTAAGTTGGAGTCTTTTGTAAAGGGAAGTTATGAATCAGCTTATATTTTGTAAAAGTACAGAGGACACATTGAATCCGTATAGTCATGTAAAACGATTATGTTGCTGTTAGTGATTGTTTTTGTGAGCAAAGTTCGGATCGTAAGGATGTTTGGCATATAAAATAAAATTTTGATACTTTTTTCACTTCTATGTTTATACAGGGACATCATTTTATTTTTACTAACATTTTTAATATTAACCTGGCTATACCTTTGGATTAATGATTGAGACCCGGAAACACCGTTTCCTACCTCCTTCCACGACTGGAGTCCGATGATACTGGCGTAAAATACAAACAAATCACTTTACTAGGTACAAGAGGGAAGAAAAGTAGTTCATCCATTTACGTAAAGTAGGAAATATTGCGAATTTGAGTGTGATAATTTTCATTAGGTTTTGTTTAATCAAAATACAGTACAGTATTAACAATAAGTGTTTTTACTCACGAACTGAGTTATCCATGCGGACGTATTCATTATGCAGTGTATATTATACTGTCTACAGCACATTAGCGTACGATATAGAGAATGAAGTTAAAATGAAAAATAATCATAATATGGATATTTAAACACATTTTATAAAATGGTGGCCGTTCATTTCGATACGGGCTTCAGTTCTTTTGAGTCTATTATCGCACTACAGACTATTGCATCTAATTCCAATTAACAGTTTCGTCCTTCATACTTAGTAACTCATGTTGAAATAATTCTGTACCTACTCTATAAAAGAGTACCTTACGTACTGTAAATTCAATCTTCACTTCTGCCCGACCTGCACAGATAAAATTACTCAGACATGCTATCTACTGTCCGTCCAAGTGGTTATGTCGCAGGATCGTAGAAAGGGGAGAATGACGTGATAGTCAATTACTTTTATTTCAGTTATTTTAAACAGTTGCATAATATTACGTAGACGTCAAATTAATTCCTAACAGAAATTAATGTTTTCAGAAAAGAGCTAAGAAAGCCCAACCACTAGTCTTTACAGTGGACCGAGCAGAAGCAGGTGGGGGAAATCGAGATGCGACGTAGGCAAACGGACGATAGTACCTGTGCGAAAATATGATTAAATATTGGAATTTTTCGTCACTGGAAAACGCGAACATATTTCTGAAACGTACTATAATCACTAACTCAGTACTGCGGCCTTGGTTCTGTATGGAGGACAGTTGAAACTTCGTTAGTAGAAGGGGTGCGAGTGAAGTACATTAAAAAACTCAGGTACAATAAAAGTTGAAGTAAAAATAAAATGATGTCCCTGTACATCCAGCATTTAAATTTAATAAGGCGAAGCATTCTTGTTAAATATTTCTATTTCTTTGCATGATGTTCAGATGTGAGAGAACAATGTAATTCATATGTCTTTAATGAAAATGATCCAAACATCGCTATGATCCTAATGAGTAGCTTGAAATAAATATAGTGAATAACAATTAGTAGTAATAATAATAATAATAATAATAATAATAATAATAATAATAATAATATCATTACAGAGAACTGGATTCATTTGGAGATTTATGCCACACTTAAACATTTTAGAATTAGATTGTCAAATTTACAATTTTTTGTTGTCATACTATCCGCATTTATTAATCACACCACTTTAAAATTTAGTCAGAAAGCTCTCAGACAGTACTTGCTTTATACAGGGTGATTCAAAACTTCTGCGACAAATTCTGAGGGCTGATAGATCTAACAATAAGGAAACCGTTTTATTAAACAACTTATGTTTTTTGACACGTCATTTCGAAGTTACCGTTGAAAATGTTTTTGCGAGGGCGTACGTCAATGTATGCGAATGTGTGCACCCCTGTTTGTTTGTTGAGATGTTTGTAAGAGACTAGAAGGTTGTTGTTGTTTGTTTACGTTTAATACCTTTTCCTTTCAGTTCAGTCTAATCATCAATTGAGAATGGATGTCTACGCTTTTTCCGAGCTAGCCGACATGGTAATGTGTTATAGGGAGGTTCACGGAAACGGAAGAAGAGCTGTCCACATGCACCAACAACAGTTTCAAAACAGAAATCACCCTCACCACACAATGTTTCCTCGACTTTATCAGCGCCTTCGAGACGATGGGCCTCTTCGTCCCAGGCGCATTGGTGGAAGACCGCACAGACATCCATTCTCAATTGATGATTACACTGAACTGAAAGGAAAAGGTATTGAACCTTAAACGTAACAAACAACAACAACAACAACTCTTCTCTTCTCTTACAAACAACTCAACAAACAAACAGAGGTCCACAAATTCGCATACATTGACGTACGCCCGCGCAAAAACATTTTCAATAATAACTTCGAAACGATGCGTCAAAAGACGTAGGTTGTTTAACAAAAAGAATTCCTTATTGTTAGATCTATCACCCCTCAGAGTTTGTTACAGAGATTTTTAATAACCCTGTATAAAGGTGGCTTTACACCCAGTTCCTCTATAACACGACTAACGGAAACTGTCTTCCATTCCTTGCATTGTCATATTCGCTCAGGAAATACGTATAAACAACTTCGTTGACACTTCCTTGTATTAGAACAGCCGCGGCGAAAATGCGACTCATGAGCACATTGTGGCTCGCAGTGCTTTTCTCTCGCTTCCTACCTACAACCCCCACTCTCTCACTCACTGGAGTCAAACTCCGTTCCATTTGTATTTGTCTCGGACCTGCGAGTGGCGTATCGTCGCAATATCTCTCTCGAAACCATGTACCTCTATAAAAACGAAAGTTTCAAGTAGGATGGGAGGATGCATTATTTTGCTTACAATATGATGAAAATATTAAATGTATGATTTGTTCACAAGTATTACTAGGAAAACGGTTGTATAACATAAAACGGCATTATAAGTTACTACTTGTCACTGATGAAACATTAAAAGGTTAAGTGTTATTATTATTATTATTATTATTATTATTATTATTATTATTATTATTATTATTATTATTATCATTATCATCTCTGTACGTCGATTCTTTTACAGCAGATGTACGAATAATGCGGTTAGATTTTCAATTTAAACTCACCGATTTACAATGTGATGTTAAATAAAGCTAGATGTAAGGACTTGACAGATATTGAACTTTTCAAATCTTTGGAAAAAAAAAAATAAAATAAATATTTGAAGCTTCATTCTTTCGCTTACTCTGTTGAAGCCATGTTCGCTGTAACTTACGTTTGTGAAAAATTATTTTCAACAATGAAAATAGTAAAAACCAAATTTAGATCACGACTGACAGACAAATACCTTCGTGATCAACTACGATTGGCAGTAAGTGACATAATTCCTGATTTTGAAACTTTGTCGCAGAGACATTCTGAAGACAGTTATTTTAGGTTGTGATAATGTGTCCTATGTTTTCTTGTTCATTTCTTTCTTTGTTACACGTCCTAAACATTAACTTCCCCTTCGGTTGTCCGCCTCCCTCCATAGGTGCTATGCACGTTGCAGCTTACACAGTGGCTCGGCGCACCATGGCCTTTTTGCCACGGCTATATTAGAGCGTAATGTAATGTCCTCTACCACCTGTTAAATAGAAATAAATTACTAAGCACCCCAACACTAGAAAACTATATCTATCACCTTGAATAATAATTATGATAAATAACTGTTATTATTGCCAGAATAAAGATACATATTGTTTGTTTAGCTTGCATATAAAAATCACTCTAGCACCCCAGAAAGAGAACTCGTCTTCAGGGGGCATTCCACAAAATTTCAAAACAAATATTTAATTAATTATTAAGGAAAAATAAAAATTAAAAAAAGAAAACGAAAAAGGATATTACAGTAGGAAACACAGATATTACAGTAAAAGCACAGATATTACAGTATAAGACACAGATGTTATAGTAAAAACACAGATATTACAGTATAAAACACAGATATTACAGTAGAAAACACATATATTACAGTATAAAACAAAGATATTACTTTAGAAAACACAAATATTACAGTAAAAGCACAGATATTACAGTATAAGACACAGATGTTATAGTAAAAACACAGATATTACAGTATAAAACACATATATTACAGTAGAAAACACATATATTACAGTATAAAACAAAGATATTACTTTAGAAAACACAGATATTACAGTAAAAGCACAGATATTACAGTATAAGACACAGATGTTATAGTAAAAACACAGATATTACAGTATAAAACACATATATTACAGTAGAAAACACATATATTACAGTATAAAACAAAGATATTACTTTAGAAAACACAGATATTACAGTAAAAGCACAGATATTACAGTATAAGACACAGATGTTATAGTAAAAACACAGATATTACAGTATAAAACACAGATATTACAGTATAAAACACATATATTACAGTAGAAAACACATATATTACAGTATAAAACAAAGATATTACTTTAGAAAACACAAATATTACAGTAAAAGCACAGATATTACAGTATAAGCCACAGATGTTATAGTAAAAACACAGATATTACAGTATAAAACACATATATTACAGTAGAAAACACATATATTACAGTATAAAACACAGATATTACTTTAGAAAACACAGATATTACAGTAAAAACACAGATATCACAGTGAATGAAACGTGTTACAAAACTGAACTTAACTAGGTTACAACTAGACCTAAGCTGAGAGAGGATAACAGAGTATGTTAACGTGTTGTAGGAAAATTCTGTCAAACAGGAATGCGGTAGTAAGTAGAACACCCTAACTCCTCTTCTTACTGATTGGCAAGGTTCTCCCTAACGTGAACTCAACTTCTGCATGTTCCGACCTCAAAGGATTGTGGAAACCATTTTGATGTAGGGCTGATCAGGCTACTCTGTCCTCTAGCTGCATATTCTAAAGCAAATTGTATTACAAAATTAGTAAAATCAACCAGAATCTGACTTTATTTGCACAGAAATTCACTGCCCAAATTAACTGAGAAGTTTCTACGAAGATCAATATTATAGCCCACAGGCAGAGAGGCCCCATTGACTCAGTTTGATCCTGTTCTCTTTATTTCACTTTCGCGCCTTACAATAGAGAAATTAAATACAGTTTACTATGCTTATAGACCTAAACGTTGAAATTTGCATTATAATGCTTGCAATGGATTATGTGAATATTGGATGAGAGGTATTGATATCAGCATTTAATTAAATTTTGCCGCATATAATCATTTGTTTAGGTATGCATTAAGATTATAATGAATCACCGAACTTTTGCTTTCAATCGTGCATATGCTGCTGATAATATGGTGCATTATTTGAAGTGTTTCCGTCATTATAAAGCTTTTCAGAGCCCCGACTCTGAAGTAATATATGTTATGTAGTATTTGATATTACTATCCTGTCATAATTATAGCACAATAGCAATTGAGTAGTAACATCAATGAAATACGCTACGATTAGTTTATTTCGCTTATGACATGTTAAATTAGGTCTTATTGTTTTGATGGAAAGATTATTAATATAATTGCATTTGAATTGTGTTGATACGAGCTCACAATTACTTAATATTGGTCATTTAACTGCACGAGTTAAATTCTATTGTTATTTGTTTATTATTATTATTGAGGTAATTTACTGAAGCCGAAGTTATTGGACAATTTTAGTTTTTAACTTAAATGATAAATTTAACGTTAAGTAATCCGTTTATTATCCTACTGATAAATTAGTCAGAGACTCTGAAGCAAATTTTTGGTTATTTGATACTTAAAAGTCTGCGACTACGCGGGTAATTTCACAAATAACGCACAGGTTGACAGAACTGTGAAATGGATGACGCAACACCAATCAGTGTTGCCAACACGGTGGTTTACCACTGAATCTAGTTTTTTTTGGTTCTCTGTCAGTGACTAAAATTCATTAAACGGTGGACAGTGAGAAATCTAGTTTATTTTAATGTCAATGGAATTTTTTTTAATGATTTTGCAATAAATCTCAAACACATCTATAAAGCAGATATTGCATATAAAACACGAATCTTTCGACGATGGCCATTATTTTTTCAAAATACTTATCCTACAGTATTAGATGACTGTCAATGTACTCTGCAGTTTACCGTATAACACCCCAATGATGGAGGAACTGTGCGTTACTGACCGATGGAGTAGGAGAAGGTGACGAACAGTTATTAAGAGGTAAATTGACAAATAGAAACTCTATCAGAAATAAAGTAGATTCAATCAAAACTATAGATACTGAACGAAACTACCTACTAAGAGATAGGCATCAGCAAAGACTAAATTTTCCTAAAATTAGAAACACTTATTATTAATTAAATTAGATAAGCAGACAGGTTTTGAAAATAAGATAGAATTACGTCAAGGTTTTAAAATAATAAAAATTGAAAATAGAGAATTAAGGCAGTTATTAATGTATTCAGATAGCTATATTATTTAGTAAAGGTTCAGAAGATAATTTTGACTTTATAAATTGCTTTACTAATATGTCTTAATTTCAATAATAATGCATTTATAATAAATTTAGTAGGCATTATAATAGTAATTAATTGATAATGAGTACATGCGACACAATAATGAAACTAAATTGAGGTTGATTATGTAAGCAACTTGTCAAGTTTGTTTTTAAGCAGGTATGCGGTAGTCTTCATTGAAGTTACGCAAACGTTTCTGCTGACAATGAAATATTGTAAGAAATAAAGACAACCTACATATAGAATGTATCGAGTCAGCTAATTCAGGTTCATGACTTACAGTATGTCGACATCTGATCACCTAATTGGAATAATAAGTTATTATTAAAATAAGACCTAAATAATTACAATTAAATTGTGAAAAGGAGCAGATAAAATAAGGTTTAATGTCTTAATGGTTATCACGATTGGTTTAAACATGCACTAAAACCAGACGTAAGTGCAAGTTCGAACCAATAAATTATTGAGATTTGCGATAAAATAATGAGTCTAGGAAATTGTATATTTATTATGTAGAACTACATTTGTTTATAGATCTTTTGTTATATTAAGTTTTGTACTTGTGAACTATATCAATAAATCAATATGTCAATATAACACCCCAATGGCTGGAAGTGAAAACAGAACAGTCTTAATACATAAAGTCAGAAATTAATTCCATGACGGCTCGTTTCTTATGTTGGTCCTCCAATCTAAAAACTGCTGAAAGACTTTTATGAATGTATGGAATAACTGAAAAATGTGGCTAGACTAAGTTTAAATTATGTTGTATAACAAATCAAGGCTTTCTTAATTCAACACAACCCTAAAAGCTACTGCAAACGTTTAAGTATAGTGGCGCGCGATGAACTTAATGAAACTAAACAATTTCAGCATTACTACTACTTGTAAAGATTTCCAGTACAAAGAGGTATAACATAAAAACCAGTTAAAAGAATTACCGAGTTCCCGCCATCAATGTTAGGGTCTACGTCTTGCTTCGTGAAATTCATAAGTGGATTCAAAGTATTGTAAATTTTATTTATACTTTTTAACCACACACCCGTCAACAATGGGTATTCCGCTCAACACAGCAACACAGTAGTCGCTATTGCACTCCACACAGCGACAGTTTCAATACACGTATATTATTGAAAGAACAACAATGTACTCCTAATTTCGACTAATGTTCACAAAGCACTATGTACAGAACAAAACTGTCAGTTCTCAGTTCACAGTTCGTTCGCCTTGGCTAGTTCTTCTAGCTCATTCACTCAAGTTCACTGTACATCGAACCCAAGCCTTCCAGATACAGTTCACTACACATCGAACCCAAGCCTCCGGATACGTCGCACTCGCCTGGATACTGCCACAGTTACGGACTCACTCAAGTTCACTGCACATCGAACTCAGGTCCACCTTGCTCGCTGCTGTCCGAGACTTGAAGGCTGACTGAAGACTAACTTTCGAAAACTCACTCGCCCTCTTATTTATTAAATCACATGTTCTCGAACCTTCGATTCGCGTGGCTTTACGAACCTTCGAGAGGGATACGCTTCCAGATGCTCCCCCTACTCTCTCCGCTCCGTGCCGTCCCTTTAATTTTCATTCCCCTCGCTCCGTACCGCGCTACAGTGCCTACCGAAGCTCGAGTTTCGTCTCCCCGCGCCTTCCCTCTCACTAGATGCGTGCGCAACTTCCTGACGTGACCAGGATCTTCCAACATGGCGGCACAATATTATCATTAAAACAAAATTAGAAATAGAATGGGAATTTCAGTGAATTTTAAATTAGGTCTGCACTAAGGAGGAGTGCTGTATGTTGCTATAATTTTTAATAATTATTCATAATTACTATTACATCTTATCTGCGCATTATTTAACAATTAAGTGTAAAAAAATCTATAGGAACGAAAATCTGGTGGGTTTTATGACATTTGGTGAGTTTTTGTAAGCGTGCAGTGGTTTTTCGCAAATTGGAGTTGACAACACTGACACCAATAAAAATTACGTCACTTGCAGTTGAAGGATTGAGGAAGAAGCACGTGTGTTCGTTTCTTCCATAGCATACTCTGTGTTTAAGTAACGAGAGCTAGAAATGGAGCCTACACGTATCTCGGGTACTATGATGATTAAAGACCTGCGACGGGTTTTACCTGGTGGCACACGTTGGTTGCGCCAATTTCGACGGTTGCCCTCTTCTTGTTCTGCCGCGTCGCCGGCAGAGGAGAAGTCGGTGGACAGATGCTGGAAGATCTTGTCCCCCGGTAGAGGAGATCTCTCCTCAGGGACCTTGTGGTTTTGTGGGCGTAGGATATAATGTGATATTCGTCATTCTCATGAAAAGAAAACAAGGAGTAAATTTCCACTAAGTGTATTTATTCGGCTCACGTCCCTTGCTTGAGTCCAAGCGACGGAATACTGGCTGTTGTCTTCCGTGTGATTTCGGCGTCTCGTCTAACGCCAGTTTATAATCGCTGCTGTCACTTTTTCAGTAAATCACAAAGCTAAAAAGTGCGAAATCTATACTTTATCACTTCGATCGGCTGGAAAACGGAGAATGATAAGATATACACGATCGGAACAAGTACCGGAGATATTATTAATACTCCCGCGATCGGCTCACAGGCCGTAAACTATATAAGTGAGTAACACGCCACTGGCCGGCAGTCTTCTGACCACACACACGATCGGCTCACTGGCCGGTAATATTCTGAGAAAATACACGCTCGGCTCACAGGCCGGCAATCGTCTGGGAGGGCACACGCTCGGCTCCCGTCCTTTTAAATACTCACTAAGGTGACGCGCTCACCAGACGCTACTATTGTTTGCCAGATTCAAACAACGCTACCAGCGCGTTCCTAGACAGGAAAAACCCCTTTATGCTATACTAAAGTTCAGTAACCTACCTCGCGTCTACTGGTTTTAAATGCGTTAGGCGCCTGTCAGACTGAGTGAATAAAGAGCCTATTACGCGCTTCGCTGATCCCCGTGGCGTAGGTTAAACAAACATCTCAAAGAAATATAGAAATATCTAAAATGAAACTATACTATAACTTATATAGGAGAAAAAATATCTTACTATCGCTGGACCACCCGACTACAGCTTCAGACCGTAGGTCTAATCTTTACATGGCAAAATCCCCCCACAGAAAACCAAACTTCCACAGTGCTTTGAGGGGAGTTTGTGGTGAAGTTACAGTGGACCGTAATATAGTTTCTCGTTGGGCTTCTCGTTTCCTTGATGGTCCTGTCAGAGAATTTGCAATTTCCAGGCGTTTCTGCTTCTGATCAGCAGTCAAGCAGCGAGGGACTCATCGCGCAGAAAATTTTTTCTTCTTCAAATTCTTTGTCAAAATGTGGAATACTGAATCTGGCAAAATCCCCGTAGCTTCTGAAAGTTCCTCACACGTCGCTCGACGATCTTCTTGAAGAATATCCGCCACAAGTTCCACACCTTGTTCATGTGTTGATGTTTTCGGTCTTTCTGGTCTTGCATCATCATCTGAGACAGCGGTCATCACAACACTCCACTCTCGGGCTAGCTTCTCTTCCCCGCAGGTCTCTTACAGCACCAGAGTGCTTTCGTGGATGTTGACTGGTATGTTTCCTCCTACACGAGGGTGCATGTCACCATGCACTGCTTACCTCTAATACATTTCAGCGAGTGCTGACGACCACTGGTTTAAGTTGACACGTTTACTGTAAACTTACACAAACTCCGCTCCTCTGTGGATTTTGCCACATAAATATAATCTGCGTCCCTGCCTTACGGAATAATTAAGTACTTAAATAAAAACCAGCTACCGGCGTAACTCAGGCGATAGCGCATTTACCTGCTGATCCAGACTGGTGCTTGGGCGTGTGTTGGATTCACGCTTGGGCTGATTACCTAGTTGAGTTTTTTTCCCAGGTTTTCACCTACCCTGAGATGAATTTCATATAATCTACTGCGAATCCTCGGCCTCATCTCGCCAAATGAAATCTCACTATCACCAATCCCATCGACGCTAAATAACACAGTAGTTGATACAGCGTCGATAAATAACCAAACAAAAAGTAAAGAAAGAAATCAATACTGTCATTGTTTTCAAAGTGAATATGACATTGATGATGATGATGATGATGACGATGATAAAGATGTTGATGAAGATGATTACATTGATTTTGTGTAAGAGTGTGGTGAACATAGTCAATTTTGAGATTGGTCTAAACTTGAAAATACGAAATATGTATAAAGAAAATCTTTATTGATTACTTCGGAATTTGTATGATAAGACTTTCCTGTGTTAAATTTCAAAGTACCTCGTTTACATGTTTCGACCTATTTATGGGTCATCTTCAGAACTGGTCGTTGTTGGTCTTGGCGCCACTTGTTCTGTTTCCTGTGGGGGTGTGTTCCTGTGGTATAGTATAGAGTCAAAGAGTGTGTGTGTTTTGAAGTTGAGTTGCGTGTTGAGAATTTCGTTGGGGTATGTTTTTGTGTGTCTGTATATTTCATATTGTTCTAGTGTGTTTAGTTATATGAAATATACAAACACACAAAAACACACCCCAACGAAATTCTCAACACACAACTCAACTTCAAAACACAGACACTCTTTGACTCTACACTATACCACAGGAACACACCCTCACAGGAAACAGAACAAGTGGCGCCAAGACCAACAACGACCAGTTCTGAAGATGACCCATAAATAGGTCGAAACATGTAAACGAGGTACGTTGAAATTTAACACAGCAAAGTCTTACCATACATATTCTGAAGTGATACAGTGTTAAAAGTTGTGTAATCAAGATGTATTTATTGATTATTTTGTGGATTACCCTCACTTACAAGTAGCCTAAAGCGTAAAACTCCTTATTGTTACAGTTTCTAGGGAACGGATGATGTAATCTACAAGGATTAGTGCAAATTGTTCATTTGGCGAGAGGTTCAAGATAAAAATTCCCCAGTAACGCCATTCTCTACACGGAGGTGTTGAAAGGTATCAGCCCACAAGAAACTGGCCTTATCTCCGGGCTTCAGATAGATGGTGCATCGCGATACTTGAGTCTCGACAGGTGATAAATCCTTCTCTACAAGCGAGCAATTGGAACGTGTGCTGAAGCTGTAAGTCTCGCCCGCCGAAACAAAGTTTCCGAACTGTGTCGAAATAGACGTTCCTACCTCTCTCCCTTCATCTTGTAGCAAACTTATTTTCATATAAATATACAGCTAAAACTACAGAACAGACAACACGAGCACAGATCTTCAACGTTGAGTAATCATTTGATATTAGTCAATTTATTTTGATAATTGATGATGAAAACTGTTGTGTATCTTACATGTAGAGCTCCTGAACTTTAGGTGCTGAAAGTTAAGGATGAAAATGATGGCCGGTTTCACCAACCTTCGTTATCACTATAACGTCTTTTTAAATAATTTTATGCTCGACCATGCCGAAATGTAGTAATTATACACCTGGTAGCAGCCCTTTAATGGACCTCATTAAAGTACACCTATTCATTAAAGTTCAGGTTTTCCACCAATCAGAAAGCAATATGAAAGCGCAAGTATCGATTATTCTCGGATATGCATTCAAAAGACAACTAGCGAAACGTCACTGAGGCTGGAAATCCAATACTGTCGCAGAAGGTTATGTTCTGTTACTATAATAATTAGCATTAATTGTAAATAATATTCAAATAAATTCAATTTGTCATCTCGTTTTTCAATGTCTAAACCAATTTCCAGTTTATGTCAAGATTAATGTTCATTTTACTCTCTAGATTATATCAAGGTGAATGACATTTGTTCCTCGGAAAAAATCAATACTTTCGCGTCTGCGCACATCTCACAATTTTCGAGATATTGCACAAGGTCACTTCCGCTCCCCAGTCAGATAAGAATAATATGAATACTTACGAATAATTTGAAGTTAGAAATATGGTCGAGCATAAAAAGTCGTATGAAACTTGCCTATAATGGTAATTAAGACGCTCGTATGAAAATTATGAAACTAGCGCAAGCGTCTTAATTACTACCATTATAGGCTTGTTGCATAATGTACTATAATGATACATTGGTCAGTTTTTGTATTTCACCAAGCATCATTATTGCTAAAGCATCTTTAAACTCACCGTTAATTTATTAGGACCTATTCGTCGCGATAAAACAGTAACGATGCGTTAAGTCAACAACATGGCGGACGTATTCGATGCTGAAATTCTTTATTTAAAACTTGAATGTAATGGCGAATTTATAATGTGGTAATAACACTCGGAATAATGATTTTGAAGTTTCAAGTGATAAGGAACTCCATGAAAAATACTTATTAAGGAAAGAAGTAATAAGAATAATTCTAGAAGAAACTGATTATAGGTTAGGATACGACAGATAGGACGCTTCCTCACGTCTTGGGTTTCTGCCGTCATGGAGAATTGCTCCGAATCAACAGACATAATACGGTTCGTTCTCTCATCGCAGCTTCAATCCGTCAGAATGCTTCCTATGAGGTTTATGAGGAGGTTGGTTGCGTCTCTTCTGATGGCTCTACTAGACGGGCTGATATCATCATAACTGATCGGCAGAAGGATAAGGGTGTCATTCTTGATCCCACAATCCGTTTTGAGATGCATGAGCAACAGCCACAAGAGGTGTGTCGTGAAAAACAAGTCATATATGAGCCTTGTTGTCAGCATCTTGGAGCACAATACCACATCACACATTGGTCAGTTTTTGGGCTCATGTTCGGTGTCCGTGGCACGATCCCACATGAAACTTTAAATCAACTTAAACAATATAAAATTTCCGATGCAACGATTGATGCCATAGGATCTCACGTGTTAAAATCATCCTTAGCTATAATTAGTAATCATTTGTACCCAACAAAATTTTTATTGTAAATGATTTCCTACGTTTTGTTATCTTAATGTTTTTTTCTTTTTCTTTCCAAGTGTCACAAAATTGTTTTGTTTACTTATTATTCTTTATGAATTGATTAGTAGGCCGATCTATCGAACCCTTATTTAGGGCGGCTTTTGTTTCTACAAATTATCTATCCCACTTAACGCCTCTTCAACAGATTCTTCTCGCTTTAAGATTTATGTTGCGGGAAGCTTCGAAATACTAATTTTATTGGTGATATGAACGGAGTGTCAAATCTGCATTGTCTAGATATATGTGAATAAAGTATCAGACGTACTATCAACATTACAACCGCAATACAATCATTAATTTTATAATAGACCTATAGCTAAATTCCCTGTCGTCATTGACACGATAGATTGTGTATGTTCCATTCGTATCTCCTGGCACTAATATTGTCGAAAGATTCTGCAGTAGAAGATCCTATTTTTCTTTCAATATTCAAGCAATTTCATATGTAAAAATTCCGCATAGTGAAATTGCGCTAAGGTAGTTTCCTCCGTACTCCGCAATTACAGTATATACGAATCTGTGACGGTTTGGGTTTGATTACTTTAGGTTTTTGTTATGCCTTGCATATAATTTTCAGCTGCTCTTCCATAAAAAAATCCCTTAGATATTCAACGATTTTCACTTCCGAAATCACCAGCGCTAGTTTTATCGAAATGGGAAGGGTGCAAAGAGGTTTACATTTAGGAGACATTGGACACTCCTTAAAATCCAATTTAATGACACTTCTCCTGAATCCTGCCACATAAGCAGCAAAGAATTATTACAGGCAGTGGCGAAACGTGAAGTCAACACCAAGGCATGCACTATGCAATTGCTTTAATTTCTCTCAATAAATTGGGAGTGACTAGACATC